>OX421971.1:43415806-43893306 GCA_949128135.1 Parasteatoda lunata
AGCGTTTCCCGTCAGTGTTATAATAGTGATTACTATACTCTGCTGCAAGTTAAGAAAAATTATTATTCCTATGAAGAGTGCCTGTTTGCGTCTAAGCGCACACCAAATGAACGCCAAGCTCCCAGCGCAAACGTATATCAACATCACCAACTCCTCAAACGACATCACACAAACTATTTTTTTCTTGTTTTCTTATTAATAACAATAATCAATTGAAATGTAAATAAGAATTAATAAAAATGTTATCCAAAATCGTAACAAATGTACGTCTTTCTGTAATAAATACAGTTTTCGATTTTTTAAATTAGGTTGACTGGCTTTGAGTAATCCTTGAAAATGCAACCTTTTAATAAATGCAACCTTTTAATAAATGCAACCTTTTAATTTTTTTATTTATTTTTCAAAATGCCACATTTTTTGATAAAATTCATTTTTTAAGGATCCTGCTTGCAATAAAGGCTAAACTTATGTAGTTTAAAAAGATTATAATGAAATCAAATTTGAATCATAATTTTCTTTTCAATTAAAAAGAGCTGCAGGATGTGGATAATTTTAAAAAATAAAGTATAAGCATTGTATTATATAAGCATTAATTTATTAAATGCTTGTATTTATAACATAATAAAATGCAGATTAGATTATGTACAATAATACATAAAAATTTATTAAGTTCAGTTTATCATAACCATTGCCAAAAATATTTAACAAATGCTTCTTTTTTACAAGCTTCAACTGTGGTGTTTCTCCTTAAGCAAATATTCAAAATTCTTGTTTTGCTTATAATAAAACAAAAATATTTGTATTTAATACAAAGTTATATTTTATTTTAGTTCTTTTAAAACCGTAATTTTATTGTTTAGAAAGTAAGAGAAATTTCCTGTCAACATAAAAATAAAAGAGAAAAAAAAAGCTGCTAAGTGTTTGATGAAAAAATAATCAATACTACAAAAAGTGTTTTTCTGCAGACAATCAAAAGGAACATACACACGCCTTTCTTATTGTTTGTCAGAGCAGACCACTTCAGAATGTGTGGTACGTTTCTTTCCTATTAAGAACTTTTACGGAAATAGAAATAAAAAGAAGGGAATTGCCAGAAAACTACTTTCTTTTCACACACTCTCAAGTTTCTGTTGAAGTGAAACAATCAGACACATTCCTGTTCATTCTTGTTAAGAGGTACAACTTTGTTTTATTCTGTAATTACTGCAGGAAGAATAATCAAGTTGCCCTTCTGCCAAGTCTCAAAACTTGTCAAATTGAGGTTTTTCACTTACTCTAATTGTAAACTTGTTAGAGAAATGCTTTTCAGTTTGCTTTCATCTCTTATTGCGTTCAATAATCAAAGAGTAACTTTTCTTTTGTCTTTTAGCAAGTGCTTCATTTCTTCATAAATATAGTTTTTTTTCTTTCTTTTTCGTCTATTCTTTGTTTCTATATCTTATTTTATCTCAGATGACGCAAAGAAACTTCAAAATACACTTTAGCGAAAGTTTTATCGATAACAATTGCAGACTTTTTTTAAATATAATTCTAGTTTTATGAGCATTAAGAATTTATGAAAGTTTTACTTTTTTTTTTTTTGAATGAATTTTGAAAAATTAGTTGAATGATTTACATAGAACGAATATATAAAATTAAATTCTTTTTCGTGAATATAACCAAACTGAATATAACAACAATATTCCCAATATATAACCAAACAATCCAAGCTAATTTAAAATCGTATTCATTCAATCGTGCATGCAACCAAACTTTACATTTATAGATTGCAAAGAAAGATTTTCAGCTCGCTGATTGGATTTCTCGGCAGTGCCTTATCTTCTATCTTTGTGTAGCTCCAACCTAATATCGAGTCTTCGTAATTTGTTCACAAAATGTAAATCAATCATAAATCAGTTCTAGTATATTTTTAATACTAATTTTAAGTCAAATGTTAAAGTGTTCTTCAGAAAATTAAATTGTCTCATCAATGTTCTTTTACTAATAACACATTTATTGGAATCTAGTTCCTTTTAAATTTTATTCTTATATTTTTGTTAAATTTTTTAAAAATTATTTTTACGTTTCTGCTTAATATTTTTACCGTTCCCATGCAACTTTTAAATAGCACGCATTTTAAATAAATGCATCATATTTTACAGATAATTTTAAAAATATTTAAATTTTTTTTATTAAATTACAATTATTATATACCTTCTAATAGTTTACATATATTTACTATACATGCGAGTTGTATATAAAATATTTTATGACGCATTTTTTTTTTCTCGAATGGATAAGTAAAACTTTAGAATCATATTTATTTGCAAAGAAAATATAGGCATATATTTATTCTAAACAAAAGCTACTGTGTTTCTACAGCATATACAAGAAACACACGGCTCGGTGGTATTGGTAAATCAATACAATTCTTTTGGGAGAAACTATCATACATTGCCTGTATTTTTATTTTAATATTGTCTAGACAGTAATTGCATATGGTATCGTTGAATTTTATCTTATTTTTCTATTATTAGCTTACTTTTATCATATACTGTGTATTTATGTTACGAACAAAAAATGAAATATTCCATTTTGAAGATAATAACTAAGTAGGAACTTCATTATTTTTTTAAAAGAATACCTATATTTTTATTGCATATTCGATGTAACATGCTTGTGTGAATAAAAAAAAACTATTAACGACAAGCAAAATAAAGTTTGCAAATTATTTTTTCAATGAGTTACATATATAGAACCTAAACACTAAAGGATCTACATGAATTAAGGATTTATTCCTATGCGTTAGCTATAATTTCACTCGTTAGATGAATAAATATGGTGAAACCAAGGAGTTTCAATCTTTTATGGGAAGTTAAATCCTAAATATTGAGATCTGCATAGCTGCCAATGTTCAGTGGTAAAGTTAAAAAGGTTTGTATTGATCACTAAACAATGAAGAAAACATAGCATTGATGGAAAATCTGTAACGATACAAGCTAATAGTATGTTGGAATCATTTATTATATTTACGAATGACGTGTAAGAAAAACGCAGTTCATTATATTACACCAGATGCTAGGAGTTTGCACCATCAAATAATAATCAGGTAGTTTAGCTATCAGGTAGTCAGGTAGTAATAAGCTAATAGTATATTGCAATCATTTAGTATATTTACGAATGACGTGTAAGAAAAACACAGTTCATTATATTACACCAGATGCTAGGAGTTTGCACCATCAAATAATAACCAGGTAGTTTAGCCATCAGGCAGTCAGGTAGTAATAAGTGTGGTATAAACCTAGTATTTATTGCCAGAGGCTTTCGAACTAACGAAGTTTTTCCTTGTAGCAACAGCAAAAACGAGTCTTGTCACGCGATATATTACAGACTGAACAGGCAAGTGAGCCATTGAAGCTTTGACACCTTCCCAAGGAAAGAAATCAAGGATAAAGTTTGTCAGTATAAGGTAAAGAAATCAAGGATAAAGTTTGTCAGTATAAGGTAAAGAAATCTAGGACAAAGCCATGTTTTTATCTTTTACACTGTCAGTACTGTTGCTAAGTTCACATT
Organism: Parasteatoda lunata; assembly: GCA_949128135.1. NCBI lineage: Eukaryota > Metazoa > Arthropoda > Arachnida > Araneae > Theridiidae > Parasteatoda > Parasteatoda lunata. The sequence goes on from OX421971.1 coordinate 43,419,359, forward strand.
AGCATTAGTGAGACACATGACAGTACCTAAGGGCTTAAAATGATGTTTCTGGTCAAGGATTGCTGCGCAATTCTCTATCCTTACAGAGATCCTTCCCAATTAATTTCCCTAAAAACGTGTAGCTTAATTTTTAAAGAGATCTTGTATATCTAGGTTAAGGTATAGATGATAAAAAAAAAGTTTTTTTTAGCATGGAATAGAAATTTTTAAAAAATAGTAAACTATTCGTGCGTAGACAGCGATAATCAATAGCTTTGACATCAACCCAAAAAAAGAAATCAAAGATGGAAAAATTACGTGAGAGTAAAGACGAAGAAACATTTCAATTTCTACCAGAGGTAAAGACCACCTTTTTAATCGGAGGTGTTGCTACAAAATGCAGTTTGATACTAGGTGAAATGATAAATAAATGACAAATGCCAATGCAAGTCAATTCAAAAATCGTGAAAAAACGCACTGACAAATTTAAAAAAAAAAACTCTTCTAAAAAGGAGTATTTATTTTGCACTAAAATTAGGCTTTAGTGCATTGCATGCCAATTTTAATGTCAAACTTTTTAGCTTTATCATTTATATAGATAACACAATGCTAAATCAATTTCATTAGAACTATTTTAAACCAGTTTTAGTGATTAATTTTTACGTAAAACTTATTAAAAAAGAATTTTTAAGTAAAATTATTTTATTATGAAAACACAAACGTTTTATTTTAATATAAAATAGTATTAAGTTTTGTTTTCACTTATTCTAAAATTATTATTTTAACTCCGATCTTAAAAGAAATTTTCGCATGTTGGCTTTTTATGTCATAAATATTATGCATATACAACTAAGAAATATTCTGAGATATTCCAAATCTAGAAGTTTTCAATGTTCAAAAATGTTTAAGATACAGAGAATATTAGAAAAGATCACGGTGCGCCGGAGCTCAGCAACAAAGTCCCCTCTTTTCAAACTTGTCACGTAAAGTTCTGTTCAAGAATTGATCATGGGTAATCCCCATCATCTGAAGTTGTTCGCTGACAATATCTTTGGCCTACTATCATCTCATTTTACTGACAAAGAGTCAACAAAGCCTCTCTTCAATTTTGAGTCACGAACTTTAGTTTTGAATCTTCTCAACAGCTTTAGATCCATGGCATAATGGTTAAAATAAAACAGGGATTTATTCTAAATGTTATATATAATTTCTACTATCGTAGAAAGTTTATTGAAGAAATGTTTTGTATAACGTTATTATCAGTTATTATTTAGCATATTAAAAATCGCATTGATAATATTAATAATATATTTGTAAATTTTTGATGACATTTTGGATATTAACATTAATTATCAAAATTAATGAAAAATTATTTAAAAATTCCTTTCTTCGATTAAAATGCAATGTAAATGTGTAAAAAAAAAACCCATCTGAACTCAAAACTCGTAGTATCATTACAATTGAACTTACAAAAATATTTGCTGAATATTAATTAATTAATTAATAAACTAGAAACACATTAAAAATGGATCAATTTTACTAAGAAATAAAACAATTGCAAAAATTTAATTTATTTAAAATAAATGACAGTTATTAAAGCTAGTTGATTATTATGATCATGCTATGAAATTTTGACAGTGTTAGGTTAAACGAGAATTTTTTGAAAGCTTTATTTGTACTGGGGAAAACTCTATTTCTTATTTATTACTCTACATTATCTTATTTGTGGTGACCTCTATTTAGCTGTAGAGACTTTCTGATGGTTTATTTGTACTGGGGAAAACTCTATTTCTTATTTATTACTCTACATTATCTGATTTGTGGTGACCTCTATTTAGCTGTAGAGACTTTCTGATGGTTTATTTGTACTGGGGAAAACTCTATTTCTTATTTATTACTCTACATTATCTGATTTGTGGTGACCTCTATTTAGCTGTAGAGACTTTCTGATGGTTTATTTGTACTGGGGAAAACTCTATTTCTTATTTATTACTCTACATTATCTGATTTGTGGTGACCTCTATTTAGCTGTAGAGACTTTCTGATGGTTTATTTGTACTGGGGAAAACTCTATTTCTTATTTATTACTCTACATTATCTGATTTGTGGTGACCTCTATTTAGCTGTAGAGACTTTCTGATGGTTTATTTGTACTGGGGAAAACTCTATTTCTTATTTATTACTCTACATTATCTGATTTGTGGTGACCTCTATTTAGCTGTAGAGACTTTCTGATGGTTTATTTGTACTGGGGAAAACTCTATTTCTTATTTATTACTCTACATTATCTGATTTGTGGTGACCTCTATTTAGCTGTAGAGACTTTCTGATGGTTTATTTGTACTGGGGAAAACTCTATTTCTTATTTATTACTCTACATTATCTGATTTGTGGTGACCTCTATTTAGCTGTAGAGACTTTCTGATGGTTTATTTGTACTGGGGAAAACTCTATTTCTTATTTATTACTCTACATTATCTGATTTGTGGTGACCTCTATTTAGCTGTTGAGACGTTCTGACGGTGCACTTGTTATAAAATAAGATTAAATTGACTTGTATAAATATGATATTAATGTCAACATTATTTCTCTCATATTAGTTGATTCGTCCCAATCTAATAGCATAAGAAAAATAATTTAACAAATTTTTGGACACGAAATTCTCAACTTGTGACATTTTATAGTTTTTGGATATTATATATATAAACACAAATAATAAAATAAAATAAAATAGCATAAAGAGAAAGCTAGAAATGGTAAAATACCAATAGTTGTTATCAAGACACATCTATTGGTATAAATTAATGCGATATTTCTGAATAAAGAATAATTATCCTAAGATAAAAATTATTCTTTATATGTGTCGATATCGCAAAAAAATTATCATGGAAAAAGAACATGAAATAAAAGAAAGTAGTAACCGGATTTACCGGCGTGTAGCAGAATGCGGTTTAGGTTTAAAAGTAAAATAATTAATCAGTTAACAAAATTTGCGAAGAGATAAAATATTTGAAGTTGTGCTTGTGTTTTTAATGACTAAAATTCATTTAATTGTTAAGGAGAAAAATAACTAATATATGTAATTATCAATGAAAAATCTCTAATTAAAGTTATTAAAATAATGTGCAAAGTTGCAGTGATGTTTGATTGAAGAAGAAACGTTAAAAAATGTTTGATACAGTAAAACATTGAAAAAATATCCACAGTAGCCAGGAGAGTCACGGAGGTTAAGGCTCCACAATTTCTCCTCGTGGTATTTAAACGTGGTTAACAATGCACACAATACACCTTTACTTTCCAAACAAGCTCGTACCCGTCGACTTAGGGACCCGTAGCTAGAAGGACTTTAAGTTACCACTAAGGATTGAACAGCTTTAAGAACGGCGATTAATACTTCAACGCATTTAAGATTGGGAAAAAATTTCCTTTATAAAATACTTCAAAAGTAAATTAAAAAAATATTATATAAAATGTTCAAAACTCAGTAGTGCCTCGTTAACTAAAAAAACATGTTCGTCAATTAAATATCCAATTATGATACAAAGACCAATATACAATATACATATACAATATACAATATACCCTTCTTTTATCAGCGATTTTATATAAAAATACATAATTTTAAATAAAATTCTCTCAAAGTTATGTCTGCATGCGTCAAAAAATAGCACATCTTAAAATCTTTTTAGGACTTTTCTATTCGTTAGTATCTTCATACTGTTCTATTCAATATAACTTTAATGTTTATTATAGAGTGAAATTATCTAATGACTTTTTCTTTAAATTTAATTAATAAACAGTAAAATGATGAATATTTAAATTACTTTTAATATTTTTAGATAGCCAGAAATAAAATTAAACCATACTAAAGACCCTTGACATATACAGTAACAAAAGCAACTGGAAAAATGCCTAACTATATTTAAATTCTGTGCATTATAAATTTATAAATTTAAACAAAAAAAAAGAATTTTATAATAAAAGATCATATTATCCTGAAGCAGTTGAATAAAAATTTCAGTAATGTCTGTATAAAATTTAACCAATTCATATCCAATTAAAAAGAATGGTATCGTTATAAGCAACAGGTAGCAGACATGTCTGGTTTAGAGTGTGTATTTTTTGCAATATAAATCAGTCATAAAATTTATAACCATCAGTAATGATGAGCTAATACATATTGTGTAAGTTATTTAAATTAATGATGCATAGAATTGAAAACGTTTGAAATATTTTGCAAAACTTTTTTGTTTGATAAAGCGTTTTTTAGTATGGTTAAAAGTTTCAATCCAAAAAAAAAAAAAAATGAAGCTTTCAATTAAGCAATACTTGCTGTTTGTTATTCTTAAAACTGTAAAAAAATGATTTAGTAAAGACCATTTATAAATGGTAAACTAACCTAAATTGTCTGTTTATTACTTGGATTTGTTTTTTTTTCCTTCTAAATTTCCATAAGAGTCTTTCTTTTTAGTGATATAATCAAATATTGATGTTTTTTAATTAATGTTTACAGAATAGTAACCTAATGAAGCCTTCAAAAACAAAACAAAATAGCAATATCTTTGATGTCTGAATAATTAAATCACTTGTAAATATGTTTGTTCTTTGATACCACATTTATTTTTATTTCTGCTTCGAGAAAGAGAGATTAATTCAACTTACAAATGCATGTTTTGTAAACACTGAGCATACGAGTAATTAAGGTAAATTCGATTCAGAAAGGAAAATAGTTTGAATGTTTTTCATTTGTCAACATTCAGATGCGAATATTCTTCATTTTATTTGATTATACGCATTAGCAATACTTTTCTTGGAATTGTATCTTTAGAAAAAGATTAAATTCAATTTCACTGGTAATTTAGTTTTTTTTGTTTCGTATAGATTATATCACTCATAGAGATCTAAAATTTAAAGCAAAAGATTTTTAAGAAAATAAAAATATTTAGCAATCAAGCATATTTTTATCAATTTTACAAATTTTGAAATCGCATATTTTTTCTCATCTAAAGTTAAAGATTTTTTTAATTCAAGGACATTGACACGCGGTGGAAGAGTAGAAGCGCTTCGCGCTCTCTTGCAACAGGTTCTGGGTTCGATCCTAGGGCCTGGCAAGGTTAACTCAGTTTTTCATACCTTTATTGGATCAATGAAATTGGTGTCAAGCATGGTTGGGGGACTAAAGACTGGGTGTTTCACCTTCGGTTAACTCTCCAACCCGTACGTCTGCTCCTGCACCCCAGAGCCCGTTTACGTATACGTTGGGTTTAAGTTCAAGAAAACTGAGATGGGCACAGTAGGCCTTGACTCTCTATTAGCTGTAGCGCCACCAAATTTGGAGTTAAACAGTTCTAAGACTCCATGGCATTTTGCTATTTGTGAAAAGTTTAAACTTTGGGAACAAAGAGTCCTATTTTAAAGTTCCGTTGCAGAAGAAGTAACAAAATAGTAAAAATGAATTAATTTCTTACAATTTTAACTTATTCATTATAATTATAAGAAAGTAAATTACACAAATCAAAATTCATCAGGAACGCAAAATAGTAATTAGGTGGTTATTTTACACAACAAAGGAACACTTTTTTTTTAAATTAAAGAAATACGTTGGGTTTAAATTAGGGAAGTTAAACATTAAAATAAAATGAATTAGAACTACTCTGAAATCGAATTATTTATGAAATTTACTTTCTAAAATCACGATAAAGTTAGTAGTTTTAAATTAGTTATAAACAGTATTAAGTAGCAATAATAACAACTTATTCATGAAATATAGATTTAAAAATTAAAATAAATTATAGTGGATCAAAGTCGATCATATTGTGTAAAACACGCAATGAGATAAATTAGTTAATGTTCTTTAAAGTTATAAATCGCAATAAATAATAATTGGCCAATATTGAATAAAATGAGTAAAGAATATTATTATAATTATTAAGTACGCTTACTTATACAATATAAATTAAAAGATGGTGATTTACTTTATTTAAATTATAAGGAGTAAAACAAATGTAATAAAACGAATTGTATTATTCATTAAAACGTTATAAATTTATAATAGATAGTATTGGATCAATATTGAGTAAAAGGAGTAATAGGTCGGTGTAAAATTAATTTATTTGTGCTGTATCAGTTTAACTAGCATAATTAATAATAATCAATCTGAAACGAGTGTTTTGATAGTAAAAATGAAAACGTAAAATAAAAATAAAGAGATAAACGACGCGAAGCAAAGTCGTTCCCCAAATATCACAGAATATTTTTCATAAATGCATATTTTTTTCCACTTTTTTTGAGGGATAAAACACAAATGGCTGTTTTTTTCCCTATCGTTTAAGATATATACTAGCATTATAGTCGGAATGTCTGTCAAAAATATCCATAACGCATATCAATGTCACTTTTACATGGCTAGAAGGCTCTAACTTTGAAGTAATATGACCTAATGGGGCTGAAAAAATGGCTGGAAAATTGCACTGTTCAGTGCATTCTGGTTCCTTTAAATGTGACACGGGATAAAACGCTGGAAAAAATGCTGGAACTTTAGAGCCACAAAACGAATATTTTTGGATGGTTAAGTCTTTGCGATAAAGTTATGCAAAGTCAGAGAAGATTACATGCAAAAGAGCAGATTCTTTTGCTGATCCTAGTTATGTAGAGATGTTATATGTCAGGTTTAAATTTTTCGTTGTGTTAAACATATTTTTCAAGCTTTTATTTAATTTTTAAATAAATTTTGAGAACAAATTTCTAAAATAAAAATGTGAATCGCATTTTTAAAATCGAATTTTAAAAATGTGACTTTCTTAAAATTCAATTGTTCAGTAACTATTTAACCGATTACGCCAAAATTTTGAGTTTTGCCATCCAATATAACTTTTTCTAAAAGAGGTTTAAAAACCTGTATATTTTGTAATTCTAATTTTTTTCGACTATTAAATAAATTCATAAAAAAACAGTAGATATTCATTAAAAGTTAGTCTTGCTTGGAATTGTTTATGGATAAACGAATTTCATAACTTACAAAACTTTTTAATTCACTTAAAAAGTTCTCTAAATATGGCGAAATACGCAAAAAATAGAATTATTATTAAGGGTTTCAATCTCTGGACCACTCTCTTGACCAAACTATCGGGGCCGCATATTTTACTGCCAACCCACATTTTCGGGGGAGGGGGGGAGAGTGCTAAAAATCCAAATTCCACACAAAAAAAATGGTGCGTTTATTCAGAGAAAGTACGTTCTTGAGTCTGATATTGTAATTTTAAGTATGGTCTGCATATATAATAAGCATATTTGAGAACACCCCCTCGAACCATAAACTTTGAGTCCTAGAACGTAAAGATGCGATCATCAGATCAAAAATTATTCAGAGTGGTTAGTTACGCGTTTTATATAATACTAGGAGGCTTCTCCCCCTGCTCGCTGGCGCTCGCCAACCCCCGGAACTGCTTTGATGTGATGTGGCACACACATATTCGGTTAGAATTCGGTGAGAATCGAAAATAAATGCTATTGTGTTTATGTAATGAGTTCACAACTTCTTAATTATGTGGATAAATACAAAAAAAAGTTTAGAGATTGGTACAAAACGCCTACAATTAAAAACAAAACGCCTACAATTAAAAATGAAAACTGTTGCCAACACGCGAAAAGAAATATCATCGGTTTTATTGATACATACGTACGTATTAGCGTTTTATATAATATAGATAGATAATTATAAAGAAACCAATTTTTCGACACACTTCTTACATATTTCAATTATTATATAATCAAATTAAAACAAAATATCTGTCTTTAATTATTTCTACTATGTGTTTAGTTTAACTAAATTTAAATTCCCCTTGAGTAAAAATTTACCATTAAATAAATATTTATTATTTCTCATTTGCAGTAATTTGTATATTGCATTATATTCCACTTTTATTCGGCAATCTTAAATCTCAATAGCCTATTTTCATACTTTAATATCCTATTCACGTGTTAAAATAACTTGAGATCTCTATCTTATTTTTTTTTTAGTTGAAGCAAAGTAAGTAAAGTTAATGTTACTTTAGGGTAACAGTTGCAAACGTTCGGATTAACTTAGAAGCGTAACAATTCTTTACGTGACAAGTTTTGAAAGAGAAAACATTTTCGGGAGTCATGTAACTTTATTAAGTTTCGTGATGTCTTGTAACTTTCTTAATATTTTCGTTACATGTAAGATTTTCTATCCCAATAAAAAACAGTAAAATTCACTCACAATGAGTCAATAAAACATTAGAATTATATATTTGTTAAAAAGGGGAGTAATTACAATGTATCCTAATTGAAAAGTTATAAATATTCTAGACATTCATGAAAAAAGTTATTTGCGTTTAATATTTTTTAGTTTATTCGGTTGAAAGAGAACTTCAGTTATAAAGTAACTTTTAAAAAAAAAAAATATGAAAAATTAAATATTTTTTAACATTTTTAATAACATCAATTTTTAATAAATTAATTCATGATTTTGTAATTTTTTTTTCTATAAAATGGTTAGAAATTCAATTGAAGTTTTAAAAAAAAATTCATAAATATTAAGTATTTTTAATTTTTTTTAAAAAATATGCTTATAAAATTGCAATCTAATAACTTTTTTTAAAAAAAAATATAAAAATTTAAAAAAAAAAAATTTTTTTTTTGAACTTTGAACCAATATTATTTTTTGATAAATTAATTTTTAGATATTTTAGGTTTATTAAAATTTTAAAAATTTTACATTTTTTTTATTTTAATGCAACTTTAAACATTTTTTTAAGTAATAACTGTTTTATTGTAAAGTGCTCGACTTCGCGCTCAGGTCGTCAGGCTACCGAAGGTGGGCAGCCATCCACTCTGCAGAGGAACAAAATTGCGATGTCATGTCTTCCGATCATCCTCCAGGATGTTTCCCAGACCGTCGCCAATAGCCCATTGTGCAGCTCTAGTGCGACGTAACTAAAATACCATACCAAGTAATAATATGTTGTTTTTTTTTAAATTTTTAAAAAAAGTCAATTAAAAAAATATGCCTATATACAGCTTTTCAATTTTGACAGCCTTTATATTTGAGAAAAATGACTATTAAAATGACTAAATAAAAATTAGTTATATTACCGAAAAAATATAACTAACTTTTATTGCACAGAAATTAAAAAACGTAGTAATGCAATCTGGTTCTGGTGGTGATGGTTAATATTTTCAATCGCAGCTGTGATTGGGCACCTAATAATTGGAAAATCTGCCACTCTCTTCTTGAATTCATTATCCATTTATCATGAAATTTATTCAGAAAGTGGGAAAACCTTTATATTCGTGAACCCAATTATTCAGGACTTTAAAAAAATACTTTAAACTATTAAAATATTTTCTATTATTCTAACAAAATATCAGTTAAGAATAATGATTTTGTTTGAGAGTAAGTTCATTTGTAAAGATTCGATTTTCAATTTTTAAAGATATAATCATATTAATGATAAAAAAAAGCTGATAAAATATTTCAAAGCACTGATTTAAATTAAATTATAATTCAAAAATAAATAAAAATATGAGTTTTCTTCATAACTATTTTCAGGCATAAATGTTTCAAAATAAAAAGAAAAAACATTATTTAAAATTTAGAATATTCAAAATAAGAAAAGTACATTAATTTAATTTCTATTGATCTGAAAAATACTTGCAGGAACTTGTTCCTGTATAAGATTTTTTTTTTACTTAAGCACTGTTGAAACTATTCTATAAAACTTAATAATATAATTCATCCTCCTTTCACGAATAGTTATAAATTTGATAAAGCCAGAAAGTTTATTTTTAGCTGCATATTAATAATAAAATATATATGAATTAAATGAGTAAAAATTTTGTTGTATATCACACTATGTGAAAAAATTCTAAGCTTTTAGATGCAATATTAATAAAATTTGGTGCATACGTGAAACAAGTTTACATGTTTTTTATCTAATGGAATAATTTTCTTTTCATGCCGAGTCTCACAAAAATAAACGAAAATTTGAAAAATGAAAGTGATATAAATATGCAGTCTGATTTGTGGTGATGCTCTTTATGTGTTCTTGACTCGAGGCCTTGAGCAGTCGAGTCCATGATTGCTTGGCCTTCGAGTGCCGTAGCAGAGCAAAAATAATTTCGATGAGTAATGAACTGATAATTTCGATATGTTACTGGCGTATGTTCTTTATGAAACTCGTCACTTAATTCTTAGGAAACCAATTATTTCTCCCTCATAGAATTCAGTAACTAATTGTATTGTTATTTAATGACACTGTTGTTCAGAAAAACTACATAACAATGTATTCTGCTATATTTTAACTCATATAACCTGTTCTACTTATTCTGTACTTCTTACTATACTGTTACTTAAATTATTATGTAGTTTATTATGAAATAGCCGTACCTTCCGTGTACTATCTTTGCAATCAATTAGGCAACAAACATGCTATTTCCATCCCCAACCATTTTCCTTTAATGAATTTTTCAAATATTCTAACATCTATGGAACAAGATTCTACTCTTATCTCTATCTGAGATCTTACTTAAGGATTAGTGAAATATTAGAATTTAGCAAAAGTATTACATAAAACTCTTTCGCTTTGCCTTTTTATAGCTCTTAAATATTCATGTTCAAAAGTTAATTTTACATCAAAATACCGTAAATATTCTACATACAATTATGAATAAATTCTACCACAAAGTACTTTCCTGTTTCTATACTGATGGTACTACTAATTATTTAAAATTACTAAAAAATGAAGACGTAAGAAAAATGGCTTAAAATATTTGTTTATACTCAGCACATTATATTTAGTAATCCATTTTGAAAATAATGCTGCTTTTTTGTGAAAAAAAGTATATCCTTTTTAAAATATTCATTATTATTAAAATTATTTATTATATTATTTTGAATATTGATATTGTTATAAATATTATTTATTCATTACATAATTTTGAAGAATGCAATGTATAAAAAATTAACTTTTACCAAACACTAATCTTTTTATTTTACATTCTCAGAAAAATAGCTTAACATTAAACAATTGTATTTGTTTCCTGAAATTTATTATGGTCCATATTTTCTGCTGTCTTACTGAGGTTTTTAATTGAACCAAGTTTTCGTTAAAATTTTAACTGTGGTATAACACTGTAGAGGATGGTTTAATATTGCGATGAAGATGATTCAAAAGAAGATGAATAAAAATAGTCTAGTTAAACAAATTTAATGTTTTTTATTATAACAATAGAGTAAAATGTATATCGAAAGGAAGGAGGAAATATCATCCTATATCCTTGAGTGTGAGAGCATTGTCTGACTCTCATTGGTATATAAAAAAATGTAAAGGAAAAAGAAATAATTTATTGACTGATTAAGCCGTAGATGTTTCCTAATAGAAAATATTAAAGTGAGTGTTAGCACCGAAGCCATTGCCCAATCAATTTAAAACTTATTAATTTGCACCATATTATTATTCGACCTAACACTATATAAATGTTATAGAATATTTGTATGATATTGCAGTTATAAATGCTCCACCAGGCCAAAAGCATCTGGCCAAAAGCAAAGAATATAGAAAGGAGAAGAAGTCCAGCTTTTCGAATACGTAACTGGCGCAAGAAACTGCTCGGTGTGGTACGCTATACCAGATAAAACACTTACAAAATCAGCAACAAACTCAGATTTAGCATATCGTCATTTGAACTAAGATCCAGTACACGCGTATAAGAAACAAAGTGACTGTCAGGAGGTACGTCACCTGTGAACCAGTAGTTGGACAACTCTACATACACGGTTGGGTAATCTGCTTCCCTCCAACCGCCATTTTATTCTTTCTATGTCAAAATGTGTTAGGAGTTTAATCAACATGGAAGATATAAATATATTCTCAAAGAAATATTTTAATTAATATTACCATACTGATTACCATACTGAGTAAAAATGCAGAACAAATCAGCAATAAATAAAAAAGAAACCTTTTTTTTTCTCATCCCTAACCCCAGTAGAAGTTTGAAGAAGAGGAGGGTGCAAACCCGTTTCAAGAGCCTCTGTTGTTGTGCCCTTAAATGTTGTCTTCTCTTTTATACCCGGGTACCCCACCTAACCATGGGGGACTGGTTTACGTTATGCCAATGAAAGCGAGACTTCTTCCAGATTTCCCCACATAGAAGCGGATTCGACCAAAAAGTGAATATGGTGTGGGTTGCTTTCATGTTTCAAGTTAAGGCTACGTAGGTAAATTAGTTCATGTGGTCGGAAACATGCAATTGGACATTCGGAATAATGCTGATTTCTCAATTACATAGTAATATTTTAGGAAAGTCCATTTCTCTTCTGACAGAATAACTGCTCAATCACACATCCTTACTTTTGCAGCCATGGATTGACCAAAAGATTGATCAATAACTTTATTGGCCCTCTGAGAGTCCTTTTTAAATTTCCCTAGAACACCTTTAGGGTGAATTCGACGTAGAGTAAATAGACAAACAAATCTATCACTACCAGCATTCGCTTCAACTGTGATGGAAGTTTGGATGTCAATATCTATGACCACCTATCAAAACCTAGTGCAACATCTTCCTAGAAGCGTACAGGTGAGGTGGTCATCTATGCAAAAAACCAGCACTATAACTACAACTTTCTGCATGTACCTGCCTAGTCCGTAATATTGGGGGGAAACACTTTTGGCAATTAGTGTCGTCGTATAAGTCTTAAGTCGCTTTTCAGGTTATAGAAAATTAAAACAAGATGTTTGATATATAGTTTTAAAGTAACATTAAAAATAAAAAAGGAAATTTGTTTAAAAGTTTCATAAACTTAATTTTCTCTTATGTTTCCTTGTCATAACGAACGACAGAAATGTTTGTTATTTCACTCCAAAAGTCATTATACTAAATATAATATCAAAACCGTAACGCACACCCGTGCTAACATTGCTTCACAAAAAGTTTAGCCGAAATGCAATAAGATCTTAATAGTTAACTAAATTGCTGCAATAATTCGGTGAATTACGAATTTCTTCCACGCTCCTGTGTTTTAAACATACAAAGACATGAAAATCTTATTGTAAGCAATATGTGGTATTTTAAGTTTAAAGCAGAAGTTATTTTTAGTCATGATGCTTTGTGAAATATGCATTCACTTATGTTTAGTCCGTCTTCTAAAATTTTATTTTTGATATATATCTCTATATAAAAGCGGAAGTCTTTCTGAATGTAGATTTGCTAATAACTGGAGAACGGAAGCACCGATTTGCATCATGTTTCTTTACAAAATATTTTTAAAAAAAATAGAAGTAAGCGGAACCAATAAAAATTATTAACTTGGAGGCCGCAAAACTCATAGTTTAAGTGTGTAAGCAAGTGGAAAGTGAACAGAAGCTTTCAAGAATAGAAATATATTATATTTGATTGTATAAAATTGAAATATATTATATTATATTTTGAACATTGAAATATTATATTTTACCATCAATGGAAATGTTAAACGCTAGTAGGCTTATGGTTATTTGTCCAAATGTTATTTAAATTTCAAAATCTTAAAACTTATTAAATTCTAATACTAAAGCATTTTAATATCAGTTGCAATAATAATAATTAATCTTTCACATTTTATAACATGAATTAGAATTTTCAAATTTTATATATTATTCTTTAAATAAAATAACTTTAACTTTATAAAAAGAATCATTACTTATCGGATAGTGTTACCATATTAGCATGATAGTGTTAGATATTAGATAGTGTTAGCATGTTCGCCAACAAGTAAATCAACGACAAGTTATAATTTACACAGGTCATCCGACTAACAATTATACACATACGTGCATCAAATTTGACAATATCGTAAAAATCAACAATTTGAACAAATTTTACAAAAAATTAAACCTATTTTCACTTGAGTGATATGAGTTTATAATACATTTTCATATTGTCTTAATTTTTGAAAGTGTTATTTAAAATCTCGAAATACTTGAATTTCTAGTAATTTAAGAAAAGGACTAGATAGTTTCTACTGGAGGCAAGATAAAAACATAAAAACAAATATTAAAAAAAATTTATGTATTCTTGTTTTTCGCGTTATTACACAATTTCTTGTTAATTAAAAAATAAATGCAATTGTGAAATATTTAATGGATTATGAAGAAATAAAACGTAGGGCGACGAAACATATATATGCTTGTTATAAATGTAAAATTGTATTTTAATTTAAGTGTTATTTATGCTAAACATATTTTTTTCATCCATGTTAGAAATTCATCGTCTTAATGTTAGTATATTTTTCGCTTATTCCATCATATCTCGAGACAATCAAGACAATTTTAATCCCTAAAAAAATTCCTACGGCTATGCGATTTAAATTGAATGTCTAATAAACTAATTTTACTTTTGCTTCTAGCGCCAAGAACAAAACCAAATACTTTTTCTATGATTTTTTAACATCTAAAGTTACCGCAAGTAAAAAAAAAAAAAGTTATAACTGTACTGTAGATTGGCAGTAGATAAAAAAATAAATAAATATTTTGCTTCATTAAATTGTGAATATATTTTATTTTATATTCTATTTTATAACCTGGTTAGGATAACCGTCACAATCCTGAGTTAATGACTATCAATGTTCAATTCTGCTACCTTGTAATTTTCAATCCAAAACAGAAGTCAAGGAAACTCATAGATCAAGCTTTGGGACAAATCATAGCCTCCGTAAAGGACATCTTGCTGAAAAAAACCTGCATATTGCATTGTATATAAATGGACAGGAAAAATACGAAAATATCCCATGGTTAGGCTGATGGCAAGGGGATTCTAGATCCGTCAACCAGTGAGGATATTTAACGTCAGCACTGTGGTAAGTGAGATTTGGGAGCAGAATTCGTATCAACCAGCCACCGCTGGGATTTGAACATGGGTCACCTCCTTGAAAGACGAACGCTCTATCATCTGAGTGGAGATCTCTATCATCCGATATAGAGGAAATGTGAATACTGAAGATAAATAAATGTTTAATATTATTATCTTATTGATCATACAGAATTGTCCAGGCACTGTTTAATCATAAAGAATCAAGTATCCCTTTTTATTATCTTAGATAAAACCGTAATAGAGTTCTAATTAGGAAATCTATATTGTTTCTGTTGTATTTGACAGCCTTTAGGCAGATTATCTAAATAAATCCCACATAAAAAAAGTAATTCTTGGTGGCAACAGTATTTCTTCTCCGTATTTAATAGGTGGCAATATTCTTCTTGGAGAAAGTTTTTGCATAGTGTTGCACATCTGTCGAGAATGGAAAAAAAAAAAAAAGATTACAAAAGAAAAATGTTCCTTACAAAAGAATCTTGGAAAGGCGACAACATAATAGAGAAAATAATAAAAGAAAAAGAAACGCTGGTGAAAGGGAACCCAAAAAGAAAGACAGGGACCAACATCGATTTTTAGAACTTCGAGTAATTGGATAGGGATCTGTTTATTCTCATAGCACGTCGAACTCCAAAATACAATACTTCTTCAACTCCTTTTGCAAAAGCAGACGAAATAAGAAGTGTTTTTCTCACCTTAAAAGAATATTTCTTCGTGGCTCCCGAATTTTTTATTATTTTTATTTTTACTGTAATCTTAAAAGCCGTTTTGTGCCTCTAATTTATTTTTCTTCGTACATGCAATTTCTTCAAAGGTGGTTTTCGTTTGAAAGTTAGGAGAGACCTGTTCTTGCATACGAGAAAAAAAGTTCTTTTTCAAATTATTGATGCGCCTGTTCAATGAAAAGTGATAGGCATTATTGAAATTCGTGGATAACTGACTTTCATTTAGATTAGATTTATTTTAAGAAAGGATAGATGAAAATGTAAAAAACTAATAAATGTTTCAGGCACAATAGGAAAGTTTTAAGCTTAAAAAAATTCTTTTACTTTATTATTTAGCTTTATATTTATCTAATTATTTTTATTATTATTATTATATTCATCTTATAGCTATCTCTTTTTTCTTTTATGCTTATTGGTTTGTGCATTATACATACATTAATTTTAACTAAATCAGCATTAAACCAGAAATTATTACTGTTAACTTATTAACATTATCAGCAATTTAAAAAATTTAAAATAAGAAACAGTTTTTTCTTCAAATTATTTCAATTTATTTTCGTTCTTTTTTCTCGTGGAGAAAATCTTATAGCCGCTATTGAATAGAATTAAAAATTAAAAATACAGACAATTTTAAAAACATACACTTTTTTACCCCAAAGACCACAGCAGTCCAGGTCTATAGCAATGTATTTCCTTCGTTAGAGTCTGTCGTATGTTGCCAATTAGCTACTTTTAATGTTTTTGGATATTTCTAAGCGTCATCAAGCTAACTGAGTGAACTTTCTCGTTTCTAATACCAATTGGTAAAATGCAAAAACAAAAAACAAAAACGAGTAAAGCACAAATCAAAGTATGTGTGCTTTATTAATGATGTTTTTGCTTCAATCCACATGACACAAAGTATACCCTATTTTTTGCTGAACCGCATGGTTTGTCGAAGGTTAACAGCTTCGTATGCACTGGGCCACCTTCTTCCCAGCGCATTAGTTCCAGCTTTGTTCCCGAACATTACTCTGCAGATTTCTAGCATCATAAAACTGACTTTCACTATGTTATTTAATGGCACTGTGCTGCGTGACTGGGAAATTTCAGCATAACTCTTGTGGCTCAACGGCTCATGTGGCTTCCAGTGGTTCAAAGCGTCGTGGCTTAATGCACGTTATATATTAACTCTACTTAGTCATTCAGTCACCTATGACTGAATGATACAGTACTTCCCAAAAAAGTGTCACAGGAGTTTCCAAATTCAAGATTTTTTAACCAGTAATAATATTCATATCCAACCTATAACCCATAATTTATTAAATTTTTGGATTGTTTATAGGAACTTATTTATGGAAAATGTCAGTGAAAAAAAACATTTATTTTAATTAACAGCATATTGTATAAATTATGAAAAATAAATGCATTCATAAAAATTTCCATATGTATTCCTCATCGAAATATTCAACTGAAATTAAAATATTCAAATTCAAGAAAAAATAATTAATTTTTTTAAAGCTATTCACATTAGCTATATAGCTAATCACAAGTTTTTGGTAGAATTTTAAATAACATTTAAGTGTCAAAAACCTTCCCTGAGAATAAAAGTATGGTCAAAACTAGTCGAATAAGGTAAAATTTACAGTATTTCTGGCACTATGGGAACACCAAAAAGCTGGGTAATTTTTATCGAAGCGCTTTGTAATGATTTTGTAAAAATTAACAATAAATAGCTTTATAATATGCGATAAAGTTTGTTACATGAGATAAAATTTAGTAATTTTACCATGACACCTTAGAGCATGGTATAAAAACCATTTATTCAATTAAATTTACTTTTTAGTTTTGTATTTCTTATTAAAAGTATGGTAATAGGAATTATAAATTCGAAAACCAGAATTTCCAATAAACCGATACTATATGTAAAACAAAATCCAATCGAAAGTTCAAAATAACGTATATTTCTTAACAAATTCTACCAGAAATATCATTACAATATAGTAAATTTTAGTTCTCTTTTTGTATAATATTTTATTTGAATTATGTTTAATGTAACCAATTATGGAAAAGAATTAACTAAGTTTTATAATTCATTAATTTAATAACATAAAATGAAATAAAAAATAAGCAAATACTATTAGATTTTTTGATGCATTTATTTATATCTAATTATGAATTACCAAAGAACATACGAAAGTTTGGCTAAATTTTATTCGGCATATTATTGAAGCTATAAGGTCAGTTGATTAAATTATAACGTTTTTAAAATCAAATTCAAGCAAACATAAATAAAACTTTAAAAACCATTTGAGACTTCCCAAACTGTAAGGAAAATGTGGTATGGTTCCAGTTGACATGGTATTGAAAAAGAAATAGTTATTTGATTTTTATACATTTCTTTTTAGTTTGATATTTAAACAAAAATTTTAAACTTTCATAAAAATTCAAGCTATTTAACAGTAACCAAAACACTTATTGAGCTTTAACTAGTACACAGCAAACAAATGCTACCATTTTAAATTATTCATAACTCTTCGACAACGTTGACCTGATGTTACCAAATGCAAATTTTCGAAAGAAAGGAAGCTCACATAAATTGCAGCCAAATGGCGAGCAAAACTTCTCAATTTTTAGAATATGTTGAGTTTCACTTCAACAGGAACACGTAAATACCCATAAAAACAATACTGAATCAGTATTTCAAGCAGATAATCGTGCACAAAATGTTTCACCAGAAAATTCAGGTCACGTATTTATGGCTTAGGCAGTAAAATAAAATGGTGGCCTAAGTTGAAATGGGAATTTCTTAATGGCTCTGTGCAAATAGAGGATGAATATGGATTTCAAAAAGAAGGTATAAAGGTTTTGCAGCTTTATTTTTTCGCTTTGTGTAATCTCAACTTTAAAAAAATATTCAACAATGGCTTTTAGATACGTGATTTGAGAGTTATTCGAAAAATAGCAAGTTTATGTAAGAACAGGTCCCAATGGTCTGAATTTTAAAACGTTATGGAACTCTTGCACTGCGTTTAAAAAGGAATAAAAGACACATGTATTAAAATAATTTTACAAAAAATGTGCAATTTGCTTTGCTTAATTTAAACTTACGTGAGGTATACAATTAATGCATTAGTTTTATAAAAATAGCATATTTTGGTATTTTGCTTTCTTAAAATTGCTACTGTTATTAGTATTTAGTTGCTTTTAAGACATTTTGTTTTTCGTAAAGCGAAACGAATTGAATTATTTATGATGTAAATACTTTTCATTTTTTCATAGGAAAAAACATGAAAGGCAATTTAAAAATCTGAAATTTGCAGATGTTATTCCTGTTTCAGCAAGCTACATTTCGACTTTGCGTGAAATCGCTAAATTAGGCGGACTTATGGCCCAATTATGTGGTCATCGAAATCGAAGCAAGTCTCGGTAACTAGCTTTTCACGTGATTTGTGACGTTAGTTTTTCGCAAACGTTTTCGTCGAGGATTGTTCGTTTAGGATCTTTCCCCTCTTCGATTTGTTTCAACCGACTACTCTTGGACATGCTGTAACCAAATTCCAAAAGCTATGCCAGTAAATAATATTGTTAATCTCGTCTGAATTTAATATATTGCAGGGAGGATTTCTTTTAGCGCTGAAGATTCCAACTTCCTAAATACATTTTTGGTATGAAATTAACTCAAACAGCTATTTTTTATTCATGATGTGAGTTTAAAAGGTTTGCGCAATGTACGCAAATTTAAAGAAACATCACCTTAAATAACTTTTGTTCTTATAAACGGATCTTCAGATACTGGCAATCTAAATGTTTCAATAGACTGACTTTTAACCTTTCATTAAACCTTACTATTAATTAAATTATAGAAACATACACAAAAAACGTACTTTGTAGGAATAAACATACCATTAGATTTGAATTTCTAATTGTCAAATTATCTGGAAATTTATTTCCCAAAAGTTTTTGCAGGACAACGGGCAACAGTTTTGAACCTTAATGTTAATTTTTCTTTCTATCTTTCTGCGCATTTAGCTATATCCCGAGAAGTTCCAAAGTGAGTCCAAAAATTTTGCACAGTTATAAAATCCATTTATTATAATAAAACAATTCTCATAAATTATATCAATTATAACAATTATAATATATTATTCATTTATTATAATAAATTATTACAAAATTTTTTGCACAATTATAACTCTTTAATAATTATTCCTTTAACAAATATTTTAACAATTATTTAATTACAATTATTCCTTTATTATTTATTGAGGTTATAATTATGTACTGCGTATTTTAGAGAACAAAATACAAAATTTGATGAAAATTTATTGAATAATTTCTGAAAAATCATCTTTACATATTTTTTTTTTTTTTTTTAAATTCTATTTCTAATACTTTTTCTAATTTTTTTAGACTTTTTAAACTTTATTTTTAAAAACTTCTTTCCCCAATTTAGTGAAAATTTTGTATTTTGTCATTTAAAATTACATGTTTAAAATGATTTAAAAATTTGGATAACTTACAATTTAAAAATTTATTCTATTATTATATAAAAAAGCAATAATAATAAAAAATATTTTTGGAGCGGAATTTTCTTTATATAATAAATCCTAACAAACATTTCGATTCGCCTAAAACGTTTTCGAGCCATGTCGAAATATGCAAAAATTAAAATTTATATTAAAGAGTCTTTATCTTCCAACAGCTCCCTAATTAAACTAGTGAAGTTATATTTTTCATGTTGCGAATATCCCTCTCCCATATTTTGCGTGTCAAGTTTACCAAATTCATTAAAACAAATGCATCTTTCTCTTCGAGATTCATAATGAGTGAAAAAACTAAATAAACAATAAAATTACACTTATGAACACTACGAAATTATGTACAAAATTAAAAGTAATATACCGACATCTCTTCTCTATATTTTTATATATAAAAGCGAAAGTGTCACAGGATGTTTGTTCGCTAATAACTTGAGAACGGGAGCAACGATTTGGATCTTGATTTTTTTTTTCTTTTCTGTTCATTGCAAAATTTCAAGGAGTGATTTGTAAGCTATCACCTCTTTCAGGTGGTATGAGGTTTTTGCATATCAAATGGATGAAATTTCATTCATTATATAAATCAAAACATGCTCAGTAATGGAAGCAGCATTTTTACAAATTACTTTTTAAAAATAATCAAACGAAGCCATTATAACAATATTAAGCTTGCTAAACTTATAATTTAAATGCAGAAGTGAAAGCGTGCCAATGACAAATATACAGGCTAACGCAAGTTATAGAAAAACTGAATAAAATAATATTAGCTATCGCAACGCTTGAATACGCCCTCTAGCGGGGTGAATATTTTCAGGCTTCTGTTTATTAAGTTTTCATTTAAGTCTATCAGAATCTTAGGTAGAGTAGGATGTTTTTTTTTTCTTTCAGAAGCAAATAGGAAGCACAATTTCCCTAAGGAAAAGGCAGAAGAAATTGAAAAAACTACCCTGAACATTGGTAAGCTATCTGAAACAGAACATGCCTAACATTTGATTATTTGTATATAGTATTTGATATATTGTATATTGATTTGATGTATATAGTATTTGAGAGTATTCAAAGAAAGAACAATTCATTTTGGAATTCTCCAGATTTATAAGGCAAGTAAGTGGTGTGATTTTTATAATAAAAAAATTACTTGTAAGTTTTTTTTTTCTAATTTTATGATAGTTCTCTACAGAATGGTTTTCTACGTCTGATTAAGAACTTTAAAATAAAACAAAAAAAAAAGCAATATGAAAGTTTTATTTCAATTAGAGAAATTTTGTATCGTAAGCATTCTGCATTTTACGTTTTTGAGTTTATAAATAATGATTTTTTATTGAAACTTTAAATTATTTGATAAAAATTGTTGTCAAAAAACATTTTTTTGAAAAATTAAATTATATAACATAACGTGTTTCTCTATACTTTTTTCTTAGTTTAATGATTGAAGTAATATGATTCAGAAAATTATGGAATGCAAAGTTTAAATAGACCTTTTATATTAGAACATTAAATTTAGTCGAATGATTTTGCAAACACTAGGATTTAACTACAATACGAAGATAATACATATATTTTTTTCTGTTTTTTACAAATACTTTCCGACGTGCTTTGGATGTTCCTTCTTTGAAAAAAAGATTTCATTTTGTTCCTGTTTGCATAAGAAAGAATATCAAGCATTTTTCCTTTTTAAATTTAATAAGTCACAATAAAAAAGGAACGTTACCATGCTACACAGAAGAAATCTCCAGTGCAACTGAAGATCGTGTTGTTCAGCTAGCGGCCATTCGTCTCAAATAATACCGCCCCCTATGGCGTTCTCGAATATTTAACCATGAGTTAAACCATAATATTAATTATATTTTTCTAAATGGTGTTTCACTTTCAAAGTGTTTTAATTTATTGAATTCTAATGCTTAAACTTTTTAACACCAACTCATAATTAACCACTAACAGCGGGATTGGTCCTTAATATTAAATTCTTAAACTATATATTACTTTCCTTTTGATGAAAATAACCATAAAATTTATTAAACAAAATAAGTACTTTTTGGTTTTTTTACCAAGGAGCCATTTTCGCCAACAAATAAAGCAGTACTAAATTCTGATTTACACAGGTCACCGGCTAGAGATAATGCACATAGGTGCATCAAATATGACAATTGTAATTGGATAAATTATTACGATAGTAATTCGCTATTATTGTGAATGTTGTTAAATTTTATTCTTATTTAAATATTGACAACAACGTCGAAACTAGGTTAATTGGGAAGAAACAATTGACTCTCGAAATTTTTTATATTTTTGAATAGGATTACGATATTAAAATTTGAACTCATTAGTAATTGATGCTAATTTTTGTGAGGGTAACTACTCGAAAAAGCAACCGCAAACACATGATCCTTATAACCAATAAGATGAGTAGTCGGGTACCAATAGCGGATAGATACCCCAATTGCATATAAGTTATATATTTGAGTTCTCACATTTTAGACTCAGATAGTTAAGTCTCAACTTTTGGGTCTCAATATAAAGAAAGGGGGGAAAATCAACAGCAAAATAATCTTCCATTTAGTCTTAAAAATGTTAAATAAAACTGGTTGATAAGCAAAAGACATTTTAATTACCAATTAAACATATTAGAAAAATATAGATATTAATTTTAACTTAGAAACGTGAAAATACATTTACTTTTTCATACTGCCTTTAATTTCTTCAACTGATCATTTTTCATCAAAAAATTATCTTAATGTTCAAAACAAGAGTAGGTAATAAGGTATAGTTCGTTCACCAGGAGTTGAGACTTGGCTCCACCTCTTCGGACGCGGAGTTCATTTCAGCACGGGGGTAAGAAGAGAAACATCTCCGTGCTTGAAATTGACACAACCCTTAATTTGCGCCAAGCAGAAATTCAGTCACTTACTTCGCTTTATCGTCTGCTATTTACCTTTTGTTACTCTAGCTAATTAAATATATTTTAAGTTTAAAAACTGCTGTTCTCCCAGCAATATGTCTCATAAAGGACAAACTACTCACTCAAAAGAAAGAAATATCATAAAAAATGAATGAAATATCAAAATATCATCAAATTTCTGAAACATTTATTGTTAAAAAAATGCACACAAAGTTTAAGAGATAAATATTTTTGCCAAACGATCGCCAAATAGCAACCTTTTTCAGGATTGCTCACAACATTCTCCCAAAAATAGCGAAATAGTATCGTCGCGTACCACGTGATGAAGGCGGAGCCAAGTGCCAACTCCTGGTGAACGAGCTATAAATGATTTTTTTTTATAAATCAAACTCAATCCAAAAATTATTTTAACAGAACATTACTAGAAAAAAAATGGCCGAATAAAAGCTTCAACAATATCTTAAGGCAGAAAGACGCTAAAACCATTTTTATTGAAATTCCGAATTCAATGTGTTTATTTAGTAAGCTCTTGAATTTTAATTAAGACTTTTATGAAAATAATTTTTTTTTGAAAACACATTGTTAATTAGTAAAATTAATTTTCACCTTATTTGTATTGCTTTTGAACCTAATTTTGTAGATAAATTTTTTGCTTGTCTAACCCTAAATATCTCTAGAGCTAATGATTTTTTTAACCTATTTTAAAGGAATTTCTCTAATTTGGCAATACTTTTTCTTCATTTTTATAGGAACTCGTATTATTTTTCATAAGTTCTAAATAATAAAATTTTTTTAATATTAATAAACCTATAAAAATTTACAGAAAATTGTTCTTGTTTCCCTATTTGATGGATAAATTTAATTACGAATTTTAATATTTATTTTGGCAATAATTACCAGACAATAACTGTATTTCACAAATAATAATACAGATTTCTAAAATGATCTAAGAAAGGGTTTTGAATCTAATATTTAGATGTCTAATTTTCTCTGATTGTGAACTAAAACTTTTCTATATTTTCAATTACTCATAACTGTTAATGCTTAGTTTTATTTTTAGATGAAGATTGCTTTCGGATTATTTGAATGCACTCAAAAGGAAAAGAGCAACTTTTGAAACAATTTAAACTCTTTGAGTTTTTTTTGTTGAAAGTAATTTTCTGTTTAGAATGCATTACAGTTTATTTGTTGTACTATCCCTATCCAATCCATGAAAATACTCTTCCACTTAAAGAAACGTCTTCTTTGCCACCAAAAGAGAAATAAAATAAAAACTTGCGCCTACAATGATAGTGATCCTTAAAATAGTGTCGACTTCGAATAGCTTTTCGATTTTGTTGCTTGGCAACGGTCTCTAAAGAGAGTAAACTATTGCTTAAAGCTTGCTGAAATCGCAAACGATAAACGATGTCTTTTTCGAAATATTTTAGAGGAATGGAATGTTTTGTACACAGAAATGAAACGTAAAGAAGAATGCTACTGGGACTTTTAACCTCAGAGATTGCTGTGAAAAAAACTGACATTTTATCTTTGCGCCGATAAAGATTTAATAAAGATTGTTTCGATTTATAAGAGATCTTAAGATATTTTTCCGATT
Organism: Parasteatoda lunata; assembly: GCA_949128135.1. Classification (NCBI taxonomy): domain Eukaryota; kingdom Metazoa; phylum Arthropoda; class Arachnida; order Araneae; family Theridiidae; genus Parasteatoda; species Parasteatoda lunata. The sequence continues at coordinate 43,443,944 of OX421971.1, forward strand.
GTAACTTTGAGGCCATTTCGTATTAAATAGACTTCATTGAAAAACTATTATTTGTAAAAAAAAATATTTGTGACGAAGAAAAGATTAAAATTGATATTTTAAAGGCAAATGTGGTGATAATTCTGAAGTGAGTGACTCGGGATTTCCTATTAGAATATTTAAAATATCATTTTATTGTTTAGGCTGCATATCGTCTTGTGTTGTCATGCAACTTGATGGCTGCTCGCGAAAGTTTTCCAAGATATTCGATTTGATAGCCTTTCTAAACTTTGTTACCGGTTTTAAATACCACCCATCATTGACTCCAGCTCTATGGCTCCAGGAAATTACGGAGGAGTTTACTATTATTCCTACGTAACATATTGCAGAAATGAAATGAAAAGATTGGCTGATGCTCAGTTAATATACTTTTATATTTTGCTTTTCATGATAACATTTCTACCTATAGCGAAGGGGGAGTTCTCGAATCTTTATCACATCAAGTACATTGTAGTTTTGTCTTCATTCTTAATAATATGTCTTTATTTTAATAACATTTGATCAATTATTTGTTAACTACACACCATATAAAAAACTTTTAAACGTGGTTCTAGTAAGAATCTTTTTTGAAATCCAACATAATGTTAGATTATTAATGCATTTTAATATTTTCCAACATACCTTGATAATTTGCATTTTCTCTCACTCTTTAATTAAAGCACAATTTGATTGAGATTTTTTAACGATATTATGACTTTTGAATGGATCAGATTGAATGAATTTAATACGCCAGTTGAAAAATTAGAGTAAGTAGCAACTAAAAGTGTTCTTAGCAATTAAGTAAGCAGTTGTACAATGTTGAATAGGAAAACAAAGTAGGAAACTAATAATTAAACGGAAAAAAAATTGGTTTTTAAACAATGAACAGATACTGGTGTGTATATTAATTGATTTGTTTAGAAATATCGGAAAATTATTGTTATACAATACAGGAAAAAAAAAAACAATTTTATACAAAAGGAAATAGTCAATTGTTATAGTAAATGTTAATATTCTTTGTATTCTACTAGCTTTAGAATATATATTACAAGGTATTTGTTTAAAAGTACTGTAAGTACTAGAAGCATTAGAAAAAATGAGTAATTATGGATAACATGACGGTTATGAATGTCTTGGAATCAAAAACATTTTTAAAACAATTGACTTCTTCCTTAACCTCTTCCAAACCTTTTTCAAATTTAGAGACAAATAAGTTAATAAAACAAATAAAGCAAAACAAATGCTGTTTTTCACTTATGAAAATTAAATTTCTATAAAAATGAAATTATTTTCAATAATATTTTTTTAAATATTATATAAAATGGTTGTAAATCGCAAAAATATAGTTATCGTAAATGTTCATATTCTCTGCAACTCAGTCTTAAACAAAAGTACCGAAATATTTTCGTATCAAGAATTGAGTTATAAGGTATTTACAGAAAAATGCACATACATAATTATAAAACAAAAGTAAATAGTTATGAACCGTTATTAAATAGTGAAGTCAGATGCTGAAAGTATTTTTAATACAAGTATACTTTACCTTAAATGACAAACTTCAATTTGACAAGTCTTGAGAATCTCGAGAAGTCCGACTCCTTAATGATTCTTTTCACAGTAATTGTCTCACAAGACAAAAGATTTTCAAAGAACTAGAATGAACTTGAATATGTCTTATTGCTAGTTCTCAACAATAACAACTTGAGTTAGATGGAATTTTTTTCTTTCGCTGTTGGAACTCTTCCGAAGAAATAGTTAAGAGTGAAAAACAAATAACGTACCTCTTTGAAGTTTGGAAACAAGTAGTAAAAGCAAATAAATAAAACCAAATAAATGCCTTTTCCACTTATAAAAACCGAATTTCTATAACAATGGAAAGACTATATTCAATGAAAAAAAAAGCACTTCGACAAAAAATGTAGGGACAATGGAGAAAAATTCCCTTTTTGTATTTCTATCTTTCAGGACTCTAAACTTTTCCTGAGAGTGTCAGAATTGGGAAATTTTTTTCCCCCTTTTCAACCAGATTCTTCAATTTTTATATTTTCAAACACAAACAATGTTTCAAATAAACTTTTTGTTTGGAGAAGGATGGGTTTAAAGAAAACTGCCAAAATCATTTCATTCATCTTCTCTTAGAAAATATTGGACATAGTAATTTATGTCCTTGTACATTGAGTTTTATTTTAAACTTTTGTGCTGGATTGAAAAATTGTCTTTATTTTTGAAGTATTCTGCTGAGTCAACTATATTTCATTCCTTGTAATTCCGTGGTAGAAATTTCGTTTTCGAAAAATGTAATAAAAATGAGCTATATGCACTGAAACATTTTCTATCTTTGGTAAAAAAAACAACAACTAATTGCTTGTATGAAACCAGAAACAAAACTAATTTAATGAAAGGAAATACCAACAAAACTTAATTATAAACGTGGGATCAGTAAAAAGGGTACTTATAGATTATATGGATCATGGCATGTGTGTTTGACATGTGTCATATGTGTTTGGCATGTGGGGTGTTAAGAAGAAGCCAGTCAGAGCACTGAATGACATAGCATGCCTACAGTGTATGAGCATGTTCTGCCTGGTGACTTAGAAACATGATACATGATTTGACATGAGTTGATGACATACAAAACTATTTTGTTCCCAGAATTTAAATCTTAAAGTGTGGCTGGTTCAAATAATGTAGCTGAGGATGGATTACAAAAACAAATTTTAAATGTTCCAATTATTTTCGATACTGATATTATCATTAATTGACTTTTAATTTCTTGAAAAGGTCAAAAAACGGGACAAAATAGGTGTTTGAAACTGGTCAGGGAGAAAAAAAGGTATAATAAGAAGTTTAATGTAAAAATTTGAAGATGGCTTTTGTGTTAATTAATTTTAGCAATAGTTGATTGAATTATTATATAAAAAAATATTTATCACAGTTAAATCCACGGTTAGCATCAAGTTAGGAGAGATAGTTGATTTTGAACTTGGAATCGCAAACCATGAACATGCCCAAAAGCTATTTCAAACTTTTGGCCTGTCAGAATTTTTCACAAATTCTCACGGCCAACTACAAATTAGAGAGTAGAATACCAAGTGCTACTGAAATTCAGAAAACCAAGTAGTCACAGGTATTTTTAACTTGCTTTGAAGAATACATTTTATGAAATTGACGACTAATTTAGGTCCAAATTGACAGACAGATATTGCTAACGACCGAGCACTGCAGTTAGACCAACAGTAGTGAATTTGAATGCACTTGCCTTGATGAAGCAAATCTTAAGCCTTAGCGTCATCCGATTTTTTTAATCATTCTCCTTTAAACAACTAAATACTAAAACCAAATGAGCTTGAGTAAAAATACATATTACCTTTTATAAATTAATTGAGCATCTTAAACAAAATATGAACTAGACAATTAGAAATAAATTATTCCCAAAGCATTTCTGTTGTTAGAAGGTCTAAATTTAATGCGTTTACTAATTCCAATTTAAATAAGAATTTTATCTTAGACAAAACTATTTCATAAAAAGAAATGAAGATTTTTATTGTTTCGGATAGTGTTACGTACATTTTGTGCCTGGTGTTAAAATTCTGATATTAGTGAACTTCATATTAGCTTCTTGGTCACGCACATTTAAAGTATAAATTTTTGCTTTCTATACATAATAATAAACGCGACTGTGTGTGTCTGTCTGTAATCACAATATATCGCCCCAGAAGCCTCGCCCAGGCACGAAACTCGGCACATAATTGTGTTTTGATATAATGAAGAAGTATTTTTTTTTCTTTTTCAAAAATTTGGATTAGTTTTTTAGTTATCAGTCATTTTGTAAGAAAATCTATGCTTTTTCGTCTTCAAAGGGCCATATTCAAAAAACTATTAAAAAATGCATATACTTTTCTCCACTCTTATAAATGTATGCTAATGCGAACCTTAGAATTGAAATATTAATTTTTACAACTTAACCAATAATATACGAAGGAATTAATAATTTAATTGTAAGGTTCGCATTAGTTTACATTTATCAAAGTGGAGAAAAGTTTAACTTTTGTATTAAAAATGTGGCAACATATTCGATACGTAAATAGAACGCTTCGCTTTGATATATTTGTCGCTGTTCATAATTGTTATAATATTTTTTTTTCTTAAGCGAAGACGATAATTTTTGTAGTGATATAGAAATTGATACCATAAAAAATTATATAGAAATAGAAATTGATACCATAAAAAATTAATTCGTTTTCGTGTTCTTTTCATGGATTTAGCATTTTAGTTTTTTTTTTCTTAAGCGTTGTAGCTATATAATATATAAAATAGGAATTTAATTGTTTTTGAAGGAACGATCACACTAACCTTGGAACTCTTTGGTTTTTCTATTCTTTATTTTAACAGTTTTTATTAAATGTTAGTTATTTTCAGAAAGTTTCCGTTTGCAGGTAAGCACTTAGATTTTAAAATTGAAGTTTCATGATTTGCTTTCATAGTAATTGTTGTTCTAAAGTATTCGTTGACTTCTTAAAAGCCCGATTACTGACATGGCAGAACCGCCTTCCAAAAAACTTTGTATTTTGTCAAAGAAAAAGATATTAAGAGATTCTCAAAGAAGAAGAAGGGCCCAAGAAACGTCTGTGGAACGTCAAAGAAGGATGGAACATGACCGAATTTCGACAGGCAATTCTAGAGCCCACGAAGTATCAGAGAAACGTCAAAGAAGATTAGAAGAGGATCGTGTCTCAACTAGCAATGTTAGGGCCCGAGAAACACCTGAGGAACGTCAAAGAAGATTAGAAGAGGTTCGTGTCTCAATTAGCAGTGCTAGGGTCCGAGAAACACCTGAGAAACGTCAAAGAAGATTGGAAGAGGATCGTGTCTCTACTAGCAGTGCTAGGGCCCAAGAAACATCTGAAGAACGCGGCAGAAGATTAGAAAATAATCGTGTCTCAACCAGAAATGCAAGGACCCGAGAAACATCCCAGGAACGTCGAAGAAGGCTAGAAGAAAATCATGCTTCAGCATCCCAAGCTCGATTGCATTTGTGGCAAGACAAGGAAGACTCTGGCGGACAGCTGGCCGCCTTAAGCGGCTAGTATTAAATAATAACAAAAAAATCTGATTCATTATGGAAGGAAGGATATAAAAATTTTATTTATTTCTAGATTAAAGTGAGTTCAATCAATCTAAGATACTTAAAATTTTCCTAATTAGTTTCCTAATATCCAAATAGTTATAAAACTCATAGTTTAACTTATGCACTTAGAGAAATATTTCCACCTACTTCTAGTCTGGAAACGAAAAAATTCTAAAAATATTTTTAACAATTATTACTTTTAATCAATTTCCTACAATGTGCAAAATAGTTTTAATAACTGTAAAATAATGAATTTTCATCTATAACAAAGCTTATTTTTCAAAAAAGTCTGTGATTACTATTGTTGCACTATTTCTTGCAAAAATTTTTAGAGAAATAGAAACCATCTTGACAAACCTAAAAAAAAAAAAAAAATGGTCGTAAAATTAATAAAAGAACATTAAAAAATTCACCGCTTTACAATTCCAACTATTTTAAAAAAAAAAAAAAATCTGTTAGAGAATCTCTTCCAAGTATTCCTGTTCTTAGAATATAAAATTGGATGGATAAAGCAGTGAGTTTTCGAGGATCTTTTTTATAGACTTTACAACCATTATTTTGTCGGAACGTTTATTAAAACCAATGAAAAAAGAATAAAGTTTTACTCAAGTTATTTATTTTTAAATTCATAAGAAATGTTAAAAAATTAACTGAAAAAAAATATATCCATAAAAAGAAATTACTTTTTGTCATATTAAGCAATAGTTGTGTTGATTAAAACCTTTCGAGCGTTAAGCAAATTTTACTGTAATTTTCTGGTAAATTATTTTAAACTCTTCCCCTGCATTACAAAGGAAAAATCAGCAAGAAAAGGGAGAAAAAATAACAGACAATTTAATTAAATAATTCTAAAGGTAAACTATTTCATTTTTTTAAAAATTTTGGTTAAATTACAAACATTTTTAAACTATTCAATAAACACTACTTGTACTTAAAATTGCAAAATATTTAATTTCATATTAAAATGACGGTTACGGAATCGGTGAAGAATTTTAATCTTAAAGTAATTTAAATTTTTGTTACTACTGCAATCTTTTTAACTGAAAAAAAAAAAACAAAATGTTTGGGGAAAAGGAATAAATTGTTTATTATTTTTGTTTAACTCATTTATATACCCTAATTTCACCTGAGAAAATATCTTTAGTCAGCTGTCAATGAAACAAGTCTTATTGATATTATATAGTGAATCAAACTTTTTCAGCGCCCTAAAAGAGCATGGCTAATACTATTCCAGTTAAGAATTGTAAAATTCTAGACTATACTACTCACATTAAAAGAAAACACATAAATTAGCGTTATATATTGGAGATGCCTAGATATATATTGTATGTATATCTAAGATTGGATTCTTTATTGTTCTAGGACTTTATTGTATATCTTAAGGAATCAGTCGAGAACTTTTAGCTGAAAATAACATGAATTTGTGTAATTACTGCAATTCTTTTAATCGGAAAAAAAGTCAAGAAAAATAGAATAAATTGTTTATCATTTATGTTTAACTATTTTATGCTAATATGTTTTGTTAATTTCACATGAAAAAATATTTTTAGTCTTTAGTCAATGGAAAAAGCTTTATTAAAAATACTCAAACATTATAAAATGCACGATTGTATATCAATGCATTATATTTTAAAACCAAAACCACTACTTATATAAAAAGATAACACATAAATTAGCATGACATATTGTGGATAATTTAATTATTATTTTAAGCAAATTAACTCGTTACTCGTAAAAAACCTTTCAGGTTTCAATACGGATGTTCTATTTTTGAACAGAAAACCCAATAACAAATTAGCAAAATACGCTGTTAAATTATTAAGAAGAATTTCAACAATAGACAAAAGTAAGTAACAACACATTGTTTTTCAACAAAGTTGGGAAAGACAGACATTTTGGTAAATTTTCAGGTTACTATTTTCTTTTAATTCTTATATATAAGAATATAAAAGAATATTTAAGACCCTTTTAAGACAGCTGTGCTAAAGTGATATAATAAAATGTATCAATAACCTTCTTTTGGCAACAAATTCTGTTATAGCAATAATACTGAAGTATCGATAAAATAGGTTAAGAAGAATTAAGATCCATCAATGGCCCTTCTTTCACGATAAATTCTTCTGTAGCAATAATGCATTAGTCGGATTGAGATAGAAAACAAAATAAATAAAATTTGGGTTTTTTATAATTATATTGTTCTTTCGTTCTTCTTCGTCTTGAAATTATTATACGGAGTTAAGGTTTTAAATCTTTAAATATACTTCTTAAATAAGTAATAATGCTTTATGTTAATTATTTTTTCAAGTCATTAAATCTGTTTTTTTAAATAATTTTTGAGCAGCATAAATAACTATAGATAAATAAATAAGGTATTTTCTTTTTTATTAATTCATTATTTTTATTTTGCTTTATTTTGTCAATGTGTTGTTTTATTTTTAGATGCTATCCCCTTCCCTCATTCTGGTAAGCAGATAGGATTGAAAATATCTTTTTCGTATGGGGCTGAGTTAAATCTCTTATTAACTCATTATGCTTATTTTTTTCCCTCGTTATGGACTAAATATTGATTTGGATACTATAAGGATTGATTTGGCATAACACAAGGGGTTGTATATGAAGGCATTGTTTCTAGCTGTGCATCAATTCAAATTCCAAAAACAATCGGGTCCTACAAAAATTTACAAAATAAACAAAAGTAGGCTTTTTCCACAATTAAAATATTGCATTCCTATCATGATCTTGATATGATGGCTACACTGAGATAAAAGTATGGTCAAAACTTCATAGAATATGGTAAAATTTACCGTGTTTCTGGCTCCATTGAAATAACATAAAGCTCTAAATTTTTACCGAATTACTTTTTATAAAATAAGTAATAAAGCATTGTTTTATAATATGTGATACAATTTGGTAAATGTGATGAAATTTGGTAATTTCATCATGATATCTGAAATCATGACATAAAAGTAATTTATTTGTTGGTATTTAATTTTCAGTAATGTACTTTCTATTAAATGTGTGGTAATAGGAATCATTATTCTGAAACCTTTACCATATGAGCGAAACTACTATCCAATGGGTAGTTTAAATACCTTATATTTTGGTCATATTAGCATCAACTATGTTTTCTTTACTAGAAATGTCATTACATTACACTTTCTGTGATTTAACCAGAATAGTTTTTCTCCATGTATAATGTACCCCTGAGTTTGAATCATAGAAATAATTGAAAACTTATTAAAATTAATATTACTCTCGGGCAATATCTTAATATGAAAATGATTTTTAATGACACTAGTATTGAATTTTTTTTTACATATCTGATAAAAAATCTTGCTTTTCAACTGCCATAGCAAAAGCACGTGTCTTAATTATATCTTAGTTGCATTAAAAATAGTTTGTAAAGGCCTGAATTTAAAATTAAAGCTTAAAATTAGTTGGTTTGAACCATTACCTCTAGTTTAAATGAAGTGTGTAATAAGCATAGAAAAGAAACCTTATAATATCTGGAATTTAATCTAAAGTCATTCAAGTATATTCATTAAACCTGAAGCCGACAAGTTACGCATTAGATAATGAAGGGTATAGTATTATGAGACTGTTTATATTAAAAGCATAACTAACCAGATTTCTAACAATAGGCAAGTTCTAGATTAATTTCTTTCCTATTTTAATAAAAAAAAATGCTTAAATGATTGTATAAGAGGGAATGTAGTTAGAACTTTATCTATTTAAGAAATTCAGATAAATTCATACACTTAGAATTTTATTGTTTTTTTTTTTTTTTGTACTGAGCCGGCTATTTTAGTTATTTCATGTTTTATAACTTCTACATCTATGATTCATATATAATAATTATCAAAACTGTTATTAAATTTTAAAATGCTGAAGTACGTTGTAGCCCTTTTTCCGTGAGTCATATTTAACGTTCTTCTGAATATTAATGTATTAATATAGTAGTAATAATGCATAATAAAATAATAATGTAATAATAATAAAAATAATAATAATGTAATAATAATAAAAATAATAATAATGCAATATAATTGTAATAATGCATAATAATGTATGTCCTGCATATTGGTTACATCATTCTAGTTTGAGGATCTTATTCTTAATACCGGATGATTTTGGAAAGATCAGGAGCTTTATTTTACAACAGATAACGTACAGACATTAAAATATTAAGAAATCTTAAATAAAAATCATGGGATTATTAAAGTATTTGATACAATTCTACTGCGTATTAATGAAGATTTTGGCAATAAAACTTTTGAGAACCTTTTTGTAATAGTGGCCGATATTGTAAGTAACAGGGAATTCGCTTTAATGACAGAAAATATGATTAAAGTAGAACGAAATTTGTTTTACGGGCAAGTAATGTACTCGAAATGTCTCTAGTCAATTGGACAAATTTTTTTATTTTCTTTTTTTGGTTGTAAATTCACATGCAGAATTTATTTTGTATAGAATAAATTTTTAGTACATACATTAATAATAAAATATTAGAATTTTTATCTAAAATACGTCGTAATTTTTTTTCTACATCCTGCAGATAAACAGCAATTTTGGTTGTAGAGGGTTGTTTGAATTTTGGACTTTTTTTAAATCACAAACTTACCTACGCAACAAATACTCACTTTTTAAAGGCTAAAACTTAAGAATTAGAAAGAAAAAATTATATTGTTTCGGGTTTTACTTTTTACAGTTCTACATGATTCAGACGTTTATAAACATTTTTAAGATAGCAGTTCCTTATAAATAGGAATTTTTTTGCTAAACCAGAACTCTAACAGAAAGTATTTGAATTTTTTTTAACTTGAATTTTCTAACCATACTCATTATTGCACAATTGGCAAAATTACTACGATTATTGACAATTTGTTTGAGGCTGAATAAAGGAATGAAACTAATGTTTAATTCTATTGAAAACTAAAAGTTTGAATTAGGAAAATAATATTAGTTTGAGTTTGAATTTTTATAGTTCTTACGTGACTCAGCCCTAGCATTTTTTAAACATAACAGTTTTTTTTAATAACATTTTTTTCGTTGCTGAACTTTAATTCTGACAGAAAATCACTAGAAATATTCTATTCAACTTGAACCCTCCAACTCTATTCGTTATTACTATTTTTTTATTTTTTTGCTGAAATTTACATTTTTAATGATATATATTTCCACAACTCCGGTAAAATAGACTAAATGTCTTACACATATGATTTCATAACCAAAAATGTAATTGTATAAAAAAAATTCGCCTTGATTTGCAAGTGCTTTCCTTGTGAGTTAAGAAATCGGAAATGTTATCATAGATTTCACAACAAAATATATATCATAAATGATTTTTAAAAAAAATTAAGCTGTCGTGTTGGAAAGAAAATTGTATAAAGGGATCGAAACAAAAAATTGAATAAAAAACAGAATTTGTGAAGTAGAATTATTTCACCATAAATGATGATTAGAGATGATTAATGAATAAACTGTCCAGACTTCAAGACAAGTCATTTATCATTTCTGTCAAGAATGTTTAAAATATTTGCACTAATTTAAAAAACAGTCCATCTATTACTCAACCTTCACCACTTCCTTCAAATAGCTTTGTTTGCGTGAATTTAAAATTAAAATAGCAGCTTTTTTTTTCTCAGAAGTAATTTCAACGATTGATAAGGAACTTCAAATCATGTCATAACAAAACTGAGATTTGAATTTTGAAATTTTCAGGAAGATTTCTTAAAACTAAATTTGATGACTTCAAAGATGCTTAATTATTTTATTTAAAATTCTGAAGATTTTAACCTGATTTTATAAACCAATAGTGAAGAATTTGAGAGGTTTTTTTTAATTCAAAACAAATCTGGTTCGATTTAAACCTCAATTGTACACATTTATTTCAGTGAAATGAAAGGATGAGTTCTGCATTTAATGATTTCATACTTTTATTTCAGCAATTTTCAGCTGCATTAAATTTGTTTTTCAGTTAAATAAAAGGATAAGATATAACTATAATGATTTCATGGTTTTATTTCAGCTACATTTGAATTTTTTCTGAGCATTCAAGAACATTTAAGAATAATACTGAAAATGGCAGTGCACGCCTTGCACTGATAGACGGGCATAGCTCCATCTCCTGCATCCTTATCTGAAACCGATGAGATTAAAACATAGCCATTATTTAAGTGTAGAACGGAAAAAAAGGATAATATTAAAAAAAACTGGAAAAAAATGCTATTTTTTTTCTTTAAATGACAGCTATTTGAAAACAAAATGACAAAAAATGAATTTTTTTAGCATTTAAGTGTACAAAAAGTAAAAGGGAATTTTGAAAAAAGTTCAATTTCCGTTTGTTCAACCCATAGCCACACCAATTCCCTACAAATTTCCAAATCGACAAAAAAAAATCGATCGAGTAATTTTTCTGCAATCCAAACACTCAACGAAAGAAACATGATTTTACAGAAAGCGAGTTTAAAGTTTTTATAACGCTTCTTTTTGGTTTTTTGGACTTTCCATCGTTTGGTGATGCATGAGCCAAATAGCACGCCGTCCTCGAGATCATACATTTTGTTGGCGTGCAGAGAAACTTCCTGGGCTGCAGATTTGACTTCTTTCTGGCGGTAGATGCTCGTTGGTCCGAGCGTTTAAAGCGAATTGCGTTGCGTCTTTTGCGAAACTCAAACTTCATGTTTCCAATTCAAATGCTCCTAATACCCATGATCCTGGCAATCTTCATGAAACCGCCGTTGAAGATTGCCGTAGCCAAATAATTGGTAATTTCTACTTCACCTTTACTGAAATAGATGTGTTTTGGAGAAAACGTCTAAAACATGCGAAATAAGTGGTTCGTAATTGCTTAGATTGTTCTCTCCAACCCATCTTTACAGTAAATTGTTATTTACTGGTCTTTATATATTGACCTGATTATTTTCAGCGCCGTCCGTAAACTTTGAAAGACTTGGAACAGCCAGGTGATAATGACGTTTTTGAAATATACCAAATAATTATAATATACCGAAATATACCAAATTATACAAAATTATACAAATTTATGCTAGAATATACCAAATTATACTAAAATATACCGAATTATACTAAAATATGCCAAATTATACTAAAATATACCAAATTATATTTTGAAATATACCAAATTATACCAAAATAAACTAAAACGGTTTCGCCCACACAGACTCCATACTTGAAGATTTCGAAATATGCAGTAAAAAAAATCAATTTTTTGCTATTTCCAGACCAGAAAATCCCTCAGCATTTTAAAAATGAGCCTATTTTTCCGTTATGGAGTAAGTTCACTTTACAATATTTTTTTTCTGTTAACATATAGAAAACAGCAATAAATAAGTAAATAAAATCAGAATTTAAACACAGAAAATATTTAGTTTGTGTTTTATAAAAGTATAATTAATACTATCCAGGTATTTTCTTTAAACTTCAATTTTATTCATTGTTTTTAATTATATATTCAAGTTTATTTTTAACTCTTTACAAAAACACAACAGTCTTGTTCCTGAAGTTTTGAGCATTAAATCATCTGGTTTACGATTATCTTTAACATGGAACAAAGTTATTTTCCTGAAATCCAAAATAGTAAATTTTTTTTACCAGTTAATCATGCTAATTTAAAAGCCAAACACGTAAACATTATTTTTAAAAATTGTCCGTGTTATTTTAACATTTAAACTAACAAACATCTGTCACAGAGTGACTAATAAATATAAATGATAAAATATAAATCATTAAATTTTATTTTATTGTTAAACCACTAAAGTTGAAAAATTTAGAAATTGATACAGAAGCTTTTCATACCTTAATGACACGATGATAATTTAATCCCTGACTAGAATAATAACATATAATTCATCAAGTTAACAAAGATTATCTACTCCACCAAAACTGATAAAACAATTTATAACAAGTTAAGTCTCTAATCTAGAATGACAGAATACCCATGATGTATGAACGAAATTACATTAAGATACGCAGAATTTACTGGGGTCATTTTCACACAAGGGAAGCTCACTAATTACAAAGATTGAATTGTTACAAAGTGCCTCTTAAACATATAATGTATTGCAAACGACAGATTTAAGATATGGAAGCTGCATTTGAATTTCCGATAAATGAGATATATGGCCAAAAATGAAGCGGTAATGTAACAGTATACATAATAGGTTTAAGATTAACATTATTAAGTAACATTATTAAGTCACGGAAATTATTTTACTATATAAGTTGAGTGTATGCTAAAAACTGTTTATTAGAGCTTAATAAGTGTTCTAACATCTATTGCAATTTAGTGGATAATTACGTAGTTCAAAATTAGTATTTTAAGTAAAAAATTTAAGTTTAAAAATTAACTACACTTGTAATTTGTAATTCCTTTTGTAATTTTCCGATTCACTGAGATAAGACATATGACAAAAAATATATGACTAATAGTAAGATACATAACCGAAAATTAAACAATAATATAACAGTATAGAAAATAGATTTTAGAAACTACAACGTTATTAAGTCACGATATATATATATATATATATATATATATATATATATATATAATCCAATTTCCAATTTCTATAGATAGTTAAATAAAATATTTGTATGTGATAAAAGACAATATTCAGAACAATTTTCGTGTTTTTTAATTAATTTTCTTTTGAAAAGTTTATGGGCAATGTTCTACTAATTTTTTGGTTCATTTAATACCCCGTTACAAAGAAGATTTTTAATGAATGATGAAATCCCTAAAAAAAAATATTTTCTGTAATTAATTTTCGCTATAATCTACAAGAGAAAAAAAATAATGAGTTTCTTTTTTAGTCCTCCATGCTGTATTTTTCAAAGGAAACTTTTTAGAAGGCTTTCCGCAAAATGTTAATCATACAGCTTAATCTAAATAACAAGTTTTTATACCACATAAAACAAGAACTTTTTTTTGGTACAAGAAATTAATTTGACTTTAAGAGCAGTTGTGGCATCATGAAAATGCCATTTAAGGGTTAAGAAAGTAAATAATATATGGAGAAAAAAAAATGTTACAACAGTGTGAATTAAAGGAATCTCAAGTCTGGATAGTATTATTAGAGGTGAGAAAAAAAATTTCTAGAATTTGAGAAATTCAGCGACTCATTTTAATTAAAATATACATCAACAGGTTCCGGAAAGCTGTTTTATTTTTATTTTTTATTTTCTTTAAACTTGTTTCATGTTTTAAGAAAAAGAAACTTAGAAAATATTATAATAAAAACATGTTTAAATAAAACATTTATGAAAGTAAAAAAAAAAAAAAAAAAAAAAAACAACATACATTATACTGTTTTAAACATGGTGAAAAGAAATTCTTTCCTTCAGTAACAGTCATTTGCGGTATTACGGTATAGTTTCATTTATAATGCAGATATCAGCATATTCAGCAATAATTTCTATAAGCTATATTGTAATGGCAGGACTTAAAACTTATTCGTTCTCTGAACTGAAAAAAAAAAAATTTAAACAGTTGTATGATTTGTTTTATGAAAACTATAGCACTTAAAAATTTTAATTTCTGGAGAGTTATAAAAAACAGTTTCAAAAATCATTTTGAAATAATAAAAAAAAAACGTCCGATTACCCTTAGTTTGATGGTTACTTACTTTTAAACCTTTGGTAACGAAATATCTTACAGGTGTAGCTCAAAAAAATGCAACTACAGAGCTAAAATTTGACATTCTGAAACAACTTTTTGTGGGTAAATTTTACTTGGATTTTAAGATTTTAGTTTACTTGAAAGTTATTGAACTCTTTTAAGTATTTTTTTGGTATTATTTTCTCGTTTAAACTTAAAACAATGATTCTTTGTTTAATGAAAAGTAGAAAAATTTATGTTTCTTTTGAAACTACCTCTAATACCGAGAAAATAATTCTGTTAAAATTGACATACTTTATCGTAGTACATTTTGGGTAAAATAAAAAACCGTAATTTTGATGAATGAAACCAAAATACAAAGTATTTAAACAATTCATTTGGTAATTATTCGTAATGGTTTAGAGGAAATTCTAGTTTTCAAAATTCTAGTTTTTATTACCACACATATTGTAAAAAAATTTTCAAAACGAGAAAGCTAATTTAACCAAAGGAATGGTTTTTATACCATACCCTAAGGTACTATACCATACCAATCACATCCTTTCTGCCTTAATGGTCGATGACAACAACAACAACGAAAATCATTACCAAAAACGTGTTTTCACGCATTACTAGAAACATTGGTAAATTTTACCATATACTGGTAGTTTTTGGAAGTAATCTTCATTTTTCAAATCACATCACTAATTAACTATCATAAATTTGTTGGGGATATTTAGAACGAAATTAATTTTTTTAGAATTAAATAATATTATTATTACTGTCAAATTTAGTGATAGTACATAAAAAATAAGGCAAGTAATGTTAGAGTCAAAATTGTTGTCATGAGCACTTACAATTTAATTGCAATAGAACAGAACTTATTGAAGAAATAAAAAAACCCACAGCGAATCGAAGTTAAGAACTATGATACTGTTACTGTTAAAATTGGAAAATTGTCATGCTTTTTCACGCTTTGATGAATTTTCTGGCAAAATTGTTAGAGTTGTCGCCGAATAAAAGTTTCACTTTGCATTCCTGTCTTTTAAAATTAGTTCAAATTTATCTAAACGTTACAAAACCTAAAAAAGATAACATTTGAAGTATTTAGGAAAAGTGACCTAAAAAGAATTTGTTCATTCATGCCATCAACAGTTTATTTGAACATACTAAAATTAAATGATTTGGTGTTCTAACAAAAGCTGAATGCGCACAATGTGAGAGAACAAAAATGATGCATGGACAAAAAATATATCGTGAAATGCAAGAAAATGTGAGAAACAATAAAATTGTATGAATAAACCAAGTATTACAGCAAATGGGGGAAAAGATAAATATTTGCGTTAAGTACTTAATATTGTTTGCTAATACATATTACAGAAATCTGCAATACCTTTCATAGATGGAATCATTTTGTCTGTACCTTGAAATTTTTTTGTCTATACATAATTGTATAAGAAAGTAAAGTAAACCTTTTATAGTTTTCATTCCTTGTATAACGTTAATGCGGGTTAGTTTCAATAAAAATAAAAGAATAAATAAAAACTTCGAGATTGTCTCTAAATTTGACTTGAAAATTAACAAAATTAAGAGTTTTGTATTTAAAGCAATACAATTATAGAATTAACAAAGGAAACTGTCTGTCAAATAAACTGAATCTTTAATATGCTGTAGTTCAAATCATTCTGACCAAAAATTCTAATTGACACCAAGTCAAAAAATGGATAATTTCCGAAATACGAAGCCTCAAACGTCCGTGAACGGTACTTGAGGCGTGCAACATTGGCAAGGTGAATGCGCAGAAGTAATGTGAATGTGTTATTTGTGACCTGCTACTAGCGTTTTCATTACTTAACAACTTGACACAGAGGTTTTGTTAGACATATTTTTCATAATAATATACGCTAAATATTACATTTAGCATATATCAATAAAAAATCATATTAACATATATTAGCATAAAAATGCTAAATATTACATTTAACATTTCAGTAATTTATGTATATGAAATACAGCATAAGCCACCGGTCTGCTGTAAAATCTGCGTCAAAGGATTAATCTAAATTTCAATGTTTTCAAGTACAAAATCCAATCCGACAACCTCTACGTTGCTTAATGTTAATGTCCTGATGGTATTAAAGAATTGAGAATTCCTATTTAAGTTTGGGGCCTCGCTTTAGGCAATTGCTGTTTAACTTGACATTCAATTATTGGACATGATCAGAATATTTTGATTTACAACATATTAAGTTTTCAGACAATTTGACGTAGAATTATTTGCTAGAAAATTTGTGCGTTGTACTTTCTATAATCTAAAAAATGAACAAAGCTATCTGAAATGTAGTTCTAACATATGTAGTTTATCGAACTCAGTATTAGAATGCGGACTGAACAATATTTATTTTCGATGAAGATATCTATCTTGCCTCGAGAGATGAATATCATCTCGAAGCAAATTGTTGAGCAGATGCAGCAGTGAGAGGCAGCAGTTTCGTATCGAGTACTAACAATATTTTTTTTTTATGCACAAACCGAAAAGCTGACAAAAATTACCTCCAGTGATAATTAAATCATAGAAGAGAGTTCCATTGTTATTGAGCAAACTTCAGAGGTATTGTCCAGTTTTTTTTTAAATTTTTAATCTAGTTGATTAATGTATCACATTGTGCAAACATTATATTGTAGTAAAACTTCTGATTCACTGCTAAAAGTAAAGATGATTATGAAATCATCATAGAGATTGGGGATGGAAAAGAAGTGCTTTTATGGATATAATCGTGTAAGCTGATGAAGAGATTATATATCTTTTCATTATTTTGTTTTCCGGCTTTTTAATATATATTTTTTAAAAATAATTTTTTTAAAAATATTTTAATTTTTCTTTTTTTTCATTAATTTGCATTATTTTCCTTATTTTCTCTCTCTCTCCGTATATATATATATATATATATATATATATATATATATATATATATATATATATATATATATATATATATATATATATAGGGTGATTCTAAAAAGATGGACGTCAAAGTTTATGTTCTTATATGAGGCAAAAACACACTAAGAACGATGAAGTTAAGTTATTAAAGAAAATTAAATGGCATGTGATTACAATAAGTGTTCAAAAAAGTGGCCGGCAGCGGCTATGCACGCAGTACAACGGCGAAGAAAAGATACGCGAACATTCTGAAACACACCAGGCACGAACTTTAATTTATTAATGAAATTATCGAACTATAATTTATTTCGGATTTCTTATTGCTGACTTATAAAGTATAAATATCTGATTTGATTTTGAAATATTTTTCAGTCAGTATTTGCTATACTAAAAAAAATACCGACGATGGATTGTAAGCCAACCTGATTATACTCACAAATGATAAATTTTAATTTACATTATTTACGATTTATGATAAAAATAAATTTAATTAATCAATTTAAATTGCATAGTATCATGTTAAATATATTTATTTACAAACATTCAAAAATTTCACTTATGAGCTGTTTGAATCAAAATTAGCATAAAACATGTTTCCAATTTAGATGCAAAGGTAGTCTAGGCCCGTGGTATTTCAGTGGATAGAAAATCGGACTCCGATCCGAATTTGCCAAGGTTCGATCCTCGACTCCGCTAAGACCCAACGAGAACATGCGATATACCTGCTCGTAAAATCTGTGATATGGAAAGACCTGTGGTTAGTTGCTGAGCAGTACCATGAGTACAGGGATTTCAAGAAAATTTCCCTCCCCTTCAGATCCATGTCTAAATTGAGGAAGAAGCGTCACGAATGAGAGACACTTTCACCTATCCGTGGGGTTCTGAGCTAAGACGTACTTTCAAAGGTGCATTTTAGTGACAGAATTCGCAGAACACCAATAGTTGACAAATTTGACTTGTCATAGTGGCATCAAGGACAACAAACAACGGAAACACAACACGCAATGGTAATATATTTATATATTTTCACGCCATATATTTTCAAAAACTTAATGGCACGGTTACAAAAGTTTAATTTATAAATAACTCATCAAAAATTATCAAAATTATAAAAAGACGATTTAAAATAGGACAAAAACTTCAATAATTATTTATCTTTAATATTTCTTCTCTCTCGTTTTTGTTAGAGGGCATGAGGATTTTGTTTTATTTGTAAAGTGAGTGATGATACAAAAAAGTAAGGAACTTACTAGTTTCGCCACATTTAAAAACAAAATACATTACTGCTTACATTTAAAAGCAAGTAAAAAACAAAGTCATATTTCTGTTAGATAAAACATCGTAATTTAAAAACTTTTTGTCTGGCTTAAAAATCATAATTAATTTTTACTAAACCGTTTTTTCATGGTAAATTTCAAATTATTAGGCAAAATCTGTTTGTAAGAACGCTGCGTTGTTAAGTAAGAACGTATTTCATATTGGTAGAAGAGTTTCTTTTAGGTTGATGCACTTTTAAAATCATAATTTATATGCAGAGGTGCTAAAGGAGTGTGCCACTAACGGAAAAACATATCTGATTAAATTCATCATAGAAAAATGAATATTTTATATGGCAAGAATCTTAAAAACAAATTTTTACAGTGTTTCATATTATAAAACAAAAAAAAAAAAATATTTATAAAATATACATGAATACAAACTTCGTTAAATATATATTCAAAAAAGCAATTTTCTTTCAAAATAAATGTTTTCTTTTATTAATCTTCCTTTTTGGTATTGCCCTGTGATAAATCTAAACAAAAGATTTGAATTCACTAAAAACAGGAAAAACAGCATATGTTGTTTAAAAGGTTCTAGGGAATATTAAGCGAGCTATAAGAGTAAACCAAGAAACTTGTGAACAATTAAATAAACCATAAATAACGCACACTTCTTTTTTACATCTTTTAGTAATATTTGTTTCTTAAATGTTATATTTTAACGGCTTATGTAGAAGAATGATCATAAAAAATCTACGCTTCATCGCTTTAGATTCCTTAAATTTCTTGATAAAATTCCGAGCTTACGCTTTAAAACAAATTAAAACCATAAACAAACCTACGTTCGACAAAATATATCATCATTTGAACTCTTTTCAGGCGATTTTCCAGTTTAAGCATCAGAATTATTTTCCACTAAACACGCCTCTTCCAGATTAATTACCAATTATTAGCCGAAATCTTTGTGTATTCTGTGGCACGCCGTGCTGTGAACGAGGAGCAAATAAATGGAAATGAATCAAGCTTGATCATGGAATACGTATGTCAGGATAATCGCCATACTTATTCCCAAATTCTAATCATTCGCCTGATCTGTAGCCAGGGGCTGTTACAAGGGAACAATCAATTGTTCCTTTACATTAGCAAAGGGAACACGGGGGAATATCGTTATTTTATTCCCACAGACAAGAATCAAATTATCTTTGTTCTTTGTAGATTGCCTTGATGTTCACGCCACTTTGTATTTAGGAATCCTGGAAATAATTTGTAATGCACGAAGAGGTTCTGATTAGGATTTCTGGATTTTACAACTGTTTTTTAATTGGGTTTTGAAAAAAAATATTCTGTTTAATATTTTATGCATTATTATTTCTGGAATAAGATGATTGGAATGTAAATATTAAAGAAGTGATTCCCATTTTGAGTTGTTTTTTTTTTTTTACTGAAATGAATCGTTTTACATTAAAAAGAGCTTTTATTCGATGGATAACTTTATTAAATAAATGAGTATGAAATATTGAAATGTTTGAAAAATTTAAGCAAATTTTCTATGAGGCAAAGGTTAACTTAAATTGCGCTATTTATGCTCATTAAGTTTTGAAAGGATATGCTTTTATATTAGTTTCTTAAAATCATCATGCTAAACAGGATAAAAAAAAAGAGGTTTTAAACAAGAAATCTTTTTTTATTTATATATATATACATATATGTAGTTTACATTTTTCTATCGAAAAATTTAAAATTATTCTTTAAGAAGTTTACTTTTTTTTCTGAAAGAATTTTTTTTTTATTTCTCTATGGCAATAAGTTATACTTATGACTTTTAAAAAAAATAATCTTCCTTGTTTCTGCTTTATAAATTAAGCACAATATAGAAACTTCTGTATTCTTGATACAATACTTAAATATAGTAACCAATTATATTAACATACCAACTACAAATTCGATAATTTTTTTTCTCCATAAATTATGCGTAAAAGAATGAAAATACATGTTGCCAAAAATGTCCAAAACTATTTCATTAATTGATTCAAAGACCTATAAGCATCGATTTTTTATATATATATTTGTATGGTCTCCAAAAATAATTTTTTTTAAATGTCTGCTTTGTACACAGCTTTCAATTGCTTTGATGCATTATAAAATTTGCTAAAATTTAGAGTAAATTGTCTTTCTCAAAACTAAACTAGACATTTTTTAGCTTCCTTAAAAAATACGATTTTGAAAACATGTGATTTGTCCATTATAGCATGTCTGTTTTCTGCTATTTCAATAGAATTGACTTTACCACCGCGATTAAAAAGTACATGAAATAGAGAAATAAAACAAAAGATATCAGCTTATTAGTGATTTGTTTTCCTCATATATTTGTTTAAATACTATATTTTGACATCAATGTATCTCTGCTAACGTTAAATTTTCAATCATCAAAACGTACCATAAAATAATTGTATAAATGTCTTTTGGAGTTTGAGGTGAATTTTCTTTTATCGAACTAATAAACTCAAAACGATGTCCACGAAGAAGCAATTTAAAATGTAGGAAGGAGGCGAAGTTTTACGATACAATATCATGAGATTACGGTTTTTTCCAGGCTGTATTTCTTGAATTCATTTGTCAAATTAAATTAATAACAACAAATACAAATTAATATCTGAAGTATGGAAAGTCTTTTTATCATAGTGCAAAACCTATGAATTTTCTTATGACATTTTAGATTGTTTTTGATGAACGAATGGCTTCAAGCTACTTCAAGAAAACACTAAACGCTGTTTGGGCAGTTAATTAGAATTTATAATGTCCGACAGTTACAATATAAACAGTCAATAATTCCTTGATTTTTCAGTCTTGCTCACTTTTTAAGCATCATTCCCAAGTTTGTTGATCTGTTTCTGTGCCAAAAGCATGGATCGAGGTTTCAACACTGATGATAGTGTGTTCTTAATAGGTATTGCCATTTGAAAGCTCTCTCCTATCGAGTCACTTGAATACGTTCATGTCGTTTGAAACAATTTCAAGGGCGGTTTGAAATCTTAAATGTTCTTTTTAAATCACTTGACAGGGACCAAATGATATTTGAATTTTCTCAATCATGCCTCTTATTTTTAAGCAGCTTACATAAGGTGGCTCAGGAGATAAAGTGTTTACCTCCCAATGAGGAGAGCCAGATTTGAATCCCAGAGGTGGCTGGTTGATACAAATTCTGCTCTTGGCTCGTACCGATGAAGGCACTGACGTAAAATATCTTCAGTGGTAGACGGATCATGAATTAGAATGACCATTATGTCGGGCTAACTGTAGGAGGTTTTTGAAGTTTTCCTCTGCATATAAAGCAAATGCGGGCTAGTTTCATCATAAATTTCTACACGAATGTTACTTTGTCCAAATGCTAGTTTGTCAAAATTACAAGGCTACGGATTTGAAAATTTATAATCGTTAACTCAGAATTGGGTCAGATGGGCAACACCTAATTTAAAATGAAAATAATGCAACGAACGTAGAGTTTTAATAATTTAAATTGATCGATTTGTTGATCCTCTATTGAATTGGATAATTTGACACGTTGAAATGTTTATATTCATCAAATACTGCTGAATTTGATAATAAGTCATTTAAAAAGTTTTCTGCAATAGCAGAAAACTTATATTCTTTGGTGGAATCTTTACTATCTTTGGAACTTTTATACCTATCGAACACTGTTGGTTCTTATAAAGAATCATTCCTGGTGGTTTTTGCAATATTTTAAATGCTAGCGGTGCAGAGATTTAATTGCAAAAAGTAAAATTTTATGTTTTCTGCTTAATGACTTGATGCTTAATGATTAATGAACTGATACTTCTGCTTCATGATTAATGAAAACCAATGGAGTTTAAATTATTCTCTCATTAAAAATTATTTCATTTTCTATGGATCGAATTAAATACTTTCATGACTGTTTAAAATATTTAATAGATAATTCGAAAAATGATTAATAAACGTTTGCAGATGATATCTGTTATAGATTAATTTTAAATCTATCTATTTTATATAGCATCTTTCATACTTTTTTAGCATAGCAGTAAAATTTTTTTTTTACTATTAACCCGTTTGTTGCCAAACTCTGTCATATTTTAGAACAGCATCCCTTGCTAACGCGAGACCCGCACCTAATATTTTTCAATACTCAAAGAACCATTGAAACAATTTATTCTAATACATACATTTCGAAACAAAACTTCTACTTGGGAAGAACAAATTAATATTCTGAATAAATAATAAATGAAACATGGGGGGATAGATAGTTTTCTATTGTATATTTTTTTGAAAAAGTAAAATATTAACATCATTTGCAAGTCACAATTCAAATTACTTATTTTTTTAAAAAAAATATATTTTCCGTGCCGTTGCTCATAAATAACTGGTAATAAAATTTTTTATGCGACTTAAGAAAAAAGCAACAATGTGAGGAAGCAATGAAATACTAACAACTGTATTTCATTGAACTTCAAAAATGAACACTTCCTCTAAAGAAGAAAAAAAACATTTTGGAAGAAAGAGGAAATAGAAAAAAAAATGTTATTCAAACTCAATTTTTGTTTGTAATTGTGATTTTACTTTGTCCAGAATGCCAAGTAAGTTACTTCCGCTCTTTGATTATACCTTTCTCGAATGCATTTTTTTTAATAGCTTGTGTGTCATAAATCATTTCAACTAATCACTGAATGATAGAATGATTAACTGTTTTTGCTTAACCGCTTTTCTGAGATATTTTTTGTAACAAGTTGAATTATTTTATATTTTTATTTGAGAATAATCTATGAAAATGTTTTTTTTTGTTTTTTTTTGGAGAGAAATACGATTTCCTATTTAAATGTAAGAAAAGAAATGTGAACTGATATAGTCTTTTTCGGAAATTTGGTTTTAGATAAATATACCGAAAAAAGTAACATTATATATATAACGTATAATTCTATTGAAATTATTCAAAGCATAATAATTTAAAAATGAAAAAAAAAAAAAATAAACACATAAAATAGAAAAAAAATAGTTAGTTCAGCGGCATTGAAGAATTTTTATCGATATTTATTTCTATAAATGTTTTCAGATAAATATTTGTATTAATATTCTGATATTTCTAAGTCAACAACTTGTAAAAAATACATTTACAGAAAACATGCAAACCGCAAAGTACGTGCAATAAAATTACATGAACTTTACATTATGACTTGATTAATGAGTTGGTTGATAATAAAATAAATACTTTTGAAGATTGACACACGTTATTCATTTATTCATCTGACAAACATTTTCGAGTTACCGTTTTTAAGTACTAAATTGGACTTAATACTTATGTACCAATACGTACATGATGCGACTAGTACGTTTATCGAAGTTTTACACAATTAATTTCTTTATTCATATCAAGAACTTTGATACCCAGAAAAAGAAAAAAAAAGTTTTAAACTAAACTAAACTGAAATTTTAAACTAAACTAATTCAATAAGTAAGCCAGATATTGAAGCGCAAGTAATATACCACTATTGATGTATCAAAAACTAACACACTTTATTTTTAGATTCATATCGCAAATGTTTTTGGATAAAAAGAAACAAATATAAAATTAGACTATTTAATTACACTGAGAAAAAACAAGTACTTTCTAAACTACCAGAATACGGTACAATTTTCCGTGTTTTTTGACACTAGCGGACACCAAAAATACGTTAATTTTCATCAAAGCTCTTTGTTAATGATTTTGGCAAAATTAACATTAAAATATGGATTTATAATTTGCGATAAAGTTTAGTAAATGTGGTAAAATTTCGTAATTCTATCACGATACTTTCGAGCATGGAATAAGAACCATTTTTCCGTTAAAATGAATTTTTAGCTTCGTATTTTTTACTAAATGTGCCGTAATAAGAAACAAATATTTTTGAAAACCGGAATTTCAGATAAACCGTTAGCATATGAACGGAAAAATTACCAATTAAATTGAATAATGATCGTAAATGTTGGATTTTTTAAAGCCATATTTTTCAGGAATATACAATACTGTGTTTTAACCAGATTTTTTTCCTCTGCGTATTGCGTAAGCACAAATGATGAAACGAACACTCGTTCTATTTTTGAAAATTAACCCACTTCATATCACAAACGCATCCGATACACAGAAACAAATATAAAATTTGAATAAATATTTAAGCGCAAGTACTAAAACACGCAATGTACCTCTAATGCTGTTGAAAAAAATACAACTCACACCATTTCTATACCCATATGACCGATCTTTTCTATAACCATATAATATTTTAAGCACACTGAAACAAACATTTGGACTAAACATTTAAGCAAAAAAAAAACTTTACTTAAATCCCACACTCAGGCTCTACAACAACACCCCTCCATTTTTTCGATCAATTCCATTATTCTTCTATCTACTCCCATCTTCTATTTCAAGCCGACAAAAAATACGTAAAGCACCATCCGAATGAAATCGACAAGTATAGAAAAAACATTGAAATAAAACGCTTACATCGAAAACGAAATAGTGTGGATGAATAGCTATAAGAATTCAGACAATTTAATTGTTTTCATGCTGAACAGAATTATTAAACGTTTTAGATCATTTTAAAGCTATCAATTAATTTAAAATATCGATCTCACCATCATAACACATTAATAGCTGAAACAAAAGACGCTTCTGAATCTAAAACAGTTTGCTTAGAAAATAAATATTTAAAATGAAAAAAAAATAAACACATAAAATAGAAAAAAAAAATAGTTCAGCGGCATTGAAGAATTTTTATCGATATTTATTTCTATAAATGTTTTCAGATAAATATTTGTATTAATATTCTGATAATATATATATATATATAATCATATTAATATATTTTATTAATTGTATTTATTTTTATTTGATATATATATATATATATATATATATATATATATATATATATATATATATATATATATATATATATATAATGTGTACGATTTTAAAAACGTACCAATAGAATTTTTCCATTCTACCATATATTAATATTGCTAGGATTTCCGCCTCTAAAAATATTTAAAAAAGAAGATACACAGTATATTCAATAATATGAAATCCTCATGAAATAATATTATTAATTACTTTTCTAAATTATTTGATCACGAATATACAAAAATCTTCGCTTTAAAAAACAACAGCTTTTCAAAACAAATAATATAATTGTATGAATTAAAGTCAACTGCTATGGAAAAAAAATCCCCAACCTTTTTTTGAGGCGTTGAAAATAGAGTTTACCTTTCCTGCAAAGCAAATAATTTCTATTTATCCTTTGTTATCATTTCCTGCTATCTCATCTAATAACAGATAGAATTTTACATTACAGTAATTTTGTTCAAATATCGAAATTTTTGTGAGAGAATGACGGTTATTTAATTTAAAAATAATTTTAACTTTTTGCAATAATTATGACCTTAACAGTGTTGCAGTCTATGAATTTCAAAGAATAAGAATGTGTGATTTGATGCATGACCACTGTAGTAAGATTTCTTTTTCCTTTTGAAGAGACATCCATTATTATTTGTTTTAATCTGTTTGCGTTCACCTTTTTTTCTACATCCGATTTCTTTTAGTTATTTATTTCTTCAATTCAAACATTTCAGGCTGGTTTATATAATGGCGCCATTTTTAGCCACCAGTAGAGTAATTAGAATTTTCTGCAACTTTTTTTTAGAAATAATTTTATTTAATGCTTTTCACGTGTTCAGTGAATAAAATAAAAAACGAAACACTTGAAGAACTTTTGATCTTGCGATTGAATTGCCGTTAACTAATCTTTTTATTAGTCCAACCATCTTATTTGTTCAACCATTTAATATTAATCTTATTAGGTCAACCAATATAATATTTTTCTTGTATTCACGATATTTTAAGTTTCAAATAAGATGCGAAACCTTCTTTTTCCCATGTGAACATATCTTCTTCTCGACGTATTTGGATATTTGAGCCGTAATCTGAAAAATCTGGTCTGAACAAATAAGCTGTAAATAGTTTGTATTCTTAAAATCTATTTCAATTATTGCAAATTTCTCCATATCACTGGAATCAACTAAATCTAATTTTTTTAAACATATTTGTAAAATTCGTTTGTCTTAAAATTTTATGTAATAAGATTCGATGTAATAAGATTCGAGGTATCAAGATTCGATGCAATAAGATTCAATGTTCTAAGATTCAATGTAATTCAATGTAATTTTTTTAAATATTTATTCATTATTTTTTAACATTAAATTTGATATAGGTCTAAAATGTTTGAAATATTGCGCAAAAAAATATCGATACAATTTTTAAACTTTTTACTATTCATTATCAAAATCAAACAGAATTTTTCTGATAGAGCTCGAAAATTAGTAATTTAAAAATGTGTCTTTTTTAAATTTCATCTCTCAGAAACTATTCATTCGATTTCACTGTAATTTGCATTTTTGGATTTAAAAATTCGTTATTAAAAATAATGAAAGAAGAATCTTGATTACCTCAAATTTTTCTTTAAAAAATATTTCATTCTTTATTTAAAAAAGAAATAATTAAAATTTTCAAGAATTAAATTTTTAAATAATTTTTTTAAGAAAAAAAAAGTTTTTTTTAATATAAATTTATTTTTGAATTAGCGTTTTTAACCTATGCAAAACTTGTTTATATTAATCCTAATTTATAGCGAAATACGCAAAAAATGATATCAATATTAAGTTGGTCAAATTTACAACAGTTCTACTGTTTAATGCGACCATATTTCGGCTATCCCCTGTAGTTTGAGGATCAAAAAATCTAATTCGTTAAAAGCAGTATATTCATTAAAATAAAACATGTTTTTTTTCTCATTTTGTAACTTAAAATAACGCAAATTTAAAGAACTTCTTAAATTATTAAATTGTTATCTTAATCACGTGAAAATCCAATTATTAGTCATGTTCGTTTTTCCGAACTTTACATCATATACTAATTTTATGTTACGTAAAATTAAAAATCATCGTGTACTAGCGATTGGTGGAAAAGGCTATGACATCTTGATGTCATTTCTTTTAAAGTTGGCTGTAACGTTCCAGTGTTTAGATTTATTATTTAAATTTCTAAAATGGACAATAGATAATGAATTACGCAATTTGGCATAAGTATTATTTTAGGATTTTAAGTAGCAGTATTACCACGAGGAGGCCAGAAAATTTTTAAATAAACGATGGTAAACCTACAAGATTTTGATCAAAAATAGTTCAGTTGGAGAGTTTTATTGATTTAAGCAGGTGCTGCTGTCTAAGCAGCACGTGCTTGGGAGATAATTTTACCAAAATTAAACAAAGCAGTTTGACAACTTTTAGGAAGTACAATATATTTCAACTATGTTGATAATAACAGTTACTTAGAATTAAAAACAAGAAAATTAACTGAATAATAAATTTAAAATAAAAATTACTGATTATTGGAAAAGGTTTTTTTAATTACTTATATTAAATGTTTAGTGAAGATTATTAGGGAATTTGTAGTAATTCTGCTGTAAAATAGTTAGCGTATTTTTTATTGCCAATATTATTTAGTGGTTTAATGCAACTGTTCAATTATTAATATTTAATTAGCTTTACGATCACAGAAAAAAAATCATTGGACATATCTTACGGAAGTATAAAGAATAGTGCAGTACACTATTTGGTACAGGTTACTAGGGTTTAAGCACAATAGTTCCCTCCTCAATATATATATATATATATATATATATATATATATATATATATATATATATATATATATATATATATATATATATATATATATATGTATATATATATATATATATATATATATATATATATATATATATATATATATTATTTTTTAAATTACGTATTTTCAAGTAAAAATTGAAAAATTGGAAGGAATACTTATTGCATAAAATTTAAGCGTATGCAGTGTTGAGTTTAAAGTAGAATTTGAACTCTTAAAATCTAGAATATGCTATATTATTCCATATATAAACGATATTGTGATTGATTAAACAGTCTAGGTAACTTTTCTATAAACTAAGATTGATGAACAAAAATGGGGAAAATGTTAGACGATTACTAAAACTACAGTTTTACTGTCTTATTAAAATTAATCGGCAGATTGTGGGCAAAAATGGCAGATAAGCATTTCGAATTAACTACTCGTACACAAACTTAGCCAATTGTGGAATCTGCATCATCCCACGAAGATGCAGTGGGCAGAAGGTGTATTCCCACACTGAGTGACTTAGGATTGCTTCTGAGATCCGTCATGAGTAGGATTAAGAAGAATATCTGATATCAATACCCTTGATGATGACGTCTTCTTATTCATGTACGATGAGTCAATGGCTGACATAGAGTTGAGGCGTCAGAGTTATTTTCAAGGTTGGGTGGTTATCTTTCTTCGAGTCCTTGCACTCGTTTCATTACCAAAGGTCAGGGAACCAGTAGGCCATCGTTGCGTGGTTTTTTTTCAAGAAATAAATCAAATAGTGAATAGATGCTGATCTTATCTATCAAATCCTAATAGAGGAAGGACGTTGAAGTGTCTAGTCATTGTCTTTAGTTTTTAAAAACATTTGTTTTTTTACTGTTCAGCAAGCTTGCGAATCACACACTATATTTACTTTAATAGACAAATAAGTCGAAATAGTTTAATAAATTAGTTTGAGAGTATATGTTTTCAATAATTGTTACAGTTAATTATAAATTTTAGTTTTAGTTTCTTTATTTTCTTATAAAAACGTTATGATTTTAATGCGATGTAAACTACTTTAAATAAAGTTTTCCAAATTTAGCTAGTAATTAAATTTCAAATTTAAAAATATAATCCCAACATTAAACAACTCTACTATAATCAATCACAGTGCACAAATGTAATCACAAATGGAAAAAACCTAATGCCATTTGGCGGGGTTTTATTTGGCCACTTTTTAAAACCCAGCCAAAGGCAGTTATGTGATTTTTAATATTTTAAAATGAGATTCCGTCTTATTGCAAGTTTTTTAATATCATTGATATAAAAATAATATCGTATGTCATTGTCGTGATGAAACACATACTTGTTTAACTTGAATTTCAATCAAAGTAACATTTGCTTAAAATAATTTTTCATATTATGTTAAATACTTATTACGCCTTATGTCACAATGACGATAAATATGTTTAAATAATTTTTAGGTGTGTATTTCAATTAATTACATATATATTTTTCTTTTTAATTGGTATGAAAGATTATGTTAATTAGCTTTTTGAGAGCAATATTTCACACAAAAAAAATATTTATAGATACAGTTACAAAAGTTAGTATATACCTGAATCGCATTACTATGGGGATAAAAATAATTACCATTACATACAATTTGTTCTTAATCCTATAGTGTAACTGAAAAAATTTATCTTTCAAAAGTGTAATTTGGCTTTTTGCAATAAATGTAAGCGTATGCAAATATATAATATCGCAATTAATGAGCTTAAAATGTATTATTTTGAAAGTAGAGTTATTTATCAGGCGTTACTTTCCAACACTCTAGCCAGCAAGACGACTTTTGGCTTTGGTAAGCTGTTTTATTCAGTGATCAATACAAAATTTAGCAAAATTGAAGGTACCACAGCAGGTATACCATGACTCATCAAAATTTTACTTTTAATACATTCCAATTTTTTATGAGTCATACATCATTACATCCACACTTACATACATACATTCTTACATACATACTTACATGCATACATACTTCCATACATGCATGCTTACATATATTAATACATTGATGCTTACAAATATGCGTGCTTACATACATTCATACATACATATATTTATTATATAAGTGCATACTAGCATACTTGCTGTTATTGTTGTTTTGTAAATATTTAAAATATTCTTTTTCCCAGTATGAAATACATAGAATTACTCTTAAAACTATATTACTTTAATTTTATTTTAAACTTACTTTTTTGTTTGTGCTATTTTATTTCAAATTACTTATTGTATTTTCATATATACTTTATTTTTGTCGTTAATGGTGAATAAACATAATTCAACATTAACTTTATACCAAACTTTAAAATTACAAGCCATTCCAAACTCCCCACTAATTGGCGAAGTGTTTACTCTATTTTAAAATGCAAGCAAGGCTCTTGTGGGAATCTAAAGCTCAATTAGTATTCAAATTATCTCTTAGTGTTATGTGAAAGGTAATTGTGAGCAAATGAATACTTGGCAGCTCTTGAACTTAAACAATTTTCCTGCAACGTTTTACTCTAAATATTATTTACATTTAATGAGGATTGTCCTACAGTTTACTGGTAAACATTTCATCATCTATATACATAAAACGTTCTAATACGCTAAGGTTACGCTGAGCCTAATCATTTCTAACAATCCAATACCATGTAACGAGAAACTAAGGCTTGCAATTCTGAAATAGTTTGTAGAAGAGACCGCTCGGGAAATTACGAAGTATTTGGACGATTTGTGCAATATTCATAGGAAGTATATACATGAGCAGATATACCTCTCACTGCTCACTGCTCGCAAACACTAGCAAACATTGGAATTAAATTAGAAATATTATTTAGAATCGCAATTTTGCCATTAAAATTGCTATTTTCACCTGTTTCAAATTGGAGATTAATTAAATGAAGCAATGAAACCCGTTATTAATATCCGTTATTAATAATCCGTTGTTAATAATAATTTAAGAAAAGAAAACCCGTTATTAATTATCAGTTTCAAAAGCAGATAGATCGTAAAATATACCAATGTATTAAGATAAATTTTTTTAAGGCGTTTAAAATATGGTGCTCATTGGAATTGGCATCAAGTCCTACTAAAGTGAGGTAGCTCTAAGATCATTGAATGCCACTTGAGTTTTTTTGTGTAATACTACTTTTTTATGAAAAAATGAAAGTATTTAAGGATTTGTAAAAATTGTAATGTTTTTCGATTACACTGTACAGCAAGTACAATTCGCAGAGCCATCTAAGTGGTTTCTATCTTGAAAGGAAACAACTTCGACAATTCAGGGGAAAAGGAAGGATATAAACGCAAAAAACTCTTTGATCCCTCATGTACAACCCACCGTGCAGCACTTTATAGATTACCCACTAGTTTTCATCGAAATTTGACAAATCCGAAAACAAAACTTTTTCCTAATATAAATATAATTTACTGATTGTTCATCAGAATGCTAAGTTTAGTATGAGTCATTCCTGCAAGGCCGAGAAGACATGAGTGACAAATTCCACCCTGAAACTGTCAACAACCTCAGTCTAAATTTTTTTTTTTTTTGTAAAATTCGGGGTGTTGTTTGGCTTGTTTACATACGAAAAATTTATAAAGCCCTTCATTAAGAAAAAACCCTCAGTACCCTTAATTGTGACGAATTTTGGAAAGAAAACTATTCGAATTTATCATTAATTTATACGATTCCTAGGTAAAGATTCCTAACTAGATTCTGGGGTATTAATTTTCAATTGTGGTTGCAGCACCAGACTACGAACAGTCCAGGTACCAGGTACCTCTATATTCGTAGCCCCGATCAACTCTCTCATGTTGTGACAGATGAAAACACTGCGGTGACTTGCCTCATTTCATGGGTTGTCTCTATTTTCAGTGCAAATCACCTGCGTTTCAAACAATATCGAAACACAAACTAGAGAAGAAATGACGACTTTTAGAATCAGTGGCAATAGATACTGCAAAAAATTTCGTATCAAATTACCGCAAAACGATTCAGCACTTAGGGTACCGGTAATTTTTACCAAAAAATCCTTTTTACCGGAGCATAATACGGGGAAAAATCTGATATACTGAAATTTTTACAACAACAAATACCGTAAAACCATTGACTAATTAATTAAATTAAAATTATTGTACGAATTATTGCATAATATCTTACGGTAAAAATGAATTTTATTGTAAAAAAGGATTTTCACCGTAAAACAGATTTTAAGGATAATACATCCAAAGTACTGGTAAATGGCCGAGCAAAGCAATTTGAATTTCTTACAGCATATACTTACATACTATATATTTAATAGACATTAATGGGAACACCCGTATTATTTTGGTGATAATAGCTTTACGGGCATAAATATATTTTTAAGGTCAAAGGTTGAGACAATATTTCTTTGCCATTGACCATAATCTAGTTATCTGTTTTATTTGTTATCTGCTTCATTCGTATTTATCATTATCAAATTCATATTTTGAAAGTTATCAGCGTCCATGAATGCCTTGAAAGACAGAATTGAGTATTATTATAACAATGTTTCAGTCCCATTTCATTAAAAAGTCAATGACTAATCTTAAACTTTGAAAATTACAAGAAAGATAGCCCCAAATCGTTAATTTGATGAATAAAAAACAATTCGTATGAGCAGCTCATAACTTAGTAATTTAATATTAATAAAGAAGTACTGCCTTAAATTCATTTCAGAATAGTTCGTAATTAGTGACTTGTATTGACTATTGCCATAGCCGGTTTGCTAAATTTTGAACCAGCATAATTTTGAATATGAGGCACTAAGCCAGTTTAGGCTGACGAATGCACAATACAGGCATTAATGGATTCAAACTGGTGAATAGCAACTCGTGAGATCACTGAGTGAATAAATGTATCGAAATCGACCAATCATGGTCACTTGAAACACCTAGGCTTATTCTCAAACCTCGACCTATGGGTTCCTCATGTTCTTACAGAAAAATCACAGACGTCTGTGCTTTGCTTCTCAAACTTATAGAATATTATCCTTTTTGAAGAGCATCATCTAAAGAGACGAGAAATGGATTGTCTTCTGTGTTTGTTTGGAAATTTTGAGATGGTATGTATTTATTTTAAATAAGGAGGCTAAAAATCACATGGATCAGTTTTTTACCAATAAAAGGACAAACATTTTATGAGCTACTAATTGGAGCAGAATGGCAAAAGTCAATAAAATATTTATTCACTATGAAAATTAGTCTTTTATTTTCAAAAGGAAAAAAAAAACGAAATTTTATTCTGGACTACGCAATACATCTAATTAACAAAATTTAAGTAAAATGAAATAAATTATTACTAATACTCATATTTGTAAATAAATTCCATTATCCTTTAAAATTTTGAATTGTTGTTCGTAATTGTAAATAAAATTATACGTATACAAGAAAAAATATTTTAAGTTGCATAATCTTTTGAAATTGAAACCGTAAGAAAAGATAGGAAAAAAGAAAGTAACTGCAAAAAAAGATATTATCAAACTGTCAGTCGTAACCTTTTACAAAAGAAATAACGCAAAATTCTACAAAACTAATTCACCATTTTTTATTATTCTTTTTCATCCATCGTTCAAAAACCAAAACAAAACAAAATGATCATATCTATAATATCAAGCTTTTAGCTCGCAACATCAGAAAATGCGTGTTATTACATCACGTGACCCTGACACCTTCCCCCCAGAGTCATATTAGATCCAAAGATCGAATATGGCAAATAATTTAAGGGTCACACTTTACACATAAACAAACTATGTTTCACATTCACCCAAATATTCACTGAATCTTAGGTTTAACTTAACACTAGGTATTTACTTTAATCACCTAATAATAATAATAGGAAAAAAATGTTCAGAGTCTTATTTTAGTTTATATTTACAGTCTGGACAATGCATCTGCATTACTAAGTTTCGATCCTTTGATGTGACTTGCCTCAATATCATGGCGTTGAATGGCTAACGCCCATCTCTGCAACCTCGGGCTTTGGGGTGTCGCACTCGTCAGAAATACTAGGGGATTATGATCAGTTAATAAAATAATCTTAGCACCACAGAGTAAGGTTTCAAATCTCTGCAAAGCCCAAATAATAGCATAAGCTTCCCTTTCAATTGTAGACCATTTCTGTTGAGTTGAATTCAGCTTCTGGCTACCGAAAGCTATGGGACGAATATTTCCTTCTTCATCTAACTGACCTAAACAACATCCGACCGCATTTTGAGATGCATCCGTATGCAAGTAGTATGGTTTCTCTATGTCTGGGACTTGTAACTCTGCGATCTTACATAGCGACGTCTTCAATTCCTTGAATGCCTTCTTAGCTTCTTCGCTCCAAGGAATCTCATTAGGAACTTTCTTTTTAGTAAGCTCTGTTAGTGGAAGAGCAATCTTTGCGAAGTTTGGAATATACTGCCTGTAAAAGTTGCATAATCCCAAAGCACTTCTCAGTTGTTTTTTGGTTTTGGGTGCCTCTAATTTCTGTATTACTCTTATTCGTTCTTTGTCAGGAGCATGTTTACCTGAACCAATAATATGTCCTAAGTATTTAACCTTTTGTCTAGCAAATTCGCACTTTCTCAAGTTCACGGAGAAATTAAAATATTCCAATCTCTTAAAAACTTCTTCAAGATGAATCAAATGTTCCTCCCACGTATCAGAAAATACTGCTAAATCATCGATATAAGCACAAGTGAAATCAGACATGGACTGAACCACTTTAGACATAGCTCTTTGGTAGGTTGCAGCAGCATTTCTTAATCCAAAGGGTAATACATTCCATTGGTACTGGCCTCGGTGAGTTCGGAATGCTGTGAGGTGTTTGCTGCCGTTCTCCCTCGGTATAGCCCAATATCCCTTCAACATATCTAGCACAGTAATGAATTTCTTCTTTCCTACTAAGAAATTCAACTCCATCATATTTTGCATTGGATATGCATCCGGAACGGTAAGAGCATTCAAACTTCTGAAATCAATGCATAACCTGATTGTTCCGTCTTTCTTATGAACACATACTACCGGGTGTGCTATCTCACTTACCACCGGTTCAATCAGTCCTAACGCTAGCAATTCATTGATCTGTGCATCCACTTTCCCCTTTAAGTTTTCTGGTATCTTATACGTTTTTGGTTTCATCGTATCCTCCTCAGCTTTCAGCTTTATCGCATGTTTCCCAACTTTAGCTATCCTTATCTTCCCCGAAAACAACGTTTTGCGTCTATGTAAAAGATCTTTCAATTGATTTTGTTGCATTTTGGGTAAGTAATCCAAATTTAATCCTTTCAATGCTTCATAGCTTTCCACATCTGTAGGAAGAGTTGGTGTTTCGTATATTTCACCAAATTCATCATCAATATCATAGACAACTCCAACTGTTTGAATTCTCGCTTTGTATTCTCTCATTTTGTTAACATGCAATAATCTTAAATTTCCTTCAGGCATTTGCAAATAATACGAATTCGGTTTCACTCTTCTAATTACCTTTACTGGACCTATCCATCTGGCATATAATGAATTGGATGAATCATGCATTAGCACAAGTACTTGATCTCCTGGCGCAAATTCCCGGTATTTTTTCCTTCTATTGTAATATTTGGCATAGTTACTTTGTTGCACATCACTTGTTAACCTTGCCTTTTCGGTTGCTATTTCTAATTTTCCTTTTAACTCTTTTAAATATTCCTCCGCTGATCCTTTCATATTCAAAGGTAAAAACATATCTCCGGCCCAAATTGACTTCAATATAGATAACGGGCCTTTCGGTTCTCTCCCGTACATTAGCAGAAAAGGTGGTACTCCTGTAGTTGCATTTGGAACTTCTCGATAAGCCCATAGTACAAATGGTATATGTCGATGCCAATTTCTTCCTACTTCTCTAATAATGTGATGTAGCATATTTTTGAAGGTTTGGTTCCATCTTTCAATCAATCCGTTCCCTTCCGGATGGTATGGCGTTGAAAATCGCGGACAAGCTCCTAAAACCTTCAAAAACTCTTGCGTTAAACTTGCCGTAAAATTTGTCGCATTATCCACCACGATTACTTCTGGAATTCCTGTCCTACAGAATATTTCGAGCAGTGCTTCGCATGTATTCCTTGCCGTTAACGATTTGAGCGGGACCGCTTCAGGCCATCTTGAATGTTGGTCCATCAAACAAAGGATATATTTATGTCCTTGTGCTGATACTGGATCTAGAGGACCAATTAGATCTACGTTCACCACTTGGAATGGAAGTTCAGGACGTGACACAGGTGTTATCGGAATTTTGTCTACTGAACGAACAACTCTTCTACCTTGGCACCCATGACATGAGCTACAATAAGCTTTAATTTCCTTGACCATCCCTGGCCAATAAAAGGAAAATTTAATTCTTTGAATTGTTTTACGAGCTCCTAGATGTGCTCCGAATACTGACTCGTGGGCAATTTCTAGTATTTTACCTTTTCTAATTTCGGGAATTACTAATTGTTGTATTCTATTCCCGTCCAACAGCTCTTCATGGCATAGTATATTATTTTGTATCACATACCCTCCTTTATTTTGCTTCCCCAATTTCCATGCTTCTTGGAGAGTATCGCAACTTTGTTGTTGTATCTTGAATCGTTCGGTTTCATTTCCATTCTTTTTATCACCGCATTCACCTACTGTTGGCTCCTGCTGCTCTTCTCCGTCACTTGCACTCATATATAACTGCTCCTTTCGGGAATCTGATCTTAGCTTCATAGCAGCAGTAAAACTGGGATTGTATACTCTTTTTTGTTCTAATAATGCCTCATAAGTTTCAGCATCCAACAAAATGTCAGCATTTAACCCATTGACGGCTGCTATCATCGTTTTAATTATAGGCGTAATATATCCTTCCGTTACCAAAGCGATTTCCACTTCTTTTAATTCAGCTTTTAGACTTTCGCCAAACGCAGGTTGTAGTATTATATGTCCTTTGTAATCCACTTCCTTACCCACTATATCGTTTTTAAATACACTTATTTGTGCACCAGAATCTACTACAGCTTCGTATTCATTTCCATTATATGAAATTCTAACTTTCTTAAGGGCAGCTATTTTTGGTTGAACGCCTTTACATTTTTTGTTTCCTATCATGACTTCACCGTTAAATCTTGCAGTGACTACTTTGCTTTCGATATTTCCATTTCTGAGTACCTTAACTTCGGATACTTGCCCTTCCGATACTTGAACCTCGGCCACTTTGCCTTCAATGTTTCTTCTCCTCTCTTTATTATCTCGACAAAATCGTGCCAAGTGTCCTACTCGTCCACAATTAAAACATGTGACTGGATTTTGGGAAGAACTCCGCTTATCAATTCTGCCATGGTTGTTATGCTCATGTTTATATCCTTCACCAAATGTATGATATCTTCTACTAACCATGTTTGGTTTTTCCCGGTATAAGTTCCTATATGGTTGAGAAGCAATGAATTTAGTAGTTTGGTTATATTTCCTTGCATTCTCGTACTCATCTAGCTTCTCAGCAAGTGTGTCAACTGAGCAAATTCTACTCCACTCATCAATAAAATGATTTTGTATGTCTCCCGGTACTCGTTCTTTTATCTGTTCGACAATGACAAGTTGTTTCAGGCTGTCGAAATCATTAATTTTTAGTCCCGAAACCCATTCGTTAAAATAGTTCGCCAATTCAAATCCAAAATCTCGCCAAGTGCTCTCAGCCGCTTTACAATGTCTCTTAAACTTTATTTTAAATGCTTCTGGGCTCAATTTAAACCTTTTCAATAACATACATTTTACATGTTTATAATCATTTGCTTTTTCTTCAGGCTCCCTTGCAATTAAATTCGCCATTTCTAGAGGCAATAATCCAACAAGATGCGTTACCCAATCTTCTTCCTTTATATGGACTCTTCGTGCTTGTCTTTCAAACAATATTAGATAAAAACTTATATCACCTTCTTTTGGATCAAAAGTACGCATTAATTTTTGCAATCCACCAGGTACATGTTCTCTTGTTTCTTCATTTCGAGAGCTGCTCGTCTCTCCTATAGTACCAGTATGTACCAATGAAGCTTCTATCTTCAACCTCTCCAATTCATATTCCCTTTCTTGCCGCTTTAATTCATCTTCCCTTTCCTGTTCTCGCCGCTTTAATTCACCTTCCCTTTCCTGTTCTCGCCTCTTTAATTCATCTTCCCTTTCCTGTTCTCGCCGCTTTAATTCGTCTTCCCTTTCCTGTTGCTTAATTTCATATTCTTGTCGCCTAATTTCATCTTCTTTTTGTTGGCGCTTTATTTCTTCTCTTCCACTAACTATTCTTTTTAATAATTCCTTCACAAACTCCTCTTCGTACTCCGTACTTGCCAATATAATCTTCTTTAATTCGGTAACTCTCATGTCTTCCGTTGCCGTTTCTCCTAACTCTTCCGCCAAACACTTCAAATCTACTTTTAAAGCTCTTCCTAAAAATGCCATTTTTCACCTACTACTTTCTAACTGCACCTTCTTACAAAACAAAAAAATGCCACTTCCTAAACCAATTTCAAGACAATCTAAATAACTCACTATCTTCCATCAAACAACTTGAAATTCATAGAACAAACAACTACCAATCTTTTATTTCGAAATCCATTGGGGTTTCCCCGCACATTTGTCAGTCGTAACCTTTTACAAAAGAAATAACGCAAAATTCTACAAAACTAATTCACCATTTTTTATTATTCTTTTTCATCCATCGTTCAAAAACCAAAACAAAACAAAATGATCATATCTATAATATCAAGCTTTTAGCTCGCAACATCAGAAAATGCGTGTTATTACATCACGTGACCCTGACACAAACTAAGTCTTATATCACATCTTCATTGTTAAAAATAAATATTTATAACGCATTCGAAACCAAGACAAAATTATAATTTTTTCCTAAATCTCAAAATTATTGATGATATAATAGTTTAACTACATATTTTTTTTAAAAAGAAACAACATGTTTTAAGATTTTATATCCAGGATCCAACTAAACAGGTTTTTTTTTCCGATGAAAAAGATTTTAATCAAATATATTTTTTTTAAAAAATGGGTTTAATATAATAATTGAAAACTAAAAAATAAGAAGTAAACAAAAATGAATAACAAATAATTTTTTGCGAAATTGTTAGATTTAATCTACTGTCAGAAAGAATTTAATGCTTAAACTTTACACACAATGTTCCTATAATCCTACATAAGCATTACAGATATTTCTAAATAAAATATAAATATTTTCTACTTTTCATTTAACTTATTGTTTTTTGCTTCCAATAACGGTGAACGGATGAAAGGCCTTATATTTTAAGTACATTAAATTCCTCCGTTTTTTAGAATAATTTTCGCTTTTATATATAGCTTGCTAAATTATTAAATAAAAAAAGTCTAGACAGCTACTTAAGACAAAAAAAAGCATATATATCACTTTTATTCACTGAAATATTTAAAATGTGTTTTAAATTATTACTTTTCCATATATTTACTTAAAATATCATAATAATATTGTATAATTTTTTACTTGTATTTTGAATAAATAAGCAAACATATCCAGCTCCTAAATATAGACTGAATGGAAATTAGATATAGGATATGATTACAATTGAAACTGATATGTACTTTTTAATTCAATTTATTGAAATACTTAATATATATTTTGTTAAAACAACATAATATTGTCAATGCATCAAAAATGTTTTTAAATTTTACCTCACGAGAAAGCACATACTATCTTATTGCGCGAGTAAGTACGCAAGGCTTACACTGTTAGAATTTTCATACTAAAATTACGGTAAAATGACAGGCAGCAGTCTATCCATCCAATTAACCTTACATTGTATGGATAGGAACACTTTTTAACTTTATGGCTTCGAAACCATTTACAACTAGCATGGTTTAAAAAAAACGCAAGTAGGAAACTACAGTGTAATCAACTATCATGGTTTATAAATCTAAAAAAATAAAAATTTAAATGGACGTTGGAGCTAGGTTATGTCAGACTTTCTGTTACGTAATGGAAATTGAAATTAGGTCTTGTAAGGCCTGCTGTTTGAAAATAGGAGTTGGCAGTTAGGTTGTGGTTGAGTAGTGTTTTGTCAAAGGAATCATAGAGTGAGGCAATTTTGGTTCACCTGGTTGCGCCACCTATCGTGAGAAAAGAGAAATGCCGAATTTTTTGCGTTAAGCAATTCTGTGGTGCAGCCACCTATGGGGAGAGAGAGTTTCGCATTCAAATTATCTAGGGTCACAAATTTAAAAAATGCAATGCATTGGAAGCTCTTCACATGTTAAAGGAACGGACAAACTACTGTGATGTCATAGCTGGGATTCGAACTCCTGTTCCATGTGTCCTGTCTATGAGATTGACCGATTAGCCATCCCGTCTATAGTATGTACTAGTTGTAAAAAATTAAGTCGCTTCATAAGGTGGGCCTAGTTGGCACGGATTAATTTCTCTTCATAAAATCCATGGGTATTAGTTATTTAAGAAAGAAAAGAAAAAACAATTGTTAATTTGTTAATTCGAAAGAATTTGCTAAGAA
Source organism: Parasteatoda lunata (assembly GCA_949128135.1). Classification (NCBI taxonomy): domain Eukaryota; kingdom Metazoa; phylum Arthropoda; class Arachnida; order Araneae; family Theridiidae; genus Parasteatoda; species Parasteatoda lunata. The sequence goes on from OX421971.1 coordinate 43,485,214, forward strand.
AACTTTCAACATACGAAACACAATACGTAAATAAAACTTAGCAAAATATGTAGAACGAAATTTGATAACTTAAGAAAGATGTAAAACTACATTAACGTTTATAATGGAAAACAAATATTTACATGGCGCAATAAACTCATTTAAATTGCACGAATTAAAGTTAGTGAACGTTTGTAATATTTCATTACTGTTTCATTAATACATTGTAGAATGAAAAGGTTTGCATTTCATGGATATTTATAGCATAAAATAAAACAGAGGATAATTCTATGGCAAGTAATAAAAATAGTAATTCGAGCACGCACATCAGGCCTATGAGTTTCCTTTAAAAATGTGGGTTAACCCCAAAAATATTCCTAATGAGAATGATTATAATTTTCAATACAGCTACTGTGAATATTAAGTACTTAAAAAAAAAAAAAGATAAAAAATATATATCCATTGTACATGAAGATTAATGAAAATATTTGTCTATGTATTAGTAATTACCCTTTTTATTGTTTTTAATAATCGGATAAATCAAGAAAAGTGAGTTCAATTGCGTGGTCAATGCTGCACTAACGTTTTTCAAGGTTAATCACGGTATGCCCGACACTGATATTTTTTAAAGGTTAAATGCCACATTCCGGTATGTATCCATATGCACGGTGAACACTAAAATGATGTTTTCAAGGTTAATCACGGTATGCCCGACACTGATATTTTTTAAAGGTTAAATGCCACATTCCGGTATGTATCCATATGCACGGTGAACACTAAAATGATGTTTTCAAGGTTAATCACGGTATGCCCGACACTGATATTTTTTAAAGGTTAAATGCCACATTCCGGTATGTATCCATATGCACGGTGAACACTAAAATGATGTTTTCAAGGTTAATCACGGTATGCCCGACACTGATATTTTTTAAAGGTTAAATGCCACATTCCGGTATGTATCCATATGCACGGTGAACACTAAAATGATGTTTTCAAGGTTAATCACGGTATGCCCGACACTGATATTTTTTAAAGGTTAAATGCCACATTCCGGTATGTATCCATATGCACGGTGAACACTAAAATGATGTTTTCAAGGTTAATCACGGTATGCCCGACACTGATATTTTTTAAAGGTTAAGTGCCCCATTCCGGTATGTATCCATATGCACGGTGAACACTAAAATGATGTTTTCAAGGTTAATCACGGTATGCCCGACACTGATATTTTTTAAAGGTTAAATGCCACATTCCGGTATGTATCCATATGCACGGTGAACACTAAAATGATGTTTTCAAGGTTAATCACGGTATGCCCGACACTGATATTTTTTAAAGGTTAAATGCCACATTCCGGTATGTATCCATATGCACGGTGAACACTAAAATGATGTTTTCAAGGTTAATCACGGTATGCCCGACACTGATATTTTTTAAAGGTTAAGTGCCCCATTCCGGTATGTATCCATATGCACGGTGAACACTAAAATGATGTTTTCAAGGTTAATCACGGTATGCCCGACACTGATATTTTTTAAAGGTTAAATGCCACATTCCGGTATGTATCCATATGCACGGTGAACACTAAAATGATGTTTTCAAGGTTAATCACGGTATGCCCGACACTGATATTTTTTAAAGGTTAAATGCCACATTCCGGTATGTATCCATATGCACGGTGAACACTAAAATGATGTTTTCAAGGTTAATCACGGTATGCCCGACACTGATATTTTTTGAAGGTTAAATGCCACATTCCGGTATGTATCCATATGCACGGTGAACACTAAAATGATGTTTTCAAGGTTAATCACGGTATGCCCGACACTGATATTTTTTAAAGGTTAAATGCCCCATTCCGGTATGTATCCATATGCACGGTGAACACTAAAATGATGTTTTCAAGGTTAATCACGGTATGCCCGACACTGATATTTTTTAAAGGTTAAGTGCCACATTCCGGTATGTATCCATATGCACGGTGAACACTAAAATGATGTTTTCAAGGTTAATCACGGTATGCCCGACACTGATATTTTTTAAAGGTTAAGTGCCACATTCCGGTATGTATCCATATGCACGGTGAACACTAAAATGGCCACTAAATGAACACTAAAATGGCACGGTGAAAGCCAAATCCCACTGCCCGGTATACCCTTACACTGTTTTTTTTTCCTTTCTGAATAACTGATGTTGTTTGGCTTACATTTGCCCTGTATAACCTGCACAGATGAGTTTTTTTTTAAGGTCAAGTGATTTAAAGAAAACAAAAACGTAAAAAAGAATAAAAATAATCCTGCAGAAAATATTATTACAACAAATGGAAAATGCATACAAAAAGCGCAACCAAAGTAAACAATCACCTGGCAAAATTTTGCTTCTTTGCTCTTGAAATTATTACGATTACGTATGCGTATCAGAAATCTCTAACCAAATGCTTTGTAAATGCGTTAGCCAAATAACAGGCAATAAGATAAATTCTAAAATTTTATTCGACTTACATGGCTATAAATAACTGAATAACTGGCGATTATTAATAATATCATATCAAGTACACTGACTTAACCTATACACTCACAGAAATTTCGGAACATGTAGAACCATAATATCCTTCCAGCAAGCTGAAACCCGTAATATAGTGCTAAGTTTAACAATAGCAGTGTATTTTGGTAATGATTAATGAACGGTACTGATTAAAAGTTTTTACACTAGAAACACTTTTTTTAATATAGATTGCATTAGAATAAGGCTTAATGTATATTTCATAGTGGATAACCATAACGAATTCTTACCGTTTACGATTATTCTTAAATTTTAATTAAATGTTAAAAGACAACACTCTAAGAGCATTATTTTTTTAAAATGTTAAATAATCCAGGAATAAAAGATAATTTTAAAATACATAAATAAACATTAATGCATAAATAAAGAATCTATATAAATGCTGAAATAAAGCTTACGTTTCATTAAATAATTTAAGAAATAATTTCTTCATTACACAGTTGTTAATTTCATATTTACGTTTACAAATGTCATAATTTTCTATTGAAATGTTTTAGAAAGTAAAAACCAAAATCATAATAATTTCTTGTTTGTTAACAGTTAATTAATATTTCATTGAATAAACAAATTACACTTTGTTGGTTAATTTATTAACATTTATAAGCAGTTTTGCGTATATTTCTACAGAAAATTAACCGCTCTTTCAATAAATAGAAACCCTGGCTTTAGCTCCCAAATGAAATGAGGTAGAACAACTAAAAAATAAAATTGTTAGCACTTTCACAGCAGTATCCTGTGTTTGTTTACATAACGAGCCTCAAATAAATTTCTCTTTTGGTAATTAAGTTGTAGAACGGGGTGAGTTAATTAGATTATCCTATTACAGACCCGGCAACATTTAAAAATGTATACAACAAATGAAGTTTTTCTATGGTTCCATAATTAGAACTACATTTAGTCAGTCAGTTTCGTTAAAATAATTTCAACTCGCAAATTATTTATCACGTGCTTTGCAGCATATAAAAATTGCAGTATTCAGTGATTTTGAAATAATTTGCAAGATCCTGTTAGCTTTTGTTTCTGGTAACAGGTTCTATTTAGAAATACTCATTTTTAAGTACTCTAAATAAATATAAGTGTAAAATTAAATACGAAAATATTGATTTTAATAATATGAAATATTGATCTAAAGGCAAATCACAGTGTTTTTTTAAATCGACGCAACAGTTAACAAAAGTATTACCTTAATATAAACTACTGTGTACTATCACGTTTATTATATATATGTTATAAAGCACTAAAAAATACTAAAAATATACAGTACTAAAAATACTAAAAAATATGACGAGATAAATTAAAATTAGAATCATGAGATTTTATGTAACATCAGAGAGTTTGTGGCGTAACTACCACTACGATTATTAAACATCAATTCACTAGTATATAAGCCATGCTAACTTGATTCAATTTTGAGGTACCTATTGATAGATTAAGGTTGGTATTGTCTAATGGTATTTCCCCGCAAGTTGTTGTTTTTTAGAAGATAGTTTTTTTTTAGGTTATACTAACTCGTTACGGGTTTTTCTATATATTTTTTGAAAGATTATCACTAACCTGTTACGGATTTTTCTATATATTTTTTGATAGATTATCATTAACCAGTTACGGGTACTTTAATTTCGTTACTGTACCTGTTGTTGTGAAATAAAGGTGCTTTTTTTATAAAACAAAGGACTCTTTAATATAGCTTGATACGTTACAGTGTGTTTAACACATAGAACAGTTTTAACGGATGAACAGTACTGGTATTGAATTTAAAACAGGACTGATATAATAAGTACAGGTAAAGAATTAAAAGCACTTTAGGAAAAGCTGTATCTTAAATTGCTATTAAAAAACAATCATAAATTGTACAATACAATTTTCAATTTGATAAACTGCTTTTTTCTGAAAAGAGAATATATTAAAAATATGCACCAAAGAATATAAATTAAGTTAAATCACAAATTTTATTACTATTGTAAGATTTTAAAGATTCACTCAATGCAAGATGATATACGATACATTATTTGACTCGAATAAACAAATAGAATTCTAATTTGTTTAGCGTCAAATTTCTAATAACTCACAAAAATTACATAAAATTATAGTCGTCAAATAAATTAAAATTGCAGGTTTACTAAGAAAAAACATTTTATTTAAAATTCCCAGTAAGCAAAACATTTTTTAATTTTTTTAATTTTAAGATTTATTTTACTAATTTTTCTCATAAAACTTTGCAACTATCAAGAAATAATTTTAAAATGTTATTTGCAGCGCTAAAACTCGGTATTCGATACTGGATACTCAACTTTCGATTTGATACTCGATATTCTATATATATATGCACAAAAAATGTTACAATGCGAATGTAAACGCGTATGCCATCGTTTTGAAGTTTTATAAGCATGGAAAATATTTATGTCCTAAAAATTCAGACTACGTGGTACAGATGCAATCATTTTTCAAAGCATTTTTTTAACTTTAAAAATAAAGAATAGGAACAATCAATGAATAATAATTAAAAATAAGCTTAAATATTTGTCTAAATTTCCCTACAATAACAAATTCAAAAAAGGTTACTTTTTTAAAATAAGGAAAATTCAAAGAGAATTTTAATTCTTCATAGGAACGTTAGCAAAAGACGAGAGTGAAACTTAAATATTACTGTAAAAAATTATTTAGCGCTAAAGTAAAAAATTACTGAAAAAAAAGTTACAGTAAAATTTTATTATAAAATTTTCTTAGTGAAATTCAGTTATAAAGTAAGAAAATTATTGATGGTAAGAAAGAACAAGTAAAAATATAAATATATAAGTATTTATTAAATAAAAAAGTAACGAATTTTAAGTTCACTTAGAAGATTTTGAAAATTATAAGTTTTATATAGTCATTTGAAAATTAGCTATATAAATTTATCTTTACACAGGCAATTTATAATCAATATTTTCAGAATAAATAGAATACTTTTTTTTAATAAATAATAAAGGAAATTGATTCCTTTAATAAAATGTAAAAGAGTGAACAAGACGTGACTACGTGAAGAAAAAAAAAATTTGGTCAAATTACTTTAATAAATGGTTATGACATTTCTATTAAAAAACAACTATAATTCTTGTAATAATAAACAAAATTAACAGATACATAAACCATTCATTTTGTGCTTTTTCCTTTCGTATGGTAACTGTTTACTGGAAGTTCTGGTTTTCAAAATTAAAGTTATTACCATATATTGAGTAAAAATACAAAACTGAAGGAAAATTTGACCAAATAGATGGTTTTTATGCCATGCTCTAAGGCAGATCGGTAAAATTACGAAATTTTACCATAATTACCAACTTTTAACACATATTATTAAACAATACTTAATTGTGAATTTTTCCAAAATTGTGAATTTTTCCACAGCGTTGCGATAAAAATTACCTTACTTTTACGTGTTCTCATAGAGAAAAAAACATTGTAAAAACTATTTTTCTCAGTATGTTACCAACATAAATTACCTTGTGTGGATAAAGAAATTTTTAAAAACAAATTTCGAAATGCAATTTGTTTTTTAAAAACAAATATTACTAGAAAGATATTATTTTAAATTATACTTAAATATTTTAAAACAAATATAGCTATATTATTTATCTATATTTTCTGCAATTGCCATATTTATAGCTTGTAAAAATAATTACAAGTAATTATGGATAGAAAGTAACTAAATGTTTCGAGTATAAACCGTTACAAACTTTCACCATTTACAAATTAACGCATATTCTGATTACCTGTTTATAAATACTATACTTGTAAGTACTATATACTTCACGCAAATAGCTATATTTTTTTATTAACTACATAAATTATAAAGTTATTATACTAAATATAGCTATTTTAAAAAACAATAAATTTGGAATTGTCGTTTACTCCTTGAATTTGACAATTTGTTGGAGAATTCGTTTGCTAGAAAATGGGGAAAAAAGTAAAGATTTCTCTTGATAGCTGTTACACAAATATTTGTACATTTTTTGTGAGGAATAACGAAAGTTAAAACGCTAAACTTCAAACTAAATGATGTGTAAGTTAAAAAACTTACTTTTGTCATACATTCTTTATTTAATAAAGCGTTCTTGCATGGAGGTAAAACCTCCACAATTTCGTAAAAAAAGGCATAGGGGTAGTAATATAGTTATCATTGCGCTCCAGCCACCTTTACTTTCCATACACATCGATCTGGAGCTGGTCATTACTTTTGACAAAAGTTGATAAATTACTATGATTCAAATATTTCTACTTTCTTACATTTACAATATAACCAAAATCTGGCAATAATTGTAAAGAAAGAAAAGAAAAAAATGACAAAGTTTAAGGAACGGAAAAAGGACACAAAGTTACGTTTAGTTCGTAAAGTTCATCATTTAAATGAAGAAAACAGATGGGAAAAGAACAAAACAATCTAAAATTGTTGTAATGAAGACTGTAAAATGGAAAATAGATTTATAAGAGTATATTTCTGGCTAGTGATTTCTCTGAATTATTTTGTTTAACCCCTTAAATATATTCAAAGCCATTTAAAAATCATTAATGATAAAATAAAAACAGTTTGTAAGATACATAATAATGATGTATGTTTTTTTTTAATCTTGTTAAGCATTTTCTCAGACATTTTAAATCATAATGGATTTAATATTGAAGGAAAATTTCAAAAATTTTCTTTGTGTATAAAACTAATATTTTATAATGATGTACCTGATTTTATAAAATATATACTCTAGATTTTTAGATTAATGGGAAATCATCTAATGTTAGTAGCTAATTTAACATTGTAAGTGGATAAACCTTTTGGTGCACAATGTTATATTTTTAATGCTAAAATATCAATTTAAAAAATTTTGTTGCACAAATCTTTGTTATAGATTGGCGAAAATATATTTTAGCTTAGCAGCTTTATGTTAAATTATAAAATATATAAGCAATACTCTGATGATTGATTAAACATGAAATAATGAAAACAATTTCTTTTGTAGCATATTATTTAACGCTCTTTCCCAAAATTATTTGTATATAAAATATTCTGTTTCATTTACACATGTTTCTAGTTTAAGGAATATACATTTTAGCTTCATAAATGTATGCTAAAATAGCTTATTGATAGTCGATTTAACGTAGAATGAAAAATAAAAGAATTACATTTTTAGCATATTGTTAATTATTTACAAAAATATTTACATTTATAAATAATATTTTTTTATATAAACTTTTTATTGGATTTAAGAACTATATTTTATTTTCATAACTTTAAAATACTCAATGTTTAATCAAGATATTAAAAATTTATTTTTTAATAAAAGCTGCGAGATTTTTATTTGCAGTGTTATATTAACTTATTTCTTCCAAATATAGTTTTTTTTTTAAATATAAACCATTTTGTATAAAGCTTTTTCCTCTTGGATTTAAGAATTATATTTTTAAAACTGAAAGATATAAATACTTGGCTTAGATACGCCAAATTTAACAATGGGGAGATAAAGGATCTTTATCTTTGGATCGTTATCCAAAACGTAGGCTCAAAACAAAATCTCCCTCATTATGTGATATGATTTCCAGAATATTTGATGAAAACTTTTTCGAAATTTATCGCTTTCATTTTATGTCTTCCTAATTTTCTTTACTCGATTTGACATTTAAAATTGAGTCTAAAGGAGCTTCTAAACTATCACCTACGATTCTGAATAAATTACTAGAAAGCGTTCTTGAATCATGAATATTTAAAAGATATTTTAAGCAAGTAATGTTATGGCGAAAACCTTTAAGTTAATACCTTTAAGTGAATTTTAAAACTTTTACAGGAATTTGAGGTCATCATAACGAATTAAGATCCTTAAGAAAGCTGTAAAATATAGATGATAAATGTTTTAGATTTATTTCTATGCTTTGTTGCATGTTTTAAAGGTGTTGGATATCTAACATAAGTCTTTTTTTTTTCATTTCCTTTTCTCGTTTTTTGGATAAAATTAATGTTTTATTTTGTTGCGAAATACTTAAAATTTTATAAATTAAGTTTTTCTATTGTAAATGTATAGCTAAATGCCTAAACGATAACGATTATTGTTTCCTTTTAAATTTTAACAGTTTTCATTAATCACGATAATTAATACTTAATTCTAAAAGTATTGATAATCCATTTATTATTCAATGTCAACGCAGTTTTATTGAAAATATAAAACGATTTCAACAGCAAGTTAATATTTTTACTGGGTTTTTTACTATTCTCTTCTTTAAAACTTAATTGCATAAAAGTAATTGTTATCATATAATAATAAGTTGGCACATAATAAATTATAAATTATAATTTATTTATAATTAGTTATCATACATTAAATGTCATAAAATGATGTAAGCATTTAACGTATGAAGGGCTGATAGATACAAGCTAGATATAAGCTAAAATTTCCAATTGCTGAGGAAAGCATTATTTTGATGACGATACCAATATCATCGGTTTACTTGTTGGCAATAAGATATATTCTGTGTATTTTGCTTCCATTTAGGGGATTCATATTTTTTTCTCTACTCGCAGTTCCCAAATTTTTAGCCCAAAATATTCCTACTGGTTGACAAATCTTGGTTTAGAAGCTCATTACTGTCGAGCTAACATTGGCAGTTTCTCATGGTTACCCTTACCATAAAATACAAATAAGTTCCTAGAGTTTTGCCTGATTATAGAGGACCCTTAATTTTTATGTTAGATTTAAAGCTGTGAGGATACGGAATCCCGTCTCCATTTCGTCAAATTGACTTATTGATCAAGTTACATATCTATCGATGAGGATAAGATTCGCACTTCAACTTGGACATTTATGCCATTAAAATTATCTACAAAGAGCAACAATCAAAGAATTCACAATTATGACTAACAAAATTCCTTAGGAAAATTTGCCATAGACACGCCTATGGTAATCTATAATAATCTATGGCAACCATAGAAATTTACATGGCAATATACCTTAAGCCTATGGTAAATTTAAAAATTGGTATGGCATTTATATGGCAAGACACCATAATTTTATGGGAACAATAGATACTTATTTGGTATTATATGGCGGAGCACCATAACCTTATTGTACGCTAAGAAGGAAGTACCATAGGCATATGGCAAACTAAGAGAAACACACTTTACGCATGCGTCATTGATAGGGGAGAGTGGACATGGTTGGTGAAAGACACAGGAGTGTTTTACTGGTACTTGATGATCAAGATCAATTTTGCGTTAATTAAACCAATCCATCAGAAACATTAATACTTTTTCAATAAAGTTCGCCTACCTTACAGAAATTTATAGTTATTTTAGATTATTTCAACCAAAAAACAGCATTTTAACTTCAAAAAATTTCACTTCCGACAAGTCGACGACAAGGCATGCGCGTGATGCCGATATCTCAATGGAGCATTATTCGGCCAAAAATAGTTTTTTTTTTTTTTTTTTTTTTTTTTTTTTAATTGTTCTTGTTTTTTTTCCCTTCGAATTTCTGACTAAATCGAGTTTTAAACATCTTGAAATTAATCAAGTACTCTGACTAGTTTCAATAACGGTTTTTTTTTTTTTTTAGTTTTTGAGCCTAGTCTAGTTTAGTTTATAAACAACTTCATAAGTTAGAACCAAATTAGCTCTTACAGCTACAATAATGTCGTGTGAATTTCGTCAGTATCATATGTTAGATTTTATGCCTTTCTATGATATTGGGTTCAAGATTTGATGTGATTGATTCTGGTTTAATGAAGAGATGCATTAAATTTAAATTTTTTTTTTCATTAGTCATATTACCTTTACTGATTTCTAATTCATTTTTGCTTTTTAAACTATCCAGGTATCGTCTGGTAAGGATTCTTTGCTTTCTTGCATAATTATTGTCTTTTCTCATATATTTAATAACTTCATCACTCATCTTAATTTTTATTATTATAAGCACAAGACTCTTCTTATTATAAGCATAAGTCTTGTAGCACAATCATTCTAGGGAAAAGCCCCGGAAACTCACTGTAATTCAACGACCCTTATGTATTAGTGTACTCTGTATAAAATTCCTATATACAAAATTCCTATGTATAAAATTCCCTATTGTTTAAATTTCCCTGCGTATACATGTTTACTAAAACTTCCATAGGGATGCAAAGAATAGTTGCCATAACCTATGGAATAATTTAATAAAAAATTTTAGCACACCATAATTTTAAGGCAAAAACTTGCTTTAAAAAATAAGATAGGATATTCCAATGTGGTTTTGCATATTGTAAAGTTATATCATACACTTTTCCTATATGCGTGACAAAAACTTACCGTACGTATATGGCAAAAATTTGCCATATTCTAGTGGCAAGAATTTGTACGCTTATGGAAAAATGTTTTCATACGTTTATGGCAAAAGTGTATGATAAAGTTTAACCATAGGCAAAACCCCGTAGGGATATGGGATGGTAGCTTTTTATGGCAAACCTAGATCAAATTTTGCCAAAAGACACATATATTAAATATTAATCAATAACAAATTGCTATTTTGAGCCCAATCATTTCATTCACTACTTTCATTTACTATAGTACCTGTATACCAGGTTACTGGTGAACCGTCGGCTCTAAGAATACGACATTCAACATGAATTTAAATAAGTGCAATCGTAAACAAGTTACGATGCCCTATTTTTGATTTTTTTTAAACATATTATTTTTTTTTACAGAGAATTTACGAATCGTAATTTTTTTATTGGTAAGTGGAAGCCATTGTTTTAAAACAAACTATAAATGCTTCAGTTTTCTCAAATGTTTAAAAGATAGTATCAGTGATAATTTACTAGTTTTTAACTCTAATCTAAAAAGTTGTTTATTGCACGTTCTGTAATATCTAATTAATTTTTATTCGCTTTGCCAGGTTAACTGAATAAAAAATAAGTCTTGTTCTGAAAAAGAAAACTAGTGGAGAAATAAATACTAAGTTTTTGAAGATAAGCTAATAAAAATACCAATATTATTATTGACACCGAAGATAGTTAATTAATTTTCATAATATTTACTAACTGAAGTAAACTATTAAACAAAGTACGAATGTTTGACGTCAATTATGCTTAACTAATTTTCGTAATAGAAACGGATAGAAATAAAAAAATCTGTGTGCTTAAAGCAAAATTATTAGAGAAAGTGTATTTACTTATGTAGAACCGTAAAAAGTAGTCCTATTTTTATTGACACCAACGATGTGTAATTTTGGTAGTAGACACTACTGCCATAAGAAAAATTAATTGACTTTTAATATGTACCAAATATGCTCTTAAATAGGTACAAAGTATTTGAGTAAATTTGGTGCCTATTACAGCTGCACCAATTTTGTGCATTTTTATGATAGATATCTATACTACGGAAACGGACTTTTACCCGTCCTTGAAGGTATAAGTACAGGATAATGTTGTTTGACTGTGGTAAATTTACATATAAGTTATCAGATGATACTGAATACACTCAATATTTTTCTTTAAAATTTGATTGAATTATTATTTTTTTTTGTCGCATGCCTGTTTAGGCAGAGGGGGTGCGATTGTTCTTGTTTTTCAGTGGCGCCATCTATGGCCAAGAATTCGACTTCTGCCACACCACACTGCCACTAACCCGTTCATAGGGTGGGCCACATTCACGCAATCACACAAAAGAGAAAGGACATAGAACACAGAGAGAGAAAGAAACATCCATGCCTTGCCCAGGATTCGAACCCAGAACCTTTCTGATGCAAGGACAGTTCCCTGCCCCCTACCCAGGCCGGTCGGTATTTGATTGAATGAATTACTAAATATGTTTTTTGCTTAATCTAGTGACGTGAAGCAGCCGGGAAGGATACAAATAATAATAAATAAAAAAACATTGGCATTATTTTAGCTTCATTATTTGTGTCGGTATTTTTCTTTCAATTTTGTGCACGATTTTGTAATTCTGTTCAGCGCTGATTTATTGAATGCTTTGTTCGACCCGTACGGAGAGCGGTTATTCAGATATTAAAATATATATTAATAAAGATATTTAGACTTTTAGACTAAAAAGTCTTTAGAAACAAACCCTAAATGTATCAGATTCAGATCACTGTGCCTTATCCTCGATTACTCCTATTAAGGACATTTATAAAACAGACATTAAAATGGATTTATTTTAAATTTAGTGATCTTAGAATCTTAGTGATTGGAACATTTATTATTATTTAATTTCTATTTAAATATTTTTTTTTATATCTGATTTATGCTAACTATTTAGAAATATAAAAGTGTCTTTCGTTTTATTGGATAGTTTCTTAATTTATTTCAAGATGCAATTCACATAGACAAGGATGACATATAAGTAATGCACAGAAAGAGCTATATAGGTGACTTCAGGTAATGCTAAAAGTACTTGACACTATAAATGGGAGATGGCCAAATAGGATATAATTGTGGTCATTTTAGATTAAGATATCAAAGTGGACATTCCCTTCATTATCCTCATAGGGTCAAAGTGATTTACTAATGGGCAGTATAGAACAATTTAGTGAGTAACTGTTTAATATAATAGATTTACCTTAATATCTTGAAATTCTGGAATGGCTACACAAACCAGTCTTACAATACCATAAATTTACATAACCGAAACATATTTATGCATTATAGAAATTAACCTGGGCAAAACAGCTTTTGGATTAAAAATTCAAGTTACATTGAAGGACTATTTTAGAATTTGAATAATCTTTTTTGACTCGAAATGATTATTTAAGAAATCTAAAATTTAAAAACAGAAGTATAGGCACGGTATAACTTTTATTCATTTATGCTAGCAACTATTTTGAGTATATTAATTTGAAATAAATTGCTTCAAGAATATTAAACACTCCGTATCAAATTACGGTATAAAGTATTGGCAATTTTGGAGCTTCATCCATAAAATCCCTTTTACCATAAAATCAATTTTATCCGTAAAATATAATAGTGTAATTTTCATAGTAATACTTAATTAACTAGAGTGATTCATTGATTTTACAGTAATTATTACAATGAAAATTGCGTTGCATTAGGTTTTTTGTTCCGTAACATGTCCCAGTAAGAAAAGAATTTACAGTACAAAGTACGGGGGCCATGAGTGCAGTCATATTTTACCGTAATTTGATATAGAGTTTATAACAGTGCATCACGTTGGATTACGACGCAAAATGCTGCCATGCATAATAATATAATAGATTTATAATAGTTAGTGATGCAAAATAATCTATAAATATAAAATTGAATGTCTGTGTGTGTCCTTTATAGACTCATAAATCATCCAAACAAAACAGATGAAACTTGGCATACAGATAATTCGAGGCACGAGGAAGGTGATTGTGGACATTAGAACATTCTACGACAAACCGTTCGAGAGGGATGAGTGAAAAAAATGAGAGGAATTTTCTGATTGGTTTAGAGTAAGTCATTGCTTTAAATTTAAGTATCCAATATTTCATATATTTTAAAGATAACAGCAGTGATAATTGCTAGCTTATAGCTCTATTCGATTAAAAATAGTTTATTGCACGTATTTAAATATTTAATTATTTTATATTCACTATGTCAGTTTAATTAAATGAACATTACTTGGTAGCACGCGTAGTTTACGTCACTAAATTTATACTTTGTCTGATTCCGCGCGCTTTTATTTTATTCATATTAATTCTTTTAAACGGGTTTCTAAAAAATTATTTTTTAAAAACCAATGCTAATGGAATGGAAAAAAATATATTTATGTATTCAAAAGCAAAATTAATCAAAAGCAAACGTAAAGTGGTACGAATTCGTTTAGGAAAAACATAAAAAAACTGACACGAATGAGACTTATTTACGCAAATGATGCTTAATTAATTAAGGTAATATATGCATTTTGAAATAAAAAAAATGAGCCATGTACTACAAGAAAGCAAAAGTAAGTGAAGGTATTTATTTGTCTAAAAGAACTGTTAGAAAGAACTGTCTAAAGAACTGTGAACAATCATTGACGACAATGATGTTTTATTAATGTTAGTAAAATGTATTAATTGAAATAAAAAAAGCAACGCTAATCTGAACTAAAAAGCAAAAATAAGTAAAAAATATACTTATTCGCGGGTAACCGTGAAAAACCTGCATATTATTATTCATACTAAAGCTCAAATAATATAGATAATTTGCATTTATTGAAATAAAATAAGCTATGCGCTAAAAAAGCCAAGATCTTGGATGAAAGATTAAAGGAAAATTCGTTTAAAGAAACAGTAAAAAATCACCATTCGCAGATGGCACAAACAACGAGCTTTGCTTACTTCAATAACGTAAAGCTACCGGAGATTACAGCATATAATATTAAATTTATAAAAGGAAATTATTTTAGAAATGTTAATTGAATGTCCGAAATGTTAATCTTTTTATTCACCCCGTGAGTACTGTCATTCAGCTTGTCTTTTATATCAATCATTAATGTAAAAGATTACATTATATTATCAGTTAAATAGTATTTTTGATCTTGTGTGTTTATGCGGTTTAAGCTGCCGTAATGAGTTTAAAAAATGAAAATAAAAGAAATCTACTTTGTTTTTTTGAAAAGTAGAAAAATGTAAATTAATACCTATTTTAAAGGTTTCCATTCCGAACTTTCTTATAAATTAACTATTCTTTCTCAACACAGTTCCTGAAAGAATTGATTACGTTAAAAGAGATTTTTGAAGTATATCATAATGCTCGTTAAAAGATGTTATGTAATTTTTATAACTGTCGTGACTTCGTTACCGTTATTCCCGACTATAACATGAAGACTATAACTAATCACCGCCATTTTTGCTGGTTATGAAAAAAGACGTAAAATGTCAGTATAAATAAAAGACTAATTTTCCTGGAAAATAAGTTTTACAAAAAATTCATGAGTAAAAAACATTTCAAACAACAATATCGAAAAGAATCCCCAAGCTTTATGGTGCTCAGCTAGATTGTACGATTGTTCGTAGTACGTTGTCGGTATAAAACATTTTCGAATTATGCTCGTATTTCGAATGCTCGTTAAAAGATGTTATGTAATTTTTATAACTGTCGTGACTTCTTTACCGTTATTCCCGACTATAACATGAAGACTATAACTAATCACCACCATTTTTGCTGGTTATGAAAAAAAGACGTAAAATGTCAGTATAAATAAAAGACTAATTTTCCTGGAAAATAAATTTTACAAAAAATACACGAGTAAAAAACATTTCGAACAGCAATATCGAAAAGAAAACCCAAGTTCTACGGTGCTCAGCTACATTGTACGATTGTTCGTAGTACGTTGTTGGTATAAAACATTTTCGAATTAGGAAAAGTTAAAGCAATAAGAATTAGGAATATTTATTTTTTTATGGGTTTCACCTAAGTGGAAAATCTTTCAAATTCCGTATTTAAAAAATAACTAAATAATAACTATTTAAAAAATTATTTCACTGTCTTATGGTTTTTATCGAATATTATTCTTTTTTATTGTAATTGAGTTTACCAGAAGGAAAACAAATGCCCGACAGTAATTATAAGGAAAGTTGACCGTTGCATTCAAATAACGCTACTGAAAGAAATAACTGAAAATTAATATCCTTACACCATACAAATAAATAAAAAGCTACGCAATCCAATAAAAGAATGATTAATAACTGTTTAGTTTAAAAAAAGAACGCTTTTGTTATCTAGTGTCTTTAAAAATATCAATCAGTCTCAGAAAAAATAAAAACGTCTTAAAATTATTTTTGATATATACAAAGGTAGGTTAGTTTATTGTTAAATAGTTTAAATACCCGTTCTTTGTAGCGGGAAAAAAATATAAACGTCTATAAAATGGTCTTAAGTAAAAGTTTAAAATTAAGATAAGTCAAAGGTAAATTAAGACAAATGAAAAAAAAAGGGGGGGGGGATAATAATAACAACAAACAACTGGGGAAAGAAAAAGAATTAATTAAAAAAAAAACGATAAAGTTTTTTTAAAAAACCGGAAAATAAAAGATATAATCTTATTATATCCGAATATACATATTATATAATACATATTATATCCGAAGAAGAGTGCTTTCTAATATTGTATAAATATAGTCAAAGCAAAATATATCAATACAATAGTGAGAGGAGCACTCAAATTTTATTTTTTTTTTTTTTTTTTTTTTTTTAAATTACGACAAATAAAATTAAACACAATAAGTAAAAATAACACGTAAAAACAGAAAATAAATAAAGGAAGAGCAGAATAAAACAAAATCTATAAAGCGAGTAGTGAAATATAACAAATGAACTTACATGAACGGGAAATTTTTCAAGAATGATTTAAAATGTTTACGTAACAAGATTGCCAGATTGCAAAATATGAAAACTATGAAAACAAAAGTATATATATTTTTTCTGGTTTTTTTGTATTTATTTATTTAAAGATATTTTTTTGTATTTATTATATATAATATATATATATATATATATATATATATAATATATATATATATATATATAATATATATATATATATATATAATATATATATATATATATATATATATGTAGAGAGAGAGAGAGAGCGAGCATAATAAATAAATACAAAAAAACACGAAGAAAATAAAGAAAAACTTTACTTCATTTTTGAAGAACTTTTCTTCTTTACTTTATGGGTTTAAGGAAATCTTGTTTTAATAGTTCAATTTCTAAAATTGAAAATTAACTTTATTTAATATCACCAGGTTATTGCTCGCGACCGACTACTTCATGATAATAAAGATTTGCAAAATTCAAGCATTTTTCCGATGAATAAGCACTTTAAGTAAATAACATATTGCTTACCGTTGGTTTTTCCATTTTCCAATTGCCATTGATTTTTCAGTAACAAAGTTTTTAGAAATATATTTCTAAATCTTATAGAAATAGATTCCAAAACCTTGTACAGCAGGAATTTTCACGTGGTTTTAAATAATTTTCGATATAATTATTCGGAAAAATGATCCAAACGTCACTTTGATTGAGCTTATACCTGCGGTATGCGCAAATGCATTTATGCTTTTCACAGGCATTTGCATAGATGCAGATCTTAATGCAATAACAGGTGTTCCAAGGATGCTCATTTTTAAAACTCTTAAAAAACAGAAAGAAATAAACATGAATGTTAGTACTAGCAGCCTTTTCACAGAAGGCTTGAATAGGGTGAAAATGCTGGCCCTAATCTACCAAGCACAAATGCGTTTTGGTAGTGCTTCGGGGGAAAATTCAATGCATTTTTTTAAACGTGACTGGAAAATAAAGTAGGTTTAAGTCTGTTTACGGTGCCTCTAAAGGAGCCATCAACAGATATAGTTTAGATGCAAGAAAAGGCTAGGGATATAGCTTGTGCAGACATGCTTTTGTGGTGTGCGATTTATGCTGAAAATTACAATGGTCAGTGTTTATGTTCTTCGTTGTGTTTGAAAAACAAATAGTTAGAGCTGTATTTGTGTTACTATATAACATAAAAAGGATAAAAGCATATTTCAGTTACAGAAAAATGTGTTTTTTATGTTAAATTAAAAAAAAAAAAAAAATAGAAAAAACTAACATGTATTTTTTTGAAAAAAATAATATTTTTTTATTCATCTAAAACCATATGGGTTGATTGAAATAGACCTAAAAATGCATTGTGCAGAAAATACTGGCATTTTTTTTCTTAGTGCAACCGGATAACAGCAAATTGACATTTGAAAAAATATGATTTTTCTTTTTATTTTGGCTACTACGCATCTAACATACATAACTACTTTTCACCGATTTTTAATTTGTTTAAAGGCATATGAATTACTTGTAATAAGCTGGAAATATATCAGCTTACAAAGAAAGTACTAAAGATTTTTTTAAAAGAGCGTTGTGCATTTCCCAATTTGCAAGAAACTGAATTATTATGGCTTTCCTTAGCACATTCAAACGATACATTCAGCACTTTTCTTGTTTGTGTGTTTCATGTTGTTTCTTAATGTATTATACCCAAGTGCTTAGGCATCATACATCATTTAGATGGGATAATTTTATTAAACTATTTATGCTAAGTTTGAAGTTCTTTAATTCACCAAAGACTACATTTTGATCAGTATTTAGAAAAAATTAATCAAGCGCTCATCTTAGTAATAATTTTTTGAAGATCATATTTTTATGAGACAAATTTCAAATTTACGAACTTTGAAATGGACAATATAACAATCTATTTGGCATCAAATTTAAAATTTTAGAGTTAAAATATTAGTTCAACATTTATTCCATTTCTATTTTAAGAATTCTACTTTAAAATTAAGTGTGATTCTTATTAAAATTAAGTATGAAGCTTATTATCTTATCCAGGAAAAATAATGATGTCGAAATGGAAAAGAATATGAATATATTCGTTTCAATTTCCATTGGATTTGCAGGTTGTTAATAACAGAGTGTTAGTTGCAGAAGTTCGCTATTCTTGGTACTCATTCATGATCTGTATTTTTCTCCTTCCTTGAAATTCTAATTATTTAAAAAGAAATTCTTTCTAATAAAGTGACTGCTTTCAGGGAGTGATATGATTTTTATTGAGTTATTTGACAATGATAGATTTGAAATTTAGCATCAAAGGTTTTTTTTTTCCAATGTATTTCCGACAATGGTATTGAAAAGGTCTTCGCTATTGATATATTTTTTCTTCCAGATTGGTCTGATTTATATTCTTTTCA
Source organism: Parasteatoda lunata (assembly GCA_949128135.1). NCBI lineage: Eukaryota > Metazoa > Arthropoda > Arachnida > Araneae > Theridiidae > Parasteatoda > Parasteatoda lunata. Next base: position 43,504,440 of record OX421971.1, read on the forward strand.
AGATTCATTTGTTGTCATCAAAAGGGATAAAGAATAGTGAGGACTTTTTTTAAATTTGTCTCATTCATAATTCCTTCTTACTCTTAGCCCCATGTCTAAGAGGTACAAAACGATGCAGGAAAACTTCTGAGATTCTCTCTCGGATTAATAACAAAAAGATTTATAAATTTGTCAGTCAGTTCTTGACGAGAGATTTAATCGATAAGGAAATCATAGGATTTTGAGCCTGTTATTCCATGAATGAATTCCATGAAAATGTCGGTGGAGTAGCGGATGTTGTTTATTAAAAATTAATAGTATTAAGGTAAATGAATAAAAAGTTCAAATTCCAAGAACAAGGGAAAATAAAAATAAAATAAAAGTTCTATCATAAAGTCGACCAAGAACGCTTGAAAAAATTTCACAAAAATGTCCTAAACTCATGAATCATTAGATGTATTCTATAAAAATATCTAACTATTTATCTAACGATATATCTAACGATATATCTAACGATATATCTAACGATATATCTAACGATATATCTAACGATATATCTAACGATATATCTAACAAGGAATAGTGAGAAATTTCTTTTATTTGTCTCATTCATAAATACTGCGTACTCTTAGCAACATTTCTTAGAGGTACATACATAACGATACAGGAAACCTTCCGAGAATCTCTTCTTTAGGATTGGTAACAAAAAGATTTATAAATATGTTAGTCATATCTTGACAAAACAAGAGATTTAACTCATAAGGGAAACATAGGATATAAATAGTTTTAACCTGTTATTCCATGAATGAATTCTATGAAAATGTCGGTGAAGTAGTGGATATTGTTTTTAAAAGTAATATTAAAGTAAATGAATCACAAGTTCAAATCCAGATACAAGGGCGAAAACAAATACAATAAATGTAAGCCCTATCATAAAGTCGAAGAAGAACGCTTGAAACAATTTTGTAAAGATGTCCTGAATTCATAAATCGTTAGATATATGATAATATATGATCATATATGATAAATATATGGTCAATATATGATCATTTTAAGCTTAACAAAAAGGATTAACTAGAAATACATATCCAAATATCCATATTTTAATATATTTTGGGCTTCAGTTCCATTCCATTTCTGTCGAAGATATGTACTGTAATGCAGCTAAAAAATCGTGAACATCGTCAGTACAGAAAGTTCTTGGCAAACGTCAATGATAGAAAAAGGGAAAGTTGTAGAAAAGGGCATATTTTTTTTTCTCTCAATTTTTTTTTATTGTCTTTACATACTTTTTTGTAGTGAGCTTATAAAATTTTAAGTTATTCAACACCCATTATTTAGTTTGGCGTTTAAATGGCTGAGATGAAAATATGCTAATATTCAAAATAAACTAGTTTCTAAATTTTTTTTTCTAAAAATTTTTATTCTAGGCCATGGCACCAGTGTACAAAAAAATTAAAAAGAAATAAAAGGGAGAAAAAAAAAACAAAAGAATAAAGAACTAAGAAAGGAACTTAATGTAATTTAAGGATGCAACTTTAATTAAAATTCAGATTATCTATACATATAAAATTCTTATACAGTTGAATTAGTGTGAATTATATATTAATAAACAATTAAGCCAAACAACTAAGGAAATTAAGTCAAAATCCATTAAAAAAACATTGGTCTAAGTATTGAACCAAAGTTGGTAAGATTAAAGAAAGTTATTCTGATCATAATGCAGCTTTTCTGAGTTGAAAGTTTAAATGAAAAGTAAAATTTAATAAGATTGGTTTAATAAATTGGTTGCAAAGCATCAAACTCAAAGCAAACTTATTGTGTATATGTACTCAAAATTACAAAGTAAAATTAAACTGAAAATATTTCCGTATTTAATTGCAATACAATTCTACTGAGCAACAAATCAGATCTACCGCAAATTTTACAATAATATTTACTGAATCACATTAATTAAATAAATATCACTTTAGACATCACGGTATAAAGTTTTTCTGTAAATAAGAGTTTTACGGATGCTGTATTCAGGGAGACAGTATTTTTTCCGTAATTTCATCCCAAAATTTTTCCCAGTGTATGTTGTCAATTACGGATGATACATAGAAGGGAAATGAAAATAAAGAATAAGACTAATAATAGGACGTAGGTAATATAAGGATAAGTTCCAGGATAAGTTCCAGGATAAGTTCCAGGATAAGCTCCTGGATAAGCTCTATGGTTCCTTTGGATTAGTAAAAGGGAACAAATAAAATTATTTCAGAAATCATAACGTGCAGAAAACATTTTAAGGCCATGCATTTTAGTTATTTGGAGACATTTTAAAATATTACGGTCAAACTATTTTTTGACCCTAATATTTTAAAATGTTTAATTGTCTTATTAAAATTGGTTTTCAAAAATATTAGTTATGATTTTATCAAAATTTAAGAATACTTTCAAAATTAATTCCGAAGAAATAATTTTTCCGAAAGTTTTAACTCGCACCCTTTCTACATACAGCATTAATCTTTACACTACAATAGCTGGATACAGCATTAATCACAACGCAATACTATTAAAAAGCGATTTTCATGATCCCGTAACTAAACATAATTAATCTTAGAAAACTGATTGATTGATAGTATTGTAGTCATGCAGGGCATGTTTGACAACGATTTATTAATGCCATATCGGTAAATGAAGAGTCATATCATGAAGGAATGGTAGTACATACGTCTTTTGGGATATAACGCATTAGATTAATGGCTAAATTAAATGGTTCAGATAATCAAATTTATGACAGTGCTGTCTGATTCTGCTAAAAGTTATATATAATGCTTATAGAATCAAAATAGGCTAGGTTAAGATAAAATAGAATTGTTTAACTCTGCATAAATTTTAATAGAGGGTTTACGAAATTCTTTCTGATTACCTAAATCATACCATACCTGCTAATTTTTACGCTCTTCCAATTTGTTTTTTTCCCCATTTGTAGTGAAATAACTATTGAGATAATATATGTGAATACTTAATTCGATATTAGAAACCATTTAACCCACTGACGGTTCTGCACGTAGAAAGTCGTATTTTAACCTGCAGTCTTCACTGCATAGCAAAACCGGTTTTCCAATGTTAATAGATAGGGGAACTGTGTGTAGGGGAGAAACTTTCTCCCAATTTCGCCCATTTCCTTAACCGCCAGTGGGAAAGCATGGAAAATACTATAAGTTTTTCTTTATTTGTGTTTAAATTATTTAAATGTAATGATAGTTAAAATTATAGTACTTTTTTTGTATTTTGCGTAGTGTTTTTGTTTGTAGTAAAATTGTTAAAGCAAGAATCAAATATAGTTGCAAAAATTTGCGACCGCATTAAATATAAAAAATAAACTTGTTTAACTTAACTTGTTGTAATAATGATAGTTAAAATTATAGTACTTTTTTTGTATTTTGCGTAGTGTTTTTGTTTGTAGTAAAATTGTTAAAGCAAGAATCAAATATAGTTGCAAAAATTTGCGACCGCATTAAATATAAAAAATAAACTTGTCTTGAAAATCTGAAAGAGTTAGCAGGTACTCTTAGTGTAAAATAAAAGTCAAATATATTTTTTCTATGAGAAATTGTGAAGAAAAAATGTAAAATATAATGTAAGAATGTATATGGGTAGAATTAGGAACTTTCTGCTCCAGAAGAAGTGAAGTGATTATGCCCAACCACGTGGTTGAAATTAGATTTGATATGATACCTGTAAGCAACGTCATCAGTGTAGGGAATATAGAGCAAGTGCATAGCGGACAGTGGCTCATGAGTGTACTGAACAATTGTAAAGAGTAAACCGGACACCAGTTCTGTATTAAAAATGTATAAAATGTAATCCATATACATAAAATGTAATGTATACGTATAAAATGCGATGCATATGTATAAAATGTAATGTATATGTATATAATGTAATGTAATGTATAAAAAAGTGTATACGGAGTACTTGGCAATTGCTCACATAGCCTCGCTAGTCTGGTTAGATGTTAGTCTGGCCTTTCATACGCAATAAAACAGAATAAAATGTAAACCCACTTGTTGCCCTAAAAATTATAATCAAACTCATGTTTTAACAAATAATAGTAAAACATAACCATACCAAACTATGAAAAATTCATACTTCAATCTTGACCAGTTTGCCATGTAACATTTTATCTAATTTCAAAGCGATGCGAGAAATTATGCAATCTTTGCAAGCGTTTCTGGTTAGTTTTCGGTATTGTTTAACAATATTCTGAGTGACGTATACATTTACTAAACAACAAAAATATACAAAGTGTATTCGCATGGCAGTTGAATTGCTGAAAATCAATAAAAACATTATGAAAGTGTCAGATGTAAAAGTAAAGTTACATTTTCAAGCACTCAATTTTTTTTTCAAACACAAAACACGCTTCAAAAAATTTTGTTAAGTACATGAAAAACTAAACATTTACGAAGTTAAATTTGCCTTTAAACACATCACTTTACGAGCAGTAAAATTTTAATGGATTATATGACAGTACTCATCTGCAAATATCACCATACAGATCAAATTTCAAAATTTATTTATTTCAAATCCTTTTTTATAAAAATATGTTACATCAATCAATAACTTAAGCAATAGAGTGTTTTAAAATACCTTTTCAAGCTATATATTTAGAGAGCAAACGAAATGAAACAAAAAGATTCAAATGCAACTTGAAGAAGTCAAGGCAATCAACAGCAACAGCAAAAGTATTTAACAGAAAACGCAACGTGCAATTAAAAAGATATATTGCATAATTTTATACAAGAATGAATTCTTTCATTGGGCTTAGGCTAAGAAATTTATCATGCCCAGAATCTCGAGAATTCTCTTTTATTATAGCTAGAAGCTGGCGTGCCAACTCGCCATTAAATTTGCATTTTCCTTTAACACGCTGGGAAAATCCAGGAAGTCAACAGGAATTTTCGCATGGCTACGATCAAAAAGAGAGACCATCACTGCTCTTATCGAAGATTAAATCTCATAAAAATACACAAGCTGGCGTTAAAGCCTATGCCGTTCTGGTGAATCTACTGTTTTTAGAATTTCAGTTTTCGAAGCTTCCTTGAATATGGGTATAAATACATAATCCTCGGTATTCGCAAGACATTTATCGCTACAATTTAAACATTTGTAATAAAAATCAATTGATCTATGCTTGAAACGTTTATTGTTTGAATATTTCAAAACTAAGTTTATCGACATTTTGATATTTTATCTTTAAGTACTTCTTTAAACTGCATGAAGGGGCATGGGTGAAAGCCCTTATATAGCAAGACGGAAAAGAGAAAAACCTGGTACATAAGACACTTCATTCCAGCATTTTTTTCGTAAAAAATAAAATATCAGTAACTATCAAGATTTCTTTTAAAATTTTAGCATATATATAAAATTGCTTCTTTTCGAATATAAAGTAAATATTGTTGAATAATTTAAAAAAAGAATAAGTTAACTCCTCCCCAAAACTAGCTATAACTGAAAAGGTTTCACTACCAGCCATTCCCATTTTCCGTCTCGCTTTCACCCCTGTGAAGGGGTACTACCTTATAGAAATACTTTTTAACTAAGAAAACCTTGATTCGTTAAAAAAAAAAAATGTCTTTGTTGTAATCACAATTTCGTAAAGTAAAGGTATATTAATATTCTCTACATTTCATCAGAAAATAAGCACGTGAGATTAATATCATTTCTTTCAAACAGTAATATTGATAAGAGAAAATTTAGACCCACAGTATTTATTTTAAAACTAATGTATTTATTTTAAAAGAACACAAATTATCTACAATAAAAAATTTAGACACACAGTATTTATTTTAAAACTAATGTAATTATTTTAAAAGAACACAAATTATCTACAGTAAAAAAAAAAAAAATTTTAACGAGAATATCAGTGTTCAAAAATGTTTCCATTGTATAATTTGGTTATGTAGATTTGAGTTACTTATTATTGTATTCTATAATGTTCAAGCGAACAGAAACGTAATGTAAAAGTAAATGTAATAGATTAGGAGATGGATACTAATAAAACTCTAAATTCTTTATTTTTTTTATATTAATTTATTTATTAATTTAATTATTAAATTAACATTGTTTTAATATAGAAACTAGTAACGATTCGGTTCAATTTTTCTTAAACAAAAGATTTCACACGTTCGACAAAAACTTGTAGCTTTAAGAATTAATAAATCATATTTAATCATGATATTTCTATTTGTAACTTATTTCAGATATATACAATATAATATTAATGAAATTTATTTTTAAATCAATGACGGTATTAAACAAAACTTGTCCAATTCTCCTTAGTTTACTGAAGAATTTTTTTCAAGCCAATATTACAGTTTTTAAAAAAAAATATTAAAGATAGAAAATATTAATAGCGATTAAGAAAGCATTGACCAGGTGTTTTTTTTAAAAATATATATTTTTTACTACATTCCCACTGAAAAAAAAAACTAAAAGAACATCGAAATAAAATATGCAAATTAGTTTTTATCTTAATATAAAACGTATTTGCAACTTCTAAAATATTAATACAGTCGGGAAATTAGTATGCTATTGAAAATAAAATATATTTTATTTTTCGGTATTGTTTATTCAATAGAACACTTTAAACAATGCACAAAATAGTTTCTTTTAAGGACAATGCTCAAGAAGAAGTATACATCTTCAATTCCTGCAACACGTGTATTTGACTAGTTTAATCGCATTTATTTCAGCACACGAGACTTAGGGATTATTTCATTTAAATGGCTTAGGGAATTTCTCATAAAATCCCTTATGCATTATCCACTTTTGTTCCATCATCTTCACGGTTATCTTCCTTCGTTGAATCCTTTTAAAGGGAGTTAGTTGCTCAAAGCAGCTGTTTCTGCTTAAGTACAGCACTGCCATTAAATAAGCATCAGTAACAGCTGCTTGTCTGGCCGCCGATTGTGCTAGTCTGGAGGACGTATACACAAAGAGAAAGAGTTCCGATTTCAATATGTTAATGTAATATGCAGATATTGTGAAGATGATTTACAAGTGGGCTTAATTTTCTGAAGAGTTCTTTCAAACGGCAATAGAAAAAAATATCTAGATCATTATATTTTTTTCAGAAATAAAGTTTGGTACAATGTTCGAAATAGCTTATTCTATTAGGTATCGGAATCTAGATTATTTGTTTTTTCAATCCAAAGGACCCCAGCCCATCTACTAAATGCTATGTTTTACAAAGAAGGTATTATAACATGAAGAGCTTAGTGAATTAATGGCATTTAGTGAATTTGACAATAGTAAGTAATGACGAGTGTACCTTGTTTTAATTTCTTGTTCGTAAGCTTTCGGTTTGCTTACTCCATAGATCCTTAACACTAATTTCAGCTGTTTGATTTGTGGCGTTCGCATTCGTAGCACTTAAATCTTCTGCAAAAAGCAAAACAAGGTTTTTTTTAAAAAAAATACTCATTCATTAATTACTTCCAAATGCACTTCCAATGCCAAATACTCTTCTTCTGAAGAAAAAAAACACTAAGAGATTGTCACCCGAATCCGTTACCTACTGTGATCTTCAGAATAAAAAGACCGTGCAAATTGTATAGTTAAATGAGACTGAAATAAAAATTTCCCAGATATGCATAATTTGTTTTCATAAACGTCACAAATTTCCATCACATATTGAGGTCTTCGTATGTATATTTTGAATGTTAGAGAATAGTCACTTCTTTACCATCTAGATCAATTATATTTTCCAGAAATACAATTTGGCAGAATGTTGGAAGTAGCTTATTCTATTAGGTATCGGAATCTAGATTATTTGTTTTGGAAATCCAAAGGACCCAATCCCATCTAGTAAATGGTATGTTTTACAAAGAGCGTATTATAACATGGAGAGCTTACTGGATGAATGATGTGAATGAAATTTACATCATTCTTGATTCAATGAGCTTATACGCCAACAGTAAGTAATGAAGAGTATACCTTGTCTAAATTTCTTGTCCGTGAGCTTCCGGTTGGATTACTCCATAAATCCTTAACACTAATTTCAGCTTTAATGTTTGATTTGTAACGCTCGCATTCGTAGCTGAAAAACTAAACAGTTTTTTTGAAGGTACTCATTAATTGATTATTGCAAAATGTACTTAGATCATTATTCTTCTGAAAAATACACGTAGAGACTGTCATCCAAATTCGTTACCTCCTGGGAACTTATATAAGACCTTATATAAACTTATATAACTTATATACATTTATATAAGATAATGGTATAAAAAGACCTTGAGGGTTGTGTGTGATTATATCAGACTGAAATAAAAACTTTCCAAGATATGAATAATTTGTTTTTATAAATGTCACGGATTTCTTTCATACATTTAGCTCTTGATATGTATGCTTTTGACGTTAGATAATCTTCTTTTTGTTGATCCTGTGTCAGAAACGTAAATTTAGCTCTTTTGTTTTTTTATATCTTTTCTAACATCCCTTTCGTATTTTTTTCTTCAGAACTTCCTAAAACTTGCAAGATGCAGTCCGTTACACTTTTTCTTTAATTTTTAAGTAAGTATTAAAAATAATTCAATTCGTTTGCACAAATCACTAGCGTGTGTTTCTTTTTCTAAATCTATTTTACTGATGCAATTTTACAACACCATGCATTTTTTCAATTGTTACAATATTTTTTAAATATGTTACAGTTAAATATTAAGGTTAAATTCACTAAATAAAAGAATGCAACATCTGGTCAATTGGAACATTTAAAGAGCATTTATCTAACCGAAATTTTATTTGAAATGAATTTTATGTCTTTGTTTTAACATTTGGAGTATTTTACAGCTACAAAATGTAAATACATACATAAAATTTTTAACAGCGTCTTAAAGCGTAAATAATTTGATAGAAATGAATAAGTTTATTTTAAATTTTAAAGTAAATTACAGGTCAAATTTATTTGCAAATAAAGTAAGTTTTTTATATAAAGTATAAATTGAAATTTTGGTTGCCAGATAATGTCAATTAGAAAAACATTTAATAAGAGACGAATTGGAGATTTAAAAAAATATATTTTGAGATCGCGTAAATTTAAAACGCGCGAAAGACAGAAGAATTGAAGGTTTAATATAATAATAAAATTAATAAACTCAAAGTACTTAACAATTTCGCAGAAAAACCTAGAAAATTATCATTTATTAAGGGAGAAGACATTTACAAATAAGCTCGCATTAAAAAGAAATACAAATGCTTAAAAGAAAAAAAAAATTACTTGAAAAATATAGAAAATTGCTTCTATTACGTTATTGTGACAATTTACAGCTACAAAACGTAGGAATATAGTTAAAAATTTAAAAAAGGTTTATTTCGATGTTTACACATTTCTTGAAAAATGACTTAAAAGAAAATTTTAATGCGTAATAACTTAAGATAAAAAAGATAACAATCACTTGAAAGTAACATTTAAAAAAAAAACAGTATTAAAACGAATTTGGTTTGTTAAATAATGTCGCTCAAAAACTTGCTCATAAAAAAACATGATTTTGGAGCATTTTTTGCAGTGTTTATATTTAGAAATGGCTCATGCACTAAACAATTCAGCAGAAATATGAAGTAAATTAGATTCTATTGAAGAGGAAGGCATTTCCAAATAGAGCACAAATTAAATTTATTAATATGTTTCTAGAAAAATTTTGATGATACTGTAATGTTTCTTGAATTAAATATTCTTCGTTTTCCAAGTCTGTAGAAGTTTTAAGAAAATGAAAAAAATATTTTTCTTTAATTTCATTTGAATTAAATGACTTCACAAAAATCACAGCGGATGCTATTATAATTCTTATTTCGAACGCAATTTCTCGCTTTCAAATAAAAAATGAACGAGAAATAAAAATGAAATTATTTAAAGCATGTTATTTTTAAAGTAGCTACTAAAATGTAAATGTCATTTTAAAGCATTATAAGCCCTATTTTTCATTTCGAGTTCTGAAATGAAAGATATTCAACAAATTATTTTAAATGAGATTGAGAGCCAATTTTACTGAAAACTAAAAACATGTAATTTAGTTTAAAACATAATTTTATTGTAATGCACCAAACAAGAATCTTAAATAAACACATTTTATTTTTTTTACAGAGTAAAACGTATATTTTACTAAATTAGAAACTGAATTTAAATATTTGAATCAATTGGGAAAAATACAATTATAAAATACATTTCCTCAACATTTCTTGTTAAATTACCAATGGAAATAAGAATAACTACAACTTTATCCGTTGGCAGAAAAATATAATTCCTTATATATATTATTTTTATCTTATATAAAAGAGCATGAAATTATAGGAAGATTATTCAAAATTTTAAATTAAATGAATTTGAATTTCATCGCTTTCATTAAATTTTTATCACACACTTGCAGCCAATAAATAAAGAACTGGCAAAGTTATAACAGTCTATTTTTAGAAGGAATATATAATTTCTGAGATATTTAATATTGGAATTTATTATTAGTATTTAAATGAATTTAAGTTTCATCGTTTTCACTATATTTTCCTCATACACTTCCATTTTTTATTACTAGTAAGAAAATTAATTTAAATTCCATCGTTTTCACTATGTTTAGATCATGCACCTGCATTTATTATTAGTAATTCAATTAATTTTCCTTTCACCGTTTGCAGTATATATTTTTACCATACACTTGCAATCATTATTTTTAGTAACTAAATTAATTAAAATTTCATCATTTTCACTACATTTTTATCTTACTCATCCAGTAATTGTCATTAGTAATTAAATAAATTGAAATTTCATCGTTTTTACTATAGTTTTACCATACACTTGAATTTATTATTATTAGTAACTAAATTAATTTAAATTTCACAGTTTTCACTATATTTTTATCGTACACTTGCACCAAATAAATAAAGAAATGGCACAATTATAGCGAAATATTTTTAGAAAGAATTTATAATTTCTGAGATATTTAATATTCACATTTATTATTAGTAGTAATTAAATTAATTTAAATTTCATCTTTTTCACTATATTGCTATCATACTCTTGCATTTATTATTATTAGTAATTAAACTAAACTAAATTTTATCGTTTTTGCTACATTTTTATCACTCATTGCATCGAATAAATAAAAGAATAGCAGAGTTATAACGAAATATGAATTTTAGAAAGAATTTATAATATCGGATATATTTAATATTCAAGAAATGAAATCTCTTAACATTTTTTTTTATAAAATTTAGTTTCCTATTACTATAAAATACTATTAAAATTATTTTTTTATCTTTTAGTTTTACAGAATTTAATGAAGTTCAACGAACCATTTTAAATTATAATTTTAAATATTTTTGATGCTATATGGAGACAACTAAAAATAAATTTCTTTACGTTTTTACAGTAAATTAGGAATTTAATATAATCCAATTCCTTTTGAAAGAACATTTTTTGATTTAAAACAATTTTTTGCATTATGAAACTTCTCTGTAGATTTTATAAAATTCCGTAAAAATTTAAAAACCACAATATAGAAATAAATTGTTATATTATTTTATTCCCGATGCTATGAAGTAATAATAAATTTTTAAGTCTGTAAGTAAATTTGTAGTCTGTAAGTAAATGCGCATGATTTATAAAATATTTTATTTTAATCATTCTTTTAATGAAACATGATGATAACTTGTGAACATCTTTTTAAATCAGTCTTCGTATTCCGAGATATTGATAAGCACATTTTTTTCGCAGAAATAATTTTAAATAACTTGCAAAGTCAGAAGTATATTTTAATTTCTTTTATTAGTAAAAATATGTGCTTTAGTTGATTAGCTTTAATTTTAAAATATTTGTAATGCGAATTGTAATTGAAAAATAACTGATTTAAAATTGCACAGAATAATAAAAAAAAAAGAGTCTGTGCTTTTCTTATACATCCAGTAATGTTTATGCTATCGTCTCGAAATTCAAACAGGAGTTCTAATGGGTAGTTTTAAACCCAGATTCTAAAAATTGCTGTTACATTTTCAATTAAACAGTTCGAGAGAAATTGCAAAGGGAAAATTTCTTTATTAAAATAACCGTGGTCGAACTAGATCAGTAGTTTAAGTATTGCCAATGGGGTTGTTTCATTGGAAATTAGTCATTTAAATGGACTGTTTTAAAAACAAAAATGCCTCTTTTGATTGGGCGTTCTCTTGGTAAACAATATTATATATATATATATATATATATATATATATATATATATATATATATATATATATATATATATATATAAATATATATATATATAAATATATATATATATATTATATATAAATATATAAATATATATATATATATATATATATATATAAATATATATATATATAAATATATATATATATATATATATATATATATATATATATATATAAATATATATATATATAAATATATATATACAGTCGAACCCCGCTATAGTGAACACTCGGATGTAGTGAACTTTTTTAGCCGTCCATATTCCTATTTAAATAATGTCATTTTTAACGCTTATAGTGAACAGCTTAGAACTTGGAAACTCGGTTATAGTGGACTCAAATTTCATTTCCTTAAATATCTTTTTCAGTCCTCCATCTTTAAACTTGTAGGTGTTGGGGACTGAAAATGAATGCATTCCTATAAAATGTGTCATATTTCACTCCTTTATGCTTATCACTTTTAACTATACTGTAGTAAATGTCAAACAGATCATTTATCTTATACTCCCCCCTCCCTGACAAGCCTCGCTTTGTCTCTTTTCCCCAAGCTTGCTCTACAACTAGTTAACTTGGCCACCTGTTGAATTTTTGGAATTTACTTATCTGTTCAAACCATATTCTTTACAAATCACCCCTTGACAATCAAGAAGGGGAACAATTTAACTCATTCTACAGCTGCTCTCTTCATATCCTTACATTATCTATTTGAGACAAGATTTTTATTTCAAAAGCAGTGAAAATGGCAAATTCTCTAAAGAGAAAATCGTTTTCGATAGAGGACAAAGTTAAAATTGTAAAGCGTATTGAAGATGGAACCAATCAATCGGCACTGTGTAAGGAATTTTCCTTGTCAAAATCTACAGTTCCAACCATTTGGAAAAATCGAAGTGCAATTCTTGCGGCATACGACAAAAATATGGTTTCATCGAAAAAACTGCGTGGAGCTGAAAGATAAAACGTAGAAGATGCTTTGTTAAAATGGTTCAAAATCTTGTAATTCAAAATCTTGTTCAAAATGTAAAAATCTTGCATTCTTTGCACATTGTAGATAAGAAAATTTATGAACTCTTTTTGAAATCGAATTGTGTTCAATCAAAAATCAAAAATTTTTTTCATAAAAAGTGAAAATAAAACTAATATTTAGCGACGTAATTACTTTTTTCATCAATTTTTGCTTTATTATCTGCTAATTAGTTAATAATTTTTTAAATAACTTATGTAAAATTGCTGACCCAATTTTCAATCATTCAACTGTCTTATGCAAAAAATATTCTTCAAAAAATTTGGATATAGTGAACCATCGGTTATAGTGGACACATTACTGAGTCCGCAGACGGTTCACTATAGCGGGGTTCGACTGTATATATATAAATATATATATATATAAATATATATATATATATATATAAATATATATATATATATAAATATATATATATATATATATATAAATATATATATATATAAATATATATATATATATATATATAAATATATATATATATATAAATATATATATATATAAATATATATATATATATATATAAATATATATATATATAAATATATATATATATATATATAAATATATATATATATAAATAAATATATATATATATATATATATATATTATATATATATATAAATATATATATATATATATATATATATTATATATATTATATATATATATAAATATATATATATATATATATATATATATATATATTATATATATATATATATATATATATATATATATATATATATATATATATATATATATATATACTTTGAAGTAGGGCAGCGCACAGATTTATACAGAATGGGAATTCATGTAGATAATCAGATTTACTTACAATGCTTTGTAATCACTTCGTAGAACTTTGCTTAAAATTCACTTAGTAAATGATGTTATTTCACGGAATTTCTAACAATTCTTCATTTAACTGTAGTAGCTCTCCATCATTATTTTATCGGATTATGCTTTCAAACTACCTGCGAAATTCCAACTGTCAACAAATGAGTTTCTCAAGTTCTGCGAATTTGGATAAGTGGATTGTTTCACTTATTCTCATGAAGGGTTAAGTAAGTTTGTTCCGCAGAAAGTTAAATTGGTCTGTTGTTTAAAAACAATAGTTATAGGCTGTACCCTTCAAAAAAAGTATTAAATTGCAGAATTATGCAAATAAATTTATTCTTTTTGAATAGTTAATATAGTTATAGTAGTTTTAAATGTAAAAAAAAAAAACGGATACTCGAAATAAAACAAAAGATGAAATATTCGATTTTACTTATGCTAACCTAATAAAATTTTCGGGGATAAATAACTGTCGCAAAATCAGTCTTTAAAATTCAACTTTTTTTAACAGACAGAGTTGATATTAGCAAATATCATTGTTATCTTTTAAATATTGAAAAAAATATATAATAGACCACAGTTAAATTTATAACAATGTCTGATATTGTACCAAAGAGCAAATTACATTTTTCAAACGTCCGACCTGAATGGTTTATAGATTCGGGAGCTAAAGGTACCATTTTCACTCTTTGTTCAAATTTCAGGACCCTAGCACAATTAGTTCTGTATTTATAAGAGAGAGCAAACTCCTCTATTTTATTATTATATAATTTTAACTGAATAGTACAAATATGCCGAGTTTAATTCTGGAGGTTACTATAACTTATTGTCATTTTACTCCTAAGATCATGAGAATATGTTTCTAAAATCGCTTTTTTGTTAATAATTCATCCAATTTTGATTCAGATTTTCTTTAGTGCAATCATCAATGTTTTTTTCTTTTTTTTTTTTGCTTTTATTTTTAGGGGGACTCTAAAACTATATAACAAGTGCACTTTTCACGGAATACTTTGTTTTTTTACATTTAAATAAATTCCCTTAAATAAATGTATTTATTTTATATGGTTCGAAGTTGATTGATGACAATAATATAATGATGCTTTGTTATAAGTTTAAAGTAACAAAAACTATCTCATCTACAAAATACGTCTTCAATACTAATTGGAAAAATTAAATTTTTCTTCGCAAGATACACAAAAGATCGAGCAATTTTTATTTTTATTTTTCGACATGTATATAATTTATTATCTTTTTAAACGAAAATTTAAAATAATTAAAATACATAAAGCTATCTTTGGTAATGCTGTGTTCATTTTTTTTAAATGATCACATCGAAACTGTAATATATCATTTTTTAAATTTATATAAGTAGAAATTTTACATGATAACAAATATTTATAAACTTAATTTAGTTTTCAAACCACTCTTTCTCTTCAGTCTAATTGGAGCAAATAAGCGAATTCTTAAACTCAATTTGCTGTTTTTTGATTGAACATAATTTTAAGTATTTACTTCTCTATCAGTCTTGAAAAATTATTACTCTCTAAAACAGAGGAAAAAATGTGTTCATTATGATTAATATTTAATAAATACATTTAACAAAATGAGTTATAATTTATCTTCGAGAATAAGTATTTTTTTCTGCAATATCGTTCATTGAGACATATTTGTTGAACTCACCGAAGCGAATATTTACCCGAATAAATTATTTGCTAAGAAGTAGTATATATCCGCTTAGTTTTTTTCTCTTCACATCATAATTAAAATAAATTAATTAATATACGTATTTTTAATTTTAAACCAGAATATATATTACAATATTCCAATGAATGGAATAATTATAATTGTTACTGTATCTGAGAATTTCAATAAACATTTATATTTCAAACATACGTATTGAAAAGTATATAAGAAAAACTGTTAACAAAGAGAATAAAAACTTTAGCTTTAACGAAGCTATTTCAAAGCAAAAATGAGTTTAAATATTGTAAGCAATTAAAATCATGAGCTACGGTGTTTTTTCGTTACATAATTTATACTGTAATAGCTGAATAATATTGATCGCGACCAATAAATGAAAACCACGGCACAACATAATAGCACATTTTTTTTCATGTAATGTTTACTTCAGAACAAAATTTAATTTTATTTATATCAATTATCGTTGGCAATAATAATTTTAAATATTAAACTATAAAGAACCAAGGAAATTTTACAATTCTTCTCTCCAGGTAATTATAATTATTCATTATATTATTAATCATATTTTAAAATATTAAATACAGCAAATATGAGAAAAAATGTAGATATGAAAAAAATAAGACCAATAACAATATAAAAAAAATATTAGCCATGATATACGTGACATTTGATGCAATAATTGAGCTTGCTATGCAGCTTGTACGGTGGTAATGGTGCGTTAAAGGTTAATAGAACCATATTTCAAAAGCATAGCTGAAAAAAAAACAATGTTTTCAGGCAGCTTTCGAAATGCTAAATACGTTGTACTTAAACATCATCTACTTTGATTTTACTTTGTATAATTGACAAAATGAGTAATAAAAAAGCAATTGCTATCGGAGGAGAAATATACAGCCAATGAAACTCATTTTTTATTAAATGGAGCTGTAAATAACAATAGTTAAGTATAAGAAATCAGATTTGCAATGTAGTGTTTAATTGTACACAATTATATTATTTTTCCTTATCATCTGTAAAGAAAATTAATTCCAAAAAATGTATTTAAAATAATTAAAATAAAATTAAAAGTTCTCACTTTTTTTCCTTGGTGATGAATATTTATATGTTCATATTATAATTTTTTGCAAGTAGCTTAAAAAATAGGCTAATTAATGTTGAAGGAGATAATTTTTTCTCAAGAATTGTTACTCTCTAAATTGTTATTAGTAATTATTGTTCATTACCATTACAACACATAATCTCATTTTTTAAAGTAACGAAATTAAACTAAACGATGTCAGGTTACGCTTTATACCTTATATTCTACTAACATTTGAAAACTTTTAATAAAACAGTAAAAAAGTTGCATTTATGAACTAAATTATAAAACTTAAGCATTTAAAGATCAAAATATATTGTAAATCATCAATTTTAAACACACACACAGGGGGCTTTCTAATAAATAAATACTACTCCTTTAAAATACTATTTTACTACTTCTCTCTTTAAAATACTACTTAGTCATAAAAGTAATTATTCAGGAGAAATTCATGATTTATATATTCTTTGAAACGTTATAAAATTTAAATATATAGTAATAAGTATAACTAGTATGAAAACTAAACGAAATTAATATTTAAAAGTAATTAAATGAAATTAATTCCAATACTGTACTGTTTATAGTACTAAATGAAATATTTTATGTGGTATCCTTTAAATACTACTTCAAAAACAGATACATCAAAGGATTTCATTAAATATTTACATTTAACTGTTCCTTTATGCGAAGCATTTGATTTTATGTATTATTACAGAAATTTAAATTGTTAAACCTACAATTATTAAAATGGTATCTTTTGAATATTTAATTAGAAATTCGTTTTCGTGCCTTGTCATTAAATTTGGCTTTGAAATTTTCAAGATACTTTTAACATATAAAGTTAATTTTAAAATATGTTAATGTTTACTCTTTAAACACGAGAACTAAGATCTTAGCCAAACCTTAAGACCCACTTAAATATCACAGCATGCTTTAAATCTAGAAATCTTATTCAATTTTCTGAAGCAATTTAAACTGTGATTATGCGGTTGTTTAAATTCAAACTAAAGGAGTAATTGAAGCGAAACTATTCTTTTCATAAAATAGGAATTATGATTATATTTCCGAGTTTGTTTCATTGTTTTTCAAATTAGATCTAACTTATTAATCAAAGTAAATTAGCACTATAATAAATATTGTTCCATTTTTTTTTCGCATTTTATTTTATAACTTTTGTTGAACAGCCGACCTAATTTTGGGTTTACTACTACTAATGTTTAACTCCGTAGCCTTGAAATTCTGAAGCCAATCCAGAATAAAAGGGAACGCTTGGATCTTATTTCAAGATAAATTGGCTTTCATGGAGGACTTTTTGATGAAATTAATCCGCATTTACGTTACATGGGGATGAAAGCCACCAAAATCTCCCACGGTCAGTCTGACGACAAGAAGACTCTAATCCATGATCCGTCTACCACTGAGGATATTTTACATCAGCTCTGTAGTGGGTGTGAAATTACACCCGACTGGAATTCGTATTTACCAGCCATCACTGGGATTCGAGCTCGGTTCATTTGTATGGCTATTAACTAAGAATTAACTGATATATCACAAATCTTTATGGATATATTGTTAGCTTTTAAACGCGTTCAGTTTCAGATCCTTAGCGTTTTGATAAAATATTAGACCAAAGTCAGTTACTTTGATATTAAACAGGTTTATTTTTTCTTCCGTATTGCATTTTTAACACTTAAAAATAACTATCATAACATAAACATCAAGGTGCTTCTACCCCTCCACCACCCCCGATTTCATCTGCTTCTATTTCGTGGAAATTAAGAAAAATAATAATTTAGAAAAAAACATCGCTTTTTATGTATAAGAAATGTACTCACACAATATAAAAATATACACTTTTTAATGTATGTAAACTATATAGTGTAGAGAATTTAAAAAAAAGGCCAAAAAATAATCCACACAACAATAGCATTTTTTAATAATAAATGCTACGTCAATTAGTGTAGCTATTTTAAAAGTATTTTTATTTTGTAAAAACGAGTTTCATGAAAGCATTTTATTTTGTACACAAACTAAGCGTAGAAGAAAAGAGGCAATTACTCTAAAACCACAACATAAAAATTTCAAAATTACGTGGAAAAAAAAAATAAAACGCTTTTTAAAAGATGAAATTTCAAAATTAGATATTAACACCAGCGTAATAGTATAATTTGAAAATGTCAACAAAACATCCGCAAATTGGTTTCCTCGTAGTATGCAAACCTTTTTTTTCCCCTTGTGTTCTTAAAAAACACTTTGTTCTCCTTTCAGAAACTAAACTTCATCAATTAGTATTTATTGACTCTCCCTTTGAGAAAAACATCAATTCGCTTTTCTTTAATAAGCACAAGGATTAATTTAGGAAAACAAATTAATGAGATAGCAGAAAATTCTTTAAAAACTATCCAACCATTAGGATGACAATATCACAGATTTTGCAGAAAAATATGCCAGCCACCTACACGTTTTAAATCTTGTATTGTATTTCTTTAGCGTCTAATCCTCTAAATCTATGTTACATTTCGAGTAGTGTAATAAGAGACAGTTTTAGGCTATTACATTGCGCTATCGTCTTTAAACACATTCGCATGAATATTACTAAGAATTACGGTATTATTTTGCTTTAGAATAAAGACATTGCTGAGATTAATGTCATGGTAAGAAGCATCCCTGACATCGAATAGGAGGTTTGATTGGGTTTTTTTCCCGTTTATCTCCAAGTATTACAGAATTACAAAAATATCAGTAATCACGCTGTGACAGTATTTAGATGAGGTTCCGGTTTATAGAGGACGCTAAATGAAATTCATATGGCTGTTCTTGAAGAATTTTAGTTTGGAAGAGGATTTCATATCAGGAAACCATAACTAAGTATCAAAGTAATTCAGATAATTTGCCATGTGGTAAATTTCTATTTTGATTTATATGACAATAACTATTCACCAGTTTTTTTGTCCAGAAGTACAACACAAATGATTGTTTACAATATATACAAGGTTCAGATATACTAGGTTCAGATTGTTTCAGTATATACTAGGTTCAGACGCAATGCTGAACTTCAATAGGAGCTCATTTCAACAGCCTTGGACATTGAATCTGAGATTCCACATGATTTCATGGAAACAATTGGGAGAAATTTTTTTCAACATGGTGGTCTCTGAATTCTATTCATAAACCTTCAAAATTTATTTATATCATTTATCTTTAAAAATGCTAAAATTATAAAAAATCAGTGACAGCATTTTTTTTTAAATCAAATATTTTTCTTATGGTTTTTAAAATGACCCTTTTTGATTGTTTTAGTTATTTCTAGAAATGTTTGTTTTAATACTTAACATAAAATCATAAAATATTGATTCAGTATACCTAGAAAAGGAAAGGCTAAACAAAATATGATAAACGAAGTTAAAGTGTACCTTCAAAAACCACATAAGAAATTAGAAAAAAAATTTATCTCGATGACCCCAGTAGGGCTTCAGAAGTTAAATTAAAATATGCTATTTTATTAAAAAAACCTAGTTAAAGTAATACAAAATTCGAAGTTGAGCAAATGAAAAAAATGTAAATGTATAGGAAAAAAAAAAGGCGGAAACCATATAGAAAAATAAAGAAATATTCTACAAATGCATATACATTCGATTCTTATTCTTCTCAGACTGTTACTTAAGCCTTTTTTTTTTCAGATTGGAGACGTTATATTTTAGCTAAGCTTCGATATCTGCTCAAAATTCCTCGCCAAAAATCTTTTAACACTCACCTGTACCTAAACCTTAATTCCCTGAATACATATCGTAAATAATTCAATACTTAAAGTAGAAGTCTTACAGAGGCTTTCCATACTTCAACGATTAAGAACGTGGCTTTTACTTTATTCCAAATATAAGAGAAGTAAAGTTTAGAAATGTATAAAACTTCTCTGTCATGATATCGTGTATACAATACATATTTCAAACGTAACATTCATACCAAAGTGTTTGGTGATGGAATATTTATATATTCAGAAATTACTAAGAAAATCATAGATTTTGTAGCTTTTTTTTTTAGATCGCCATTTAATTTCCTGTAGTAAAATGATTATCAATCAAAATATGGAATAGAACTATTCATATAATAAACCATTTAGTGTTATTACGACAAATAATTATTGAAATTGTTATCCAGAATAAATAATGAAGAGCTTCTACATTAATACCCCTTCAAAAGCAAGTGTTGCTACTTAAAGAATTGTCACGGGACACAACTATTTATCCAAACAACTTCCCAGGTTTGGTATCTTCGCATGAATGCGTTTTTTATGGTTGAAGATGAACATATCTTATTATTTGTTTTTATATTTTATAACCTTACTTTTATTAGGTTATTCTATGTATCCTGTATATTCGTAAGAGGAAGTTATCTTGGATGTATAACACTTATTATATCTTGTGATAATTAATAACTACATTTTTGACAATTGCACGATGGCAAGAAATAAGATGAATACTTTTTATTACTACAAGACTTTACATATGCCATTCTTCTTTCGTTTATTATTTTGATGGCAGATACTTGTGAATAATTTTAAGTACAATCAGTTAAACAAAAAACCTCTCCCCAATCAAACTCTTTAGGGTCTCGAACTCCAAAATAAGAAACAGTCAATACACTAGAAACTGATGAACGTTAACGCTTACATCACGGCCTATAAAGGATAGGACATTTAACAACGAGAAATTTAATATCCACCTTGCGGTATATGTACGCTATAGCCTAAGCTTTTACATAAACATGGTCTATAGAATTGATTCTTAGTATTCGAATTGCGATGAAGTGAGAATTATGTAAACACAATTTCCTTCCTTGCTAAATAAGGATTGAATATTAAGTATTTTTGAATATTTTTGTTCAGTTTTGTTCATTGAAATATTTCATGTTTGATTAAACCTAATTTTTAAAAGTCTATTTAAGAATTCGCAAGTATTTTTAATAAATATTTTTTAAGATTATTAGAAAAATTTACTCAGTCATTATAAAGAACTTAGTTATAGTTCTTTATAATGATCAAACCTAATATATTATCATACTTTGTTACTTTATTCAAAAACTTTTTTTTAAAAAAATGAAATGAGTATTGTATTACATTAAATTATCGTCATATCAATAAACTCGAACTATTTGTTAGCAATACAAAAAACCTTTTGCATAATTAATAATTTTTAACCAATAAGGCAGGAAAAGTCTTTCATATTGATGAGGTTACCTATGTTATCGTTCCTTATAATTATCGAACCTTATTTATTGGTATAATTTATTCCAAAATTTAAAAAAAATGATTTTTAGAACACATTAAATTATCGCCATACCAATAAGCTGATACGATTTGTTAGCAATGAAAGAAATCGTAAATGTATCACTAATAATTTTTCACCTTAGTGACTTTACCCATTTTATAGTTCTTTATAATGTCAAACTTTCCCCAACATTTACATAAAAAAATAATTACAATATAATATTAAATTATAGTTGTATTAATCAGCTTGAACCATTTGTTAGCAATTCAAATAAATCTTATATATATCATTAATAATTTTTCACCAGTAGGGCAGAAAAAGACCTTCATATTTGTGAGGCAAGATATTCCATATTTCCATTTTATTTTCTTCTTGATGAATCCATTTCCCGGATTCTTTTTGTGTAAGTGGCTTGATGCAGCTGCTTCTACTCCTTATGTGGAATACTTCTATTAAATAAGGATCAACGGCAGCTGTTCGTTTGGCCACCAATTGAATCAGATCAAGAATCATGAATGGACACGCGAAGCGATGTTATATTTCGGAACAATTTCTCTATATTTGATCCTTTAAGATAGCATTAAACAAAGAAATATGTTCATTTAATTTTAACGCAATTTTGAATTCGTTTTATAAAAAGCCTTCAATTTTTAAAAAAATAGAATTTTTTAAGATTACTTCACTGAAAGATTAAAAATAGAACCATAATATGTTTTCGTTCTTTTCTTATATATATATATATATATATATATATATATATATATATATATATATATATATATATTTGCAAAGAAATCTATAAAAAAGAATTAACTGTTTTTTTCTGATGTAGAATATTGAGGTTTTTTTTTTATTTCTCAACAAATGTGATTGGATTTTTGTTTGAATCTATTTTTCAAAGTAAAAAAATCGCGTATCTGGGTACCAGAATTAGTGGCGACTACTTTTTACGAAAAAGATGTTTCACTAAGTATTTTACTACATTAAAACCAAAGTAAGTTCTTGGCGTAGTGAAACGCCTAAAATGTTATTTTATATTACTTGGTGTAAAGTGGCAGCCACCATACTTGTTATTCAGTAACTATAAAATTTATAATTACAGTAAGATATGATACACATAAGAATCAGTAAAGGTATTTTTACATTGCAATCTAAAGCAAGAATTCTGAATTTAGGATGCATAGATACATAAATATTAAAATTATTTTGATAATCAGACATGCACACGGCGCGAATAGGACGGATATAATATTAATACGAATTCAAACAAAACCGAAGTAAATGAAATTAAATAGAACAAAATTATTTTGTTTAATTGACTGATTTATGTAAATCTTATGAGGTCATAAATATCTTTATTATACAAGTTTAAATATTCATGCATTTTAATAGCAGTTCATAACAGTCATGCATTTTAATAACATAACAGTGGATATGAGTATTTTTTTTTTTCAAATCAATCCGATATGGATATCAAAATTGCTTGGAAAATTGTCAAACGCAATTAATATTTTTTTATCAATCAGTAGAAAGGAATGACAGTTACTAGATATTAAACAGACTATGCGCAGTTTGTCAGGCAAGAAAAACTCATATTTCATCATTATACTTTATGTAAACAAACCGTCATTTTGGCCGTCATAATGTCACTATGTTAAAAATGCACATTCTTTCACCTTTAAAATTCTAATAACAGTCCAAACGCATTTGTTATAGGTTTAAAACACACCTTTCACTCAAGAATTCATCTAAATAAATTAAAATACAAACTAATTATTTGCCAAATCTATGAAGCTCCCGAAAAACATAATACTCATCACTAACGAGCTTAGTGTAAGCTTAGGTATTAGACATTGGTGTTAAGATTTAACTACTACACTTTGAAGGCTGTATAAACACACGATTTTGCATTAACTTGAAATAAACTAATCTTTCACACAATATCCAGTTTTTTAACACAAAATTCGGATAGGTATTAAACCATAGTTTTTACAATGTATAACCACTCGAGAACTGAAAGCTGTTAGATTGTACAAAACTCGAACATCGTGTTTTCAAACTAAAACGAAAAGAATGTTAAAAGCTATACTGCGCGAAAAAATGTAATAGGCTTAATAAAAATAAAGAGAAAATGAAATGAAAAATAGTAAAACACGCTTAATAAAAATGAAAAGATAGAAATAAAATTCTGATCGAATTAATGCGATCACTGGTTAATAATTTTTTATGTATTTTCATAAACACCACAGCATTTAAAGTTATGGGTTGAAGCAAGTGTTTCAATTTATGCTTGTCCTCTAACATTAAACCTAGTTATTAAAATTTAATTTTTGAAATTGCAAATATTTTTAGAAGTATTTTTTAAATTTTACTCATGTTTTATTTCTTAATAATAAACAAACCTAATATATTATTATACTTTGACAACTTTGGGATTCTTTATACTTTATTTTATTTGACATCTTTGACATTCTATCATCCAATCGGCTGAATTGGGTTTCAATTGGGTACTTGCAAGCAGTATCACGCGAGGGTGTAGACCTGATTGGCTGGGGAATCGTGATATTTATGAATGTTAGCAACTGGTTTTTTTTTTTTTTTTTTTCTATTTATCCATTCCATTTGGTTTTTAAACAACAAGCTGATTTCAATTTTTTTCTTCTCAAGTTGCAGGTACCCAATTCCATAAAATATGTTTTTGAAATTTGTTTCTGACATTTGTGTTGCAGGAACATATTGCTTTGTTCTTTAGACGTCACATTTTTTTCCTCATTGAATATTCATATTTATATCAAAACCACCGATAAGGCAGTAAAAATTAAATCAACATAAAAATACTTAAACATTAAAAAATACGTAATTAAAATCAGCATAAAAATACTTAAAATTATTATTATGTAGAAACGCAACTTGGGAAACAATCAATTCCATTAAGTTCTAAAGTTGCAATATATTTCTTTTATTTTCTTCGGTTGTGCTTTTTTGTAAAAGCGTATGCTAGTCTGACTCTTTATAACTCTTACAACTATTTATGTGTGATTATCCTTTTGAATTTGATCAAATTGAAAAGTGACTTGAATCTAATGAGAGTCATGGTCTTTAAACCTGCATTTTCAATAACAACAGCACCTCCTTAAATAAAATATATCATTTGAGATATTTACCAGCTCTATATAAGAAGTTTTCTTGTTTTCTGGATTAGGTTCAAATTTACATGTTTATGGAAATTAAAATTAATCGAACATAATCTTAAAATGATCTCAATGATCTTCAACACAGCTAATAAAAGGCATGAATGGAAAAAAAATTCAGTTGAGTCACGTAACTAAGATACAAATATTTTTGGATCAAATATTTTAGTGTCACGACCATGCCATTTTCAATAACAACAGCACCTCCTTAATTTTTCGTATCAGATTGTTTTGAAACATGACTTCTCCGCTTTAGTATAAAATGTTTGATCAAAATATAATTTTACCTTTTGTTCTTAAATTCAAAAATGCATGGTTTTCCACATTTTCAAAATCATTAATTATCGGATGTGAAAATTTTTTATGCGGGTTATTGACTTTGATAGATTTTTTTTTTTTAAAATTGCGTAAAAACTTTTAACATCGCTTTGTACTTTTTTTACGATCAGCCATGGCCGTGTCATTTAATTTGTGGTTGTTCGCTGTTATGTTCTTCAATTTACATACATCTAAAAGTGTGCGTTTTAATGATTGGTTAATCATCTCCAAGTTTATGAAAAACCAGTAGAAAAGATTTATTTTAGATGAAAACTCAGGATTTTCTTGAAACACAATGAAAAAATCCGAATAGTTTAACTATTACTATACTTTCGAAAACTTTTCTGAGTAACACTAGAATAACATTTATGAAATAATGTTTTCATGTAAATGCTTTTTCACGTATACAGTTAAATCATGTATATCAATTGTATGAAACTAATTGGTATATATTCAAAACTTACTTCACTTTTATTACATTTTTTATAACTTTCATTTAATTATACTTTTATTTCTTTTAAAATATAAAGGAAGAATTTCCTTTCTATAAAAAGGAATTTTTTTAAAAGCTAGACTGATTTTTTGTTGAATATTTAAAGTCATCACATCAATTGTAGCAGTTGTATAAAATGTAGCAGAGTTTTATTGCATAAGAACTAAATGCAAAAAAAGCAGATTCGATATTCAAATTTAAGACAAAATTAGGCAAACAAGATATTTCAGACAGTGTTTTTTTTTTCTTTTTTTTTATGAAAAATATTAAACAATTCAAAATGAATACGAGCTTTCACTTTTTTGCTAAATTGAGTTATTTTAATTGCTTTCTGAAAACTTTAGAATAACATATTAATAGGATACTCAAAAAGAATGTAACATTCAGTGCGTAAAAAAACCATAATAATATCAATATTTTTAAACATGCAAGACGTTGGAAGATAAATTATCTTGCATACAGATTTTAAAATGAATCATAATATAATGTATAGTTTTAGGTGTCAGAAACGTAATCTCTAAAAATATGCATAAAATATTTTCCTTATTATGTTTGTGAATGCTTATTTATTTCATGTGACAATTTAATCATGCAAAGTAAGTTATAACGTAATTCCGGTGGAATGCGAGTGGTATTTCTGTTATTTCTTATTCACTAGGGTAATAACTTGCTCGAAATTTTCTTACGCATGAATTTAGTTTCTGTATATATTAACATTGTAAATTCATAGATTCGTTTTTGTAGCAAAATTTATACAATGTATTAAAATATATAAAGTTTTACTTTGAAAAGAAAATGAAAAAAAGTATATTGACAGGTGACTAAGAGTGAGAATAATGACATTAATAATATTCAGATTTATTTACATTTAATCAAAATTATTTTAAATATTTTACATCCTCTCTCCCCAAGCAATTTATTGACATTTTTTTCATCTTTAGGGATATGTGTGGGGCATAAAAAAACAAAAATAACAAAATTCACGAATAGTCAAAATCAAAACTAAAATAAGTTTTGATTAGGAGCTTTATTTCCCCCCCCCCTTCGTTTGTGTATAACATTTTCAGACAATATGGAAATTCCATGTAAGAATTTCCAAATATGTGAGAAAAAATTGATTTATTAAAATATAATATGATTCATAATCTGTACCTATAAATAGTAAATTAAAAATTTCGGTAGGATTATTTTCAAAATTATGAATAGGCGAAAATATTTTGAATATTTTGCAACAAGGTTGTGTTAACTTATGGCTATGTGGATGGGTTTCTTACAATGGGAAAAATAGACTACCATGAATAAATTTTGATCAAATGATAAGATTTTTCCATTCTCAATCAGAATTGTCGACCTTAAAGATGTTAATTTTTTAGTGCAGAAGATATTTTTAATTACAAAATCACACAAAAAAAAAACGTATTTCCGCTATTGTTGAATAAACATACCTTTGTTTTCCACGGACTTGAATTATTGACCCCTGAAACTCCAATTATTCACCAGAGATTGGAGTTAACCATAATCTAGGAAATATGGTCCCGATAGTTTGGTCATATATATATATATATATATCATCATAAATAACAAAAAGGACAAAAACGAAGAATTTACTGTATTACTACATAAGCTGCAAGTAAATAGTGATCATAAAATAAATTCAAAATGTAGAAAAAACATCGAAAAAATTGCAGGACATTGAAAAACGGGAAAAAAATAATAGTATAAATAATAAAACCCGGAAAAAAGGAAAAATATAATAAAAATCCGGAAAAAAGGAAAAAATAATAAAAATCTGGAAAATATGTATGTATAATTTTGTATCCGGAAAAACAGGAAAAATATAATAAAAATTCGGAAAAAATAATACAAATCCGGAGAAAACAAATGCAGAAAATATGTATGTATGTTTTTACTAGATTTTTATTATGATTATTTTTCTCTTTCCCTTTTTTCATAGTTCTGTAATTTTTTCCATGTTTTTACTACATCATTTTGAACTTTATATATATATATATATATATATATATATATATATATATATATATATATATATATATATATATATATATATATATATATATATATATATATTAAGGAAACAAAGCTATGAGAATGTAAATTTTATTTTATAACTTTACTTTGACATAGAGAAACACTTATCCCGATAAAAAAAATTCAGTGCACTTTTAAAATCCTATTCATTTCGTTAAACTCAATAGAACATATTCCCTTTTCCTAGAGGTTGTTTATTCAGTGTGGATACAATTTACTAAATTATGAATTTCAAACCACTTCTCATACCCACGTTGAATTTAAATGGAAATTTTTAATTGCAACATTTTATCAGCATTATAATGATATCCAACTTTACTTGTCTGCATCCTTAGATTTATATTTGTTTGGAGATACATTCCCTTATACATGAGTTCAAAGTATTAATCGCTTAAATTAAACATTAGACGGTGCATTAAAAGCTCTTAAAACTTACGCAAAATAAATTTTTATATAGTTTATTTTTGTTACTTTTCTCCTAAAAGCCCTTTTAAAGCCTTCACTGCATTTTCTTTGCTTAAACTTTCAGCAGAAATGATTCATTAAAACTTAGAAATTCTTATCAGAATAAAAGGAATGTTTTGTAAATTTTAAAGAAGTCGCTCTCCTAATTTGTCTCTTTCATCGGTATGAGAATGTTTTTAACTACTATTGCAATAAAAATGAAAGATTTTGAAAGTCATAAAGAAGTAGCAAGCGGTATATAAAAGAGCGGGTGTATTTTATAATAAATGCTTTAGCTTTGAAGTTTTTAGCATCTTTCAATATTTATTCGCTTTTATAAAAAAATTATTTTTAATGTGTAGTAACTTTCTAAAAAATATAAATATTATAAAGTTGTATTAGTTAAAATTAAATAGTAGAGATGGAGAATTGTTGAATATTTGAGGCATTTTTGGTCTCATCCTGTTTTAGGATAATACTTGGTACAGGCATTAAATATATCTGACTCCTTTTATTATCTTATCTATTTATTCATATATTTTTTTAAAAAAATTAAGAATGCACTCAAAGTGTTTCTCATAACTTTTTGTGGAAATTTTTTGTAGAACCGAAGGTTTTAAAATCTTCCCTTCAAAATGTTTAGTCCTAAATTTAAAAAAAAAAAAAAAAAAGAACTTGGAATTTTCTCAGATGCCAAATTCCAGCTTAAACCAATTGATTTAACATTAGCTATAGATAATTTACGTAGCACAGTAAAAAGAATCGAAATCCGTTCATAGAGTCAAACATATCTATAAAAGTTCTTCACGTTTTTAAAGAGGCCACGCTAGCCCATTGGATAGAGAATTCGACTACAGTTTGGTGGGACCGGGGTTCATACATCGACTCCGTTATGTACATGGAATATACGTGCTCGTCAAATCTATGGAATCAAAATTCCTGTGGTCAGTCTCTGAGCCTCACCATGGATACAGGGATCTTGATATAACTCCTTTCCTCATTAGACATATGTCTAAATTGAGGATATGGACCAAAAATAAGTAGTGCTGCCATCTGTTCGTGGGTTTCAGAGCTAAGATATACTTTCAACCTTGCGGTGCTCTCTTGTCAAACGAAAGGCGCGCCTTTCTGACTTAATTTGAAAGAGACCAATGGGTAGCGAGATTTGCTTGTCCGAACATCCTTACACTAGAAATGCATGAGATTATATAGAACTAAATATAGAACATGAAATGATTCAATCGACTATATTAGGTGACTTCATCAAAAAAAAAAAAAAAAAACACATTCGCTAAAATATTTGCTTGGTATAAAAATGTCTGAAATGTTACATTTTAGTATAATTTACTTTCATTTTTAGCAAAACGATTCTTGAATTGCAAATTTATTAGATTAATGAGGACCTATAGTTATTTACTTTAAAAGTTAATAAAAAGTCATATCTATTATGAATTACTTAAATAAAAGTGTTTTGTGTTCTATGCTTTAGTTTGTTTGCTGAGGAATATTAAGATATTTATTCATAAGACAAGGATACTTTGAACATTAAACATAGTAGGAAACTTTGGAGTCTTAAATGACACTAAAACTAATTAAGGTTCTTTAGTCTTGCCAACTCATTTTTTTATCATAATGTCAAACAAACTGCTTTAAAAAGTAATGTAAATATAATTTCTATTAATAAATGTAACGTTAAGTAGTGTAACATTAATTAGTGTAACATTAATTCATATTAATTAAATGTAACATTAATTAGAAAAACATTAATTCATATTAATTAAATGTAACATTAATTAGAAAAACATTAATTCATATTAATTAAATGTAGCATTAATTAGAAAAACATTAATTCATATTAATTAAATGTAACATTAATAGTGTAACATCGTTAATTCTAATTAATTAAATATAACATTAATTAAATGTAACATTAATTGATGTATTGATAATTCACATAGACTAAGTGTCACATTATTCAATGCAACAATAATTCTCAATAACGTAATTCACACAATTAAATGCAATTCACAAAATATTTGATTTAATGTAAAAAAATACAAAAATAAAAAGTACATAAGCTTAACTAAAATATCTCGCTATATCCAAGTCATAGTCACATACAGGCTAAAATCTACATCATCAACAGGCAAAAATCTATCATTTACAGGCACAAATCTACAACAGACTTTAAATTTAATCCGTTTTATCAAATTGAATCGAAATAAGATATATATATTCGAAAGAAAACTAATTTAAATGTACTACAACACTTTTATATTCAAAAATTTTAATCTAAAAATTTTGATCATTAAATAATGAAATCGCATGGAACAGCCGTTTCCATGCAATTACGAAAGGAATTCCATTATTTCTCAAAATTACGATTGGTTCCTTGTTATCAGCATTCCTCAATGCACTGTCATAAATTCCCAGTACAACCTCGTTAGTCATGTTTTCCTGCCGAAACTCTTTCTTTAAGATCTTATTTGATATACTGTTTCCCCGTCTTATACACCATCGCTCCGTATGTGTCACTAAAGATCTTTAAATCGAATGATAAATTTCTACCAACGTTCCGATCGATTTTGATAATGTCTTTATTTTCGTAAAATAAATACACGGCGACAAGTACACATTTTTATACTTTCCGTGTTATGCGAAGAATAATGCAGCTTTCCATTATATAAATTCTTCATTCTGGGTATGTTGTTTGAAGAGAGAGAGAGAGAGAGAAAGAGCGTAGTTGCAACAATTGTTGTAAGGAAAATTGGATTTTCGCCGGATAGGAAAGTTTGGAATTTAATTATTATTTAAGAATAGCCGGATTTTACATTGACACGCATAAAAGGTTATCATTCAATTATGATTGGAAAGTTTTCGGATTATTTTAGTGTCTTTTAAATCAGAAATTGAGGATTTTATAATTTTGTACGAAATTGTACGCAATTTAAAATTAATTGGGAAAATATGAATGAGTATTAAACACATAGATACATTTATGTCTCATTTAATAGTAATTAATTATACCATTTTCAAAAGGATTTGTAGCTCGTTTCACTCTTTTAAATGTATTAATCATATATTCTTAACATAACTATGATTTGAATTATATTTTAAGCTAGCTGAGTTTTGCCTGCAGATTTCTATACAGCTGTATTTAATGGTGGTTGCCATGCTGCACGCAACTGATGTGACAGCTGAAAACATCTATGCCAGAAGATATCTGTCAAATGATTCCTGTTGATTTAAGCAAATTTCAGTGTATTAAAAACTTTAGAATAGTACTCTTTAGTCTGTCAAATGGCTGTTGATACAGTAAATTGTGCTATTGAATCTCTTGAATTCTTTTTGAATATTAAAATCATAAAAATTAGACAAAAATTTAAATCTTATTGATTAGATAATACTCTCATCCCTTAATTACTTGTGCATGGATGACACAAAGGGACAAAATATTTTTTCGTTGCAAGGGATTTTCTAACAGATCTTAAATACGTACATATTGTTAATTTCAAATTTGCAATCGGTTTCTTTCTCTAAGTTACTACTCTTCTTTAACTATCATTTTCAGTCTATTTTTGGTCAAAACGTACAAGTTTCGACACTTTATATACAGCAGGAGTTGCATAAACTTCAAATCTGAAATCAGTTTCTTTCTCTAAGTTACAGATTTCTTGAAACTAGCATTTTTAGTCTATTTTTGGTCCAAGCGTACAAGTTTAAAATTGTTATATACACAAGAAGTAGCATAAACGTTACGACAAATTTCTAGAGAAGTTAGTAGGGCACATCTTTAGGATAAAAATGCCATAGGATCCATGCCCGAAAATGTCATCGTATGCGGCTGGGGGTACGTCCCTGTAATGACCTGTACAGAAGCACACTGAGAAACAATTCATACTAGGGAAGCTCCCTTAGCTGGTTATGGTGTCCTTTCCGGGCATGGGTTCCTAAGCAATTTTAAACCTAATAATGTACCCAAATTCCTGTATCACAATTTCGTCATAATAAAGCACTTAAGCCGCAGTGGCTCAAAAACAAGCCTCACGAAGAAGTGACTCAGGTTCAAATCCCAACGATGATTGGTAGATTCATGTTCTGCCGACATAATATATGCACATCTGGTGCAAGTGCAGATTTACCCAGTAACTTTCACAAAGAAAACTTATTCCCGAAGGGTAAAAGTCGTCTGAGACAAAAGATTTATTTTTGTAGTAAGAATTTGCCTTGTTTTGGTAAAAAACAAGTCTGATTATGGATTTTCTACATAATTTTCACGGAAAACTTATTTGTCCCTGTATGATAAAAAAAATCGCTGAGGCTACGAATTTACTTTTTACAGTTTTACAGTTAAATTTTACAGTTTTGCTCAACAACTCCAGCTACCTGTTTTTACGACATTTTTACAGTGAGGATATTTAACTGATGATTAATATTGAAAAAAAACTTAACCTAATCAATGATTGAAACAGAAATAATGGCATTATGAATTTGGTTGAAATGTCGACATTTATTTATATAAAATGTTTAATTAAACACTAATATTACAGCCAGAAATTCTATTTATGTATACAAAATAGTTTCCCTATCCTAACTTTATATCAAAGTAACAGCTGACGAAGTAATACTTTTCGCGCTATGATTTTTCCTTTTTCCAAAAAAAAAATAAATAAACCATATATCACACGGTGCATTTACATTTTGCTTCTGCTTATACCAAAGAGTGTGACACATTCATTATTTAAACAGACTTTTATTTCTTTTATCAAACGCTTTATTTGTTTTTCCTCTTGATTTCCCGCTGTGGCAAATCATTAATTTTCTCTTCGGCTACAGTGAAATTTTTACCGAAAATTATTGCCTTTGAAAGATAGTTGAACAATGTTGAAGAATTTTTAAAGTTGTCTCTTTTGTTACACTTTCATTGAATCTTCACATCAGAAATCTTAAGAAATTTAATGGAAAAATTGTAGTACAACATCAGTTTTACCGGAGTGATTAATAACATTTCAAAAATGCATAAAAATCGATTTGAAAAAGGTTTTATTTCAATTTCAGCAGTCCTAGTCTTAAACCACATTCACACAAAGTTTTGCTCTTTATGCAGCTTTTGAAGAAATACTTTTATTTAAAAAAGAGTTGCTTTAAAAGTTGAAAGATATTAAGATTTTAAAAATCAAAAGGTTTTTCAAAAACTTATTAAAAATTTAAAAAAACAATTATTTTCCAGTTTAATGTATGTAGAACTAAAACATTTTCTTGAATATATTGTTTTGTTTCGTTACTTCATTCACTCCCTGTTGTTACAATCATGTTTGTAGTTAAACGATTTCGAATAATGCCAAAAATTGCTGGGCTGTATTGCGTTTGAAGAAGATTACTTAATTTTTTTCTTTAGATACTCTCAATGCAATTTCGGTTACTACTAATCTAGTCATAGCTTCCTCCTTGCTTTTGGTCTTCTTTAGGTTGCATGAACGAGTTGTTGACAAAAAAGCCACATGGTGGGGGGAAAAAATGTAAAATTTGAGATTTGAAACTGGCATTGGAGTTGGTTGTGCGATACCGTTAAATTTTCGAAGCAAGTCCATAGCCTCAATGGATTTTTACCAAACAATAACAAGTTTTTTTCAATACAAAATTACGAAGAAAATCCGTAATCAGACTGCTTTTTTCTTTTTTTTTTGCCATAACAAACCAGGTTTTTACTTCAAAATTTAATCTGTTGTATCAACAGACGACTTCAACCATATGGGAACAAGTTTTTGCTGTGAAAGTTACGAAGTTAATCTATACTTGCATCAGATGAGAATATTTTACGTCAGCAGAATTTGTATCCACCAATTATTGCTGGGATTTGAACCTGAGTAACTACATCGCGAGGCTGCGTGCTTTGTCTCTGAGTCGCTGTGGGCAAAGTTCTATATTATGAAAAAAATGAGATAGTGACAATTCTGTATCCATTTGAAAGTAATGTCGAATTGTAGTTTTATTTATATCATGTTCAATACCATGCAGTATTGGCTAAAGATTAGGAGCAAGTATAGAATATAATCGTTAAATGGTTAGAGAAAAGGTTGTTAGATTACGGAATGCAAAACTTAATGACAAAATCTGGAATTTTAACGAACCGTTTTTAATCCATTTGTGATTAAGGTGAAGGATGGATAAACAAAACGGCTTTAAAACGTTAAATATACAGTGGAATTCCGAAAAAAATAACTTATTTTTTACCGTGTAATGTTTAGAACGTGAATCAATATTTTCTATTACTTTTGCTTTTCTTTTTGGTTGATTGCTATTTTTATATTTAGTTGCTGTTGCAAAAGCTGTTGCAAAAATCTAAGACTTTAATTGTGAATTATGTAATATATGTGTGTTACTTGTTTATTAAGAAATATAAAAAAAAATGGATAAAAAGAAGCTTGGAAGAAGAACATTACCTTGGGCGATTTCAGAAAAAAAAAAAAAAATTAATAAATAAACAGATAAGATTGAACAAATAGTTAGCCATAGATATGGAGTAATAGGTTAGCATGGCTTAAACACATGACTTGCTGACTAAGCATGGATGCTATGTTGTTTAATTTGAAAACCAATTAAATATTTTTCTATTAGTTTTGACTAGATATAATCTATATAAATAAGACAGAAAGTTTATGTGCGTGTGTATATGTATGTCCTTCATACAAATCCACAATTACAAACTGATCCAAACTGAATTTGGTGTGCATACGTCCAAAAACACGGCAAACCTATTTTCTTTAAAACTCCCTTTCTTGGTTCCAGAACCTTTTCATTTCCCTTCTAACCTTCAGTAAGAGTTAGTCCCGAATAAGGACGAAAAATATAGCACCTCCAAAACCCGTTCCACTGTCTCCCCTACATTTTTGGTGGGGGTGCGTGTACTTCGTGGGGTGTTAAGTAATCCGAAACTAATCGACTAACCACTGTCACAGAAAAGGAGGAATTGCAACTTGTGGGGGTCAACTAGCTTTCAAAAGATATCAGAAGAGACTCACTCTACATTATGCTTTTTCTCCTTCTAAGAAAAACTTAAAAAATAATTTTTTTAAACTCTAAAACGGCTGTATTTATTTTCAAAATGGTTTTATCATTTTATTTAACATGCACTTTTTCTAATTATATCTTGAATTATTTATTATTTTGATTTGATTATTTAGAGAACTAATAATAACCAGAGTATTTAAATTTATAAAATTTTACTATGTAGTCATATGAAAGTAATTCATATAAAGTAACTACATTAAAAATAAATTTATATTTTCTCTATAAATCAAATAAAGTTTGTTAATTTTTTAAAAAATTGATTTGCTAACTTGTAAATTTTTTTATGTTAAAGTAAAACTTTGAGTTCAAGATTTTATTTTTTTATTACTTTTTTAATTTGTTTCTTTCAATTACAATTTAAATACATATATTTTTCACAACCTTTTTTTTTTAATTTTAATTAATTTTTTTCAATTTTTTAAAGATTGTACCATTTTTCTAATAGATCATTTCGATGGATCATTAAAAACAACAAACTAAAACAAAACAATTCTATGTTATTTTACATTTTAATATATCGATTTGAGAAGCTGCTCACTGTAATTAATATAAAGATTTATCAAAAAAATCGAAATTAATTTATAAAAAAGTACGAAACCGAAATTTTTGAAAGAAAAGGCATCTATTGATTTTCATTAAAACTTACAACATAACAACTGATTGAGACAAGTTTACTTTACAAAATTTTATCACTAACCCTGGGAGGTTTTCGTGTTTTTCCTCGCCATGTAATGCTAATGCGGATTTTAATTAACTATAACTACACTAATTAAAGTTTGCAGTGCAGAAATTTCTACTCAGAAAACTCTTCTCCATGAATGGCAAAAGAGGGTCAGGGAAGAGAAATTAAAATAACACATTGATTACATACTTTGTTCTATCAATATAAAAGAGCGAATAATTGTGAATAAAAATTACATTACACACTTTTAATAGGAATTCGGAAAATTTCTCGTTATTAAATACACAAGATATTGCATAATTACTAGTTTTAATATATATTATTAGAATATTGCTAAAAAAAGTTTTAAAAAGTGTATTAATTAAGAATTACAGATTGATGTTAAAGCAATAAAAAAAGACTAATAGTTTCAAAATCTAGTGAATCAACTAAGGAATCAGGTCTGAAAACATCAAAACCAGTTTGACTGTCTGAAGTAACAAAGAGAAGCTTAACTCTAAGTATTACAACTTATTTTTATTTTTTAATATATCGTGATGATATTTCGTGGTGTTTATAATAATCACATTTCTCATTCTTTCTATTTCATCTGGCAATCAAACTGGTTTCAATATTTTCAGTGTTGCGTTCCTAAGCAGAAGTTCATTATATTTTGATACCGTTTTCATTTTTCTCTCGTGAATATTAATTATGTCCACTAATGTTCTTTTACTTCCTTTTTTTAAAGAATTTTACAATACATGCGTATATTTTTTTATATTTTTCTTCATTTACTGATTTAAATAAAATTTTCATAATACTTAGTGTTCTTGTGTATGTACATTAAAGCCCTAAATACAGGGCTAAGTGCTTGTTCACGTTTGGATGATGTGTGCTCTTGTGTACTAGCTATTTTTTTTATTTTATTTCCTTACCGTGGAAAAACAAACTATCCCAGCTATTGGAGTAATTAAAACTATTTTTGGAATGGAAAAATTGCAACCTTTTAAATTTTTATAATGTAAATGTTTTTTTAGACCTACAAATGAGTGTACGATACATATATATATATATTTAAAAAGGAAAACTGCAGTTTTGTGATGCTTTATAGTATATTGGAATATCTTTACGTCATTGTCTCGATTTTAATTAATCTCACTTTATTCAGAAGCTAAATTTTTTAATTCTGAAACATCTTTAAAAAACAAGGAAAAAAGTTTAAAAAAAAAGGGGGAATAATGTATTTAAAAAATAAATTCCACTCTCAAAATGAATAAAAACAAGAAAAAGTATTACTACTAAATAAATAAAATGTATGTAGAATGAACGAATTATCAGCGAATATAATTTCCATAATAAATTAAAAGCTTATAAAAGCTCCCCATATCAGTTCTTCAAAAGGACAGAGAGAGAAAAAGAGTTGAACAGAGTAAAAGTATTTGGGAGGGAGGGAGCAAGACCAAGACCACCTACGGAGAAGATTAGATCGCAAGCGTCTCTTGGAGAATGAACTTGGGGGTGGAAGTTGCCTTCCTCCCTTACTCAAAGGTAGAAAGTGACTTGAGTTTCAAAGGCAATATTACAAAAAGTAATAAAGATAAAAAAAATTGACCTACATTTTCGTGGATAGGAAAGATTGAAAAAAATTATTAGTATTTTTTTTAAATTGATCACTCCGATTCTTAAACAAGAAAAATTGAATCAAAGTATGACAAGCCCGCCATAGACTTTACATGTTAAAAGCAGAATTGAGGAGTCTGCTTGGTTCAACACTTTTCTCCCGGCAACCACGATTGGGGACCCGACCTTCTGATCATATGAGCTCGCCCCGTGCTCTTTGTTCGCCAAGCTCCCTTCAATCACCGGTTTGCGAGCTGCATCCCAAAGAAAGAATTTATCATAAGTAAAATTAACGCTGATAATTTCGTAAATTATGGTCATGACGGCACCGAATTTCTATTTTAATTTAAAGCCGCACGTTTTTTATATTGATGCTTATATTTTTTTAAACTTGTCTGTATAAAATTTAAATAACGGAAACTCAACAAAATTTATAAAATGAATTTGAAATTATGAATAATGTCATGCGAAAATTGTGTAGATTTTGAATATCGTATTTTCAATTTTTTTTAATGCATATTTATTCTTTGTTTTGGTGCTCTCATCTTCTTACTCATATTATGGTAAACCTTATATGTTGAATAATATCTGCAGCGTAATATACAACAAATAATTGATATATTGATAAGGTTGATAGATTGATATTGTATATATTGATAAGGTTGAATTATTACATCACATTACAAATTCCATTAATTTACAGAAAAGAAATATGCATTTAAAATTTTACAGAATGTTAATGGTGCTAAAATGATTTTAATTAGCATCGATATTCAAATCTAATTTCTCAAAACACGTTAAAACATTGCTCATTTACAGTGTTAAAATTCTGTTTTTTCCTATATCGCACAGTTAAGATAAATATATAAAGTTGTTTTCAGAATATTTGGTATTCGTACACTTCATCTAAACTTCTGCAGTAGGTGATATTTGGGGACGAAGAGAAAGGTACACAAATCGATATCGAAATTTACTCCACATATCGATTTGAGGAAATATATATTAGAAGACGAAAATTCTATCTAAAATATCGATTAATCTTTTCTCGATGTTACTCAACTACTTTATTAAACAATGGATATTGAATTTCCGGTTGGATGAAGTTATCCTCTAGCTTTATGTTTAATGTATTAGGATAAGAAATAAAATATTAAACTTATTCATAAATAAATATAAAGTATTTTTATAAGATACTTAAGTGTTTAAAACAATGATTGTAATAAAGATTATTTAAGTTATAATTCAGCATATCACATCTTTTAACATCGATGATTGTATTTTTTTTTACATAATAAATTTAGAGTTATTAATCAATTACAATTATTTTATAACAATTTCTTAGCATGAATTTAATTTAAAATATAATATCAAGCTAAAGATTTAAAAAAACAACAACTTTACTCTATGTGTCAGGAATGTATGTAATATTAAAAAAAGAAATGAAAGCAATTATAAAACTAGTTAGTAATTAAAAAAATAGATGAAAATATAAAAATAACTCGTAGATATAAGTTTCAAAATTGCCATACATTATTAAATAGAAAAACTGTTTTCGTTCTAACAATTAATACTTTTAACTGAATAATAGCGTGTTTAGTTAAAATGTTAAATACAGTGCTTCTAATTTAAAATTCTATACTTTCTTTTAATAACATATTACCATGTACATAATTTTTTTTGAATTGAATCCTTTTAAAATATAATCGCGAAAAATAAAAAGAATGAGATCAGAAAAAATGACATGTTCAACTGATGATATTAAATCTAACAATACATACCTTTCAAAAATACTCAGACGCAGTCAAAACACAATAAGTTCAAACACAATATATTAATATATTCTGCTTATGAACTACAGAAAAAGAATTCTAAGATTTGGATTGTTTAAATTGCATTAATGTGTTTAGAAATTAATAGAAATGCAATTTTTTTTTTTTGCATCAATTTACTGAATATATTAAATAAAGACAAATTTTTTCAAATATATTGATAGATTGTTTCTTTTATTAACATATTATATATTAGTTTAAAGTGTTTAATCATGGAAAATGCTTAAGAAATCTAGAAAAAGGGCACTTAATTATAATTTTTTTTTTAATTAAAACTATTAACTTATTTTTCATAGTATGAACTGAAATAATAACCTAAAATCTATTGCAAATTACACAAAATCAATTAATAACAAAATAAGTTGATAATATATACGGCTTTCTTGTGTTGTATTTGAGTTTATCAGATATTTATATTTAAGTAAAGGATTTGATTCGTAAAAACATATCGCTCTCAGATATTCCGTTTTTCAATCGTCGGCTAAAACGAATACTTGATGGCAGAATAAAGAAAATAAATGGATCTTAACTTAATATGAACGAACCGCAAACAGCGTCCCTCAGCAAAAGCCCCCATCGATGTCAATTCGCTGACAAAGCGCTGGATGTTATACGACCCAAACGACTTGATTTATGACGTGTCGTAGAATTTCATAGCCTTGGCCTCTGATATTTCCCTCTTACATTTTATAAAGCGTTAGGCTTTTTGGACATAGCGCAACACCCGAGTAAAATATAGAAGGAAGGGTTACATTCCCTTGGCAAACCCCCATGCATTTAGAAGACCTCTATCTATTCTTCGAGCCCAAAGAAAAGAAGAGAAGATAAAGTGATTGGACGAGTTTTTGAAAAGAAAAATGGGACCTTTTCATTTCAGGGGTGGAAGAGAGAAATGGGTTGCTTTCAACCATGACTGAAATACATTTCGAAAGAAAAAGTTCTATTTCGAATGACACTGGGCGTTATGGTTTCAAAACTTTTCACATGAAGGGTTATTAATGGGTGGTGAATGAATCTCGCCAAGAGTAGGATTCATCCCACTAATAAGGTTTCTTGTGTTGCCCTTTTGACAGAATAGTTGGCGACAATTGCTACTATGTATAATATTTAGAGAAGTCTTTTTTCATATTTTTTTTTTCTTGAATAGAAACATTTTGTTAACTTACAAAATGGCACTGGATGTATTTTTCGTTTGCAAACGAGCTGACAAACAGTCCGCATGAAGTGGTTTAGAATCAACAAGTGTTCTTTGTAATTTTTAAAAGGTACTAGGAGGAATCATCTCCTCACCATCTTCCACGGTTGCTTCTCAAGTCTAATTCATCTTTGTTTTTGTTTTATTCTTCTTCTTAAAAGCTAATTTTTTTTAAAAAAATATTTACTTAAATATATAATTATTACTTTATGCCAAGACATTTAGTTTATAAATTAAGCAAAGTGAACGATTACTGGGATTTGAAGGATAATCAAATGTAGTTGAAGGAAGTAAAAAATTAAGAATATGCAACACAATAAGCAGTAATAAATGAGACTTAATTTTACTTGCATTATAAATTCATACACAAAAATAACCCTATAACATTTCTTCGCTTTAGTTGCATTACTGCGGCTTGTAGAGTGATTCATAAATTTTCCTTTCAGCAAATTATACAGTTAATAATTCTAGAAATAATTATTGACTGTAAAATTTCTATATTTTTTTTTACAACACACCATCCATTTTACAGAATTTACATTTATTTTCATTTTACACAATCTATTTTTCTACACATCTTCCTAACATTAAGTTTCTAATTCTTATTTTTCATTCCCTCATTCATTTACTTACATTTTAACGAAAAGATTTTTTTTCGAAGTTCATATTGTTCTCTTTCATATTGTTACAATTACTGAAAAATTAAAACTTGTAATATTTCGCATGCATTAGCTAATAGAAAAAAAAAATACAGAAGTGGTTGACTTGAGTGGTGAAAATTTTGTTTTTAACATACATTCATGCAATTTATTATTCAGTTATTTAGTAATTGTTATTGATTAGTTTTGAACTTAATAGAAAAATGTTAAACGATTCTTTTAAGAAGTGTTTGAATAAAGTTAATAATTAGCACCATTTTTTCACTTTTTAGAAGAAAATCATGTTGAAGTGAATAATAATGATAAAAAACAAAATTAAAATATTATTTTTTCAATGAGGGCATAACATTTTTCTGTGTTCAGATAAATTAAGGCTTTTTAACTGGGAAGATGTAGAAGAAAATTAATTAAGAGGCTTCTAGACAAAGTTATTGATAAGAAAAATAATAAAATAATGGATGGACATTTTTCTACAATGTATAAAATTGCTTTAATACATATTGAACAAAAACTTAAAAAGAGTCGGTCTTTTTCATTGGCAGATTAGAGGACTTACTTTCAAGAATAATACAATGAAAACTTTTTTAAGCTTTTTAGTGAGTTTTAAGCACAGATATTTTCACGAAATAAAACTTTTGATAGGTTTTAAGGAGAAGTGTAATAAAGCTTGTCTTTCTAATCTCACTTAATTTAAAGGAAGGTTTTAGATGATAACACAATGATTAACACTTTTTGAAACCATATTTTTTAGGTACTTCTTATTTTTCCTTTGCCTCCTTTAAGTTAGCGCTAACAAAAAATTTATTTTTTGTGAAAATTTATCTCTATACAAAACCTTACTGCATGAAGGTACCAAATGAACTTCTGAAAATTTGTTATAATTTCGGCTAATGCACATCGTATGTTTAACTGTACGAAAAGCTTCTTATAATAAATTATTAAATGCGATCGTTTTATTTAGAAAAGACCTTTTGCAAATAGTTCCCTGCTATTTGCTGTCTATTTTCCCTCAAAAAATTATTTACATACTTTTTCTTTTCAATAAACTCTTCAGAGCCGTGATGCTTCTGGGAATAGAGCGTTCGCCTTCCAATGAGGCGAACCGGGTTCGAATCCCAGGGATGACTGGTCAATACGAATTTCGCATTGGGCTTGCACCGAAAACAATGCTGATGTAAAAATATATTAGTGGTAGATGGGTCATGGGTTAGAGTCCCCTGGCCTTCAGGCTAACTGCGTGTGGTTTTCCCCTCTTTATAACGCAAATGCGGGTTAGTTCCATCAAACATTCCTCCACGAATACAAATTTTCTCCCAATACTTGATCCAGGAGGTCCCTTGTCTTCTGGATTGGGTTCAAAATTACAAAGCTAAAGAGTTGAACATTAGCAGTCGTAAATCCAAAAGATTGGTTCAGATGTTCAACGACGGTTATAAAATAAAATAAAATAATCATCATTCGATTGTCATCTCTAGGCTTTAGCAATTAGTAATTGCAATGAATAAAAAAGAAGAACTGCTTCACAGAATGTTCTGGTCATTTACATCACTGATAGAAATGTTGGTCTAAAAATGTTTTAAAAAAGTAGCGTTTAGGGAAAAATCATCTCATAGTATTATTGCTTGCCAACTTGAAGGAAAATCTAACATATACTTTTAGTATTTTTTTTTACTTCTTTTCCAACAATGAAGAAAGGATTCGAAAAAGAAATTCCCTTTTAAATTGGATTTACCATAAAGTATTCCCTTGTTCGGATAATTTAAAATATGAAGATATATGATCTTCATATATTCCCAGATGTATGATCTTCACAAAATACGATAGCATTTTTTCATAGTGAAACTGAAATATGGGTGATTCTTTTTAAACATGACAATTCGGACCAAAAAATTTCTTCAAATATAAAGTCTTCAAAATAATCTAAATTTTTTTTTGTATACTTCTTTAGTTACACTTATTAATATCTTACAGACAGCAGTGTAGTTTAGTAACATTTGCTCGAGAAAAAAAAAATAAAACAGAAATTCACCAAATATTTAATTCCAGGAAAATGACATATTAGCTTAGAAGTTTAAAAAACAGTCATTTTAAGTTAATAGTAAGTAACTCAACTTAAGCCTTTATGTTAGATGGACCATAAATTGATTAAATTTTTTCTTTTTATCCACTGTAGAAGGAATCAAAAAAATTTTTGTTGCTGATATGTACAGAATAAAATTTTGTATAACAATCAATCATTAAATAAAAAAATAACTTTGATTAGA
The DNA here is from genome assembly GCA_949128135.1 of Parasteatoda lunata. Taxonomy (NCBI): domain Eukaryota; kingdom Metazoa; phylum Arthropoda; class Arachnida; order Araneae; family Theridiidae; genus Parasteatoda; species Parasteatoda lunata. The sequence continues at coordinate 43,548,364 of OX421971.1, forward strand.
TCCAAGCATATTACTATCATACATAAACTTGGTATTAGGTTAATATTTGCTTTTCCTCTTTACAGTATAAGCAGGTAAAAAAAATTCATAGAACACTTCTATGTCCTTGCATTCATAAGCCAGGAAAATGACAGCCAGGATAATGACAAATTCGCCAATTTAAAGCATATAACTTTAGTTTAATTTTATATTTTGTCCTAAGACGTTTATATTCTGCAGAAAACAACAGGATTTCTTAAAATATCTCAGATAAATCTATGTAGTTTATGTTATTAATGATTTCAAGAAGCCAGGAAAATAACAACACAAAAACCTACTCATTTTGAAAAATTTTTTTAAATAAATTTTGAACCAGAAAATCGGTTCTTTATTCATGCAACAAGACATGTTCATATAGAAGGGTATCTAATCAGTCTATTGACATAAGATATTGATTGCTGGCTCTATCTATTTTGGTTATAAACCACTAAATAAAAGTAGCCAGAAAATGACAGATTTTCTTGGGATAAACAAATTATTGACGGAAAGAATTATTTTAAACGACGTTTTTGTAAATAATACCCTCTGCGTATATTCTAGATATGCTTACACCGGTTGAGATAAAAAAAAAATTAGATATTGGAAAATTTATGGGAAGTTTTGAAGCTAGTTATCATTGGAAAAATTGTTTGGGACATGCCAGGAAAATGACATTTTGATATTTAATTAAATTTTTTACGTATACAAAACAGTCAATGCTAGTGCAAAGTCATTTTAAAATGCTAACAGCAATGCTATTTATTAATTTTTATAAAAAAAAGTTTTTTTAGTATTATAGTATTAGATCTTGGAGCAAGGGACAGTGAATTGTCATATTTCGTGAGAATCACCCATATATTAACACTTATAACTTGATTAACTTTTAATCTCTTCCATAAAAGGTTCAGAGTGTAAAAACGGAGACATTTGATCTTCCTATATCTTCAAATATATATACTTCATAAAATACAATAGTATTTTTACATTGTGAAATTGAAGTATTTTAACTTAAAATCCCCTTAACTAATAAAAGAATCTTTAAAATTTACAGTATTCACTTGTTAGAGAAATTCAAAAGATAAAGATATATAATCCTTCTATATCTCTAAATATATAATCTTCATAAAATACTACAGAAATTTTACGTTATGAAATTGAAGTATTTACACTTAAAATTTCATTATATAATAAAACTTTCCATAAACATTACAGAAAGTTCGCTTCTTTAAAAATGCAATACATGGAGACATATTTTCTCGTAAAATTACTATAATAAAATATTTGCACTGTCAGAGTGAAGTATTTGCACTTAACTTTCTTTTTTTTGTGTGTGTGCTTCACGGCATAAGTACTGCAACTTTCTCATTTATATGCAAATTATCAATCAATACTCAAACTTTTACCTCGCATTTATGAAAGTTCTTAAGCAGAATTAATCAAAGCCCACCGCATCATTATTCCAACCGTAATCCAATTACAACATAGAGCAATAGCAATTATTAAAATGATTATTTCTCCCCGCACGTCTTTCAATAATGAAATAAAACTCATTTCTTCCTTAACTATCAATTCTCATTTTCTTGCTTGTTAGGACGAAAATATATCCTTGATACCTTTCTGCGTGCCAAAAGTGAACGATCTGAGAAAACATTAGAAGCGTAAATTAGTCCTTGATGGCAGAAAACTGACAGAACGTCGGGATATTGCTGACTCGTAGATTCCAAGATATTACGCTTCTCCACGCTTATTAGTGCCGCGGAAAAGACGGGAGAGAAAAAAAATCTGCTTCCATCGAAACATTAATAAATATTTATAGAGAAAAGAGCATTCTATCGGTAATGGGTTCCAAAAGAGAAGATGCCTAGATCTGAGAAAATTTCCTGGATATTTCCTCTTAAATTCCTTTACCTTTTGAAATTGATGCAGGATTAAGATGACTGTAATTGGGAAATGGTTTGTTGACAGATAGCCTTTTTCTAGTTTTGAAAGGAATTTAAATATACAGTTTTAAGTTAATGATCTCTGCAAGGTTTATGAGTATTTAGTAAAGTAAATAAAAGTTTTATTTACTAGACGCGTTATTCCTATCAAAGCCTGTTGATAAGACTTTAGATATTTGCGATTGTAAAAATTGAATAAATACCCGCGAAAGACTAAGTTTTAAAATTAAATTAATGAAGGTACTTTTTTATCGTAGAAATTGTGTTTGTCTATGTATGTTACCACTGTTAACTGGAAATTCTGATTTATTATTCATTTTTAATACTATACAATGTCAATATTACGATTTTGATATTTAAAAATTATTAGAAATAAAATGTTGTTAATTTATTATACCATATTTATTATATAGGATCTTTACAATATCGCACAACTATTATATTACTTTGCCTTCTATTTATTATGTTGATGTTGCCTTATCAGAACTTCACACGCATGCAGCATGTAATATTTATCGGCGAAAAACATATATATATATATATATATATATATATATATATATATATATATATATTATACCGATTTATATTTAAGGATTTTAATTAGGTACGTTACTTGGTTTGGCAACTTTAATACACGGAGAAAAAAACAGCAAAGTAAACAGTAACAATAGAAAAAAAACATTAATTACCGTAATAAATAAGTGTATGGAATACCTGGAAAGTTTAAATACAACAATGGTCCTTTAATTCATAAACAAACATTGTATTAAATACCGATATAGTTCTTATAGTTCCATAGCTTAAAGAAATTAGCGTAAAGCAAACGAGGTAAAAGTATACTGACAATTTACCTTCAATTAAAAAGAAAACAAACATTTTATGGTAATATCAGGTTAAAGGATTCTAGATAAAAGCTCTTTGCGGTTCCGTGGTGGCTCAGGGGATAGAGCGTTCACCTTCCAATGAGGTGAACCAGGTTCAAATCCAATAGCTGATCGTAACGAATTCCGCACCCGGCTCGTACCAACCACAGTGTTGACGTAAAACATCCTTAGTGATAAACGGGTCATAGGTTTGAGTCCCTTTGCAATCAGGCTAATAGTATGAAGTTTTCGTCGCATTCCTCATCATGTAACGCTAATGCGAGTTAGTTCTATCAAAATGTCCATTTCGAAGGTAAATTTCTCCCAATACTTGATCCAGGAAATCCCTTGTCTTCTGGATAGGGTTCAAAAGTACAAGGCTACGGATGTGAGCATTAGTAGTCGTAAACCCCAAAAATTGGATCGGCTTTTCAACGACGGGTTTAATAGCTCTTTACGGTAAAAAGCGAAAAAGGAGAAATTTCCGAACAATGATCGTTTAATTTTAAATAAATAACATTATAGGGAATACCAGGTAAGAAATTACAGGCCAATTACCTAAACAATGGTTAGCACCTTATTAATGGATAACACCTATATAATGGTTAACGCCTAAATTCTGGTTAACAGTCCGTTTTATCTGGTTGTTATAAATAAAACAAGGTTGATTGATTCCAAGTTGATTGATTCCAGTAATCACGTATTTTTACAAATGTGGAGAAAACTACGATCTGCATTATAGTTATACAGGTTTGGAGAAATATGAGGATGTCAAGCAGATAACTAGCATAACCACCTCACATTTTATAGAAGATGTCAAGCAGATAACTAGCATATCTACCTCACATATTTTAGAAGAATATGATTTCCTTTAGAATCTTTTTTTCGGATGAATCTATTAAAATAATAACAACAAACTAATAGAGAAAGATTTTCTAATGCATTATTTTAGTCTGATTACCAAACGCGGTATCACAATGGTTTATTGGTTTATTTACGTACTTATTATATGCATGTATTATTGAAGGTATCTTAACAAGATAATTTAATACAATTTAAAAATACTTTGGCAGTATAGAAAACATTATTAGTAAGAGGGCTAAAACAAACCAAAGTATGACAAATTGCAGAACAAGCAGTTGAATTCATATAATTTGTATATCCTTCATTTATTTTCTGTACTTTTTTTTCCAAAAGCTACTCATTTATTGAATTACATTTTAAAATTAAACATTACAGTCGCTTTTCAAAAATTTAATAGCTCGCACAAAAAAAAAAAAAAAAAAAAAAAAAAAACTGGTAGCTCATTCAAAACAGAAATTTAGGTTTACATATCGTCGTGCGTGTCTAGCGGTGCTTCCCTATTGCAACCTGCTCAGAAGCACACGAAGAAACAGTTCATAATAAAGAAGTGCCCCTTAGCAGTGTAAGCATGGGTATCTACGCGATTTTAATCTGGATGGTGTGCCTACTCCCCAAGATATTAGCCACAGCATCTATGCAAACCTCTGTTATCTATATCGTTTTTAACCTCTTAATGATCGGTTAATTTTCAAGAAAATGGTCATAAAAGTGCCTATTTTTTTACATCTAGTTTAAAATAAACTAAATATCTATAAATACCTTAAAAATATCCTGGTTCTGCCATCTGGTGTGTAAAATGAGAAATAAAATGTTTTCCGGGGAAAAGAAATGAATTAGTTTTATTCTTATTGGCGAGTTACTACTGAACACTCCAGCTCGGAAATTTCACGGGAGCGAGAAATAGAGGGCGAAAACTCGCCCTGTCATTTTTACAGGAGCGAGAAGGAGGGGTTAAACTTGCACATTTCAACCATAAATAGACTGAAAATGTCAGTTAAAAATTGAAAAAAAAAACGGTAGCTTAGAGAAAGAAACTGATTGCAGATTTGAAATCAGCGATATGAAAGTATTTAAAATTATTACAAAATTTCATACAACAGAAAACAACCAAATGTTTCCCAGCATTAAATTGTCTCTATTAAAAAAAAAATCTCTATTAAATATTAAAATTTAATAGAGATTTTTTTGATTATGGGTTTAACATTCTTTGTAATATTTTAGCAATTAACAATCATTTCTTTTAACTATTTAAAGGAAAACTATGTTAAAAAAATATTTTTTTCCTATTAAAGACACACTTTAGAGTAATTTCAAATTTTTAGTAAGAAAAAATTAAAACAAGATGTGAAGCTTATAATCCATAACAGCATGACGCACTCTTGATTAAAGTTCATAGATTTTTAAAATTTTCTTTTAAATCATTAGTCAAATTAACTCAAGTTGCACTTTGAAATATTAAAAAATTGGAGAAAAAAATCATGAAAAATGATCTTTCAACGTTTCTTTAAATTTTTAAAGCTTGATCGATTTTGAACTTTTTATTTGTGAGAAAAAACTATAGTTTCTTAAACTGCTGCAAGCGTTATTTGAAAATTTCTTTTCCATTGTCTTTTACAAAATCTTTATGGTGCTTCTAGCAATTTTAACTTTTCTGGTTTTTTATATCCCGTCTTTTCCGAAAAAACAATAAAATCAATAAAAAATAAAAATCTATTCCAAAAATAAAATTTTAAAATTCTTGTAGCTTAGCAGGGTAAAACTTTAATTGATGCTCAAAACTCTATTCTCAGTTGGATAAACTTTAATTAAACTGATTTTTTTAAGAAAAGAAACAAATCAAACACATTAAAATCTAAGATATCATGGAAAGGGAAAAAAAAACCTTAAAAATGGCCTGTAATTGGTAACTTTGATAAAGAGTTAAAAAAAGAAAGGAATTGCAATTTCTTTTTCATAAATTTTCTTAAAATAAATTATTTCATCTTCAATACTTTTTGATAATTGAATTAAAACAAATATTACTTGAGGTGGCATAAATATTTTCCCTAAATTTTCACCAGTATAATTCTTTATACATTTACTGAACTAGAAAAGATATTTAAATATTTGGTGAAACAAAGATTTTCTTGTAAAATAGTCTGTAAAAAAATATCGATGCTTTTTTTTCATCTTGATTTTAATATCATAAATGATGACGTCATTAATTTTTACCTCTACAATATTTCCTATTCAGGCTACAGTAAACAGTTTAATTACGGAATTAAAAACCAAACACAGGCAACAATGAATGCAATTAATCAGAAATTAACTTACATATGTAGTTTTTAATACAAAGGGATTTAACAAAACTTAAACTAAACTATGTAGGTTTATTTTCTGATGTTCTTTTCTTTGAATATAGTATTAATCAGGTCACATTTCTGATAAATACAAGTACTCTTTTTGATCCATTTGAGAAAAGTGAAAAAGTCTATACTTCGAAATAATTTAAAATTAAAAAAAAAATCTATTTGGATTGAAGCTAAAATTTATTATGGTTTCCATGTAGTTCATCCATGCATGCACAATCATTGTGAACCATGCATGCACAGTTCATAATGTAATGAGCTATATAATTAATAATTTAACATGTAACGAAATTAACATGTGCATACACAATATAAAATGTTTTAAAGAAATATGATAACACATTAATTTGTAACATATTAACTTGCGAAGTCCAGATTATAATCATTAGTTACTACGATTCACTACAAAATTAAGAAGAAAATATTAAATATTTTCCGCTCATGCGGAATATGAGAGAACTAATTTAAATGTTCGTATATTCCGCAATTTTTAACGATTTTATTTTCAAATTTTAAAAGGATAACACTATTATTCGTTGAAATTTTCCAAAAATTTTATTTAATTTTATTAAATATTTTTAGTTTTCGTTTAAATATCCATGTAGTCGCATTGTTGGATAAAAGGTGAAAAAAAATATTTTAAATTTATAAACTTAACTTAGCCAGTTTAACGTATATAAGACAATATATACGTGTATAAGAAATAGTAAAAAAATTTATCCATTGGCATGATGGCGGGAGAGATGCTGAGAAATCATTTTGGTAAAAATGGTTTCTGCATAATTCCTCCAAGCACCCTAAAAGGGGGAGGGGTGTAGAAAGTTAAGCAGTCCGCTTAACGCGGAGCCGAAGCTAATACAGAAATCGAATGCGACGAGTTGAGAAAAGTGAGGTCTTTTTAAAGGAAAATGCTAAAGATGAGTTGCAGTTATTAAAAATTAGAAGTTAAGGTTAGGACAGGAGTAAGAGGGTAAAATAAAAGTTAAAGTGTTTACAAATTTATGGTAGTTACGGTTATAAAATTAAAAAATAAATATAGAAGTGTGGTGCTTCCTCCCGTCGTCCTCCAGGGCCGAGGAGCCTCCCTGTAGTCACGCTCGAAAACCTTGCCCCTCTCATTGCACATGTGGACTTCGCCCGGCCACGGGGCTAACGAACATTTTTGATCACCAGCATAGGGAAAGTGAAGGAATTACAGATATCTGATAAGTTTCAGTCGTAATTTGATTCTCTTTAAGAAGCTAGTTCTTTTGCAACTACTTTGTATGAAGTGAAAGAGGGGCAGACTACCTATTAGTGTCGCGTAGTTCTTTACAGGCTTTCTCCAAGCACATCCAAAAGAGGGGAGGGGGTGTAGAAAGTTATGCAGTCCGCTTAACACGGAACCGAAGCTAATACAGAAATCGAATGCGACGAGTTGAGAAAAGTGAGGTCTTTTTAAAGGAAAATGCTAAAGATGAGTTGCAGTTATTAAAAATTAGAAGTTAAGGTTAGGACAGGAGTAAGAGGGTAAAATAAAAGTTAAAGTGTTTACAAATTTATGGTAGTTACGGTTATAAAATTAAAAAATAAATATAGAAGTGTGGTGCTTCCTCCCGTCGTCCTCCAGGGCCGAGGAGCCTCCCTGTAGTCACGCTCGAAAACCTTGCCCCTCTCATTGCACATGTGGACTTCGCCCGGCCACGGGGCTAACGAACATTTTTGATCACCAGCATAGGGAAAGTGAAGGAATTACAGATATCTGATAAGTTTCAGTCGTAATTTGATTCTCTTTAAGAAGCTAGTTCTTTTGCAACTACTTTGTATGAAGTGAAAGAGGGGCAGACTACCTATTAGTGTCGCGTAGTTCTTTACAGGCTTTCTCCAAGCACATCCAAAAGAGGGGAGGGGGTGTAGAAAGTTATGCAGTCCGCTTAACACGGAACCGAAGCTAATACAGAAATCGAATGCGACGAGTTGAGAAAAGTGAGGTCTTTTTAAAGGAAAATGCTAAAGATGAGTTGCAGTTATTAAAAATTAGAAGTTAAGGTTAGGACAGGAGTAAGAGGGTAAAATAAAAGTTAAAGTGTTTACAAATTTATGGTAGTTACGGTTATAAAATTAAAAAATAAATATAGAAGTGTGGTGCTTCCTCCCGTCGTCCTCCAGGGCCGAGGAGCCTCCCTGTAGTCACGCTCGAAAACCTTGCCCCTCTCATTGCACATGTGGACTTCGCCCGGCCACGGGGCTAACGAACATTTTTGATCACCAGCATAGGGAAAGTGAAGGAATTACAGATATCTGATAAGTTTCAGTCGTAATTTGATTCTCTTTAAGAAGCTAGTTCTTTTGCAACTACTTTGTATGAAGTGAAAGAGGGGCAGACTACCTATTAGTGTCGCGTAGTTCTTTACAGGCTTTCTCCAAGCACATCCAAAAGAGGGGAGGGGGTGTAGAAAGTTATGCAGTCCGCTTAACACGGAACCGAAGCTAATACAGAAATCGAATGCGACGAGTTGAGAAAAGTGAGGTCTTTTTAAAGGAAAATGCTAAAGATGAGTTGCAGTTATTAAAAATTAGAAGTTAAGGTTAGGACAGGAGTAAGAGGGTAAAATAAAAGTTAAAGTGTTTACAAATTTATGGTAGTTACGGTTATAAAATTAAAAAATAAATATAGAAGTGTGGTGCTTCCTCCCGTCGTCCTCCAGGGCCGAGGAGCCTCCCTGTAGTCACGCTCGAAAACCTTGCCCCTCTCATTGCACATGTGGACTTCGCCCGGCCACGGGGCTAACGAACATTTTTGATCACCAGCATAGGGAAAGTGAAGGAATTACAGATATCTGATAAGTTTCAGTCGTAATTTGATTCTCTTTAAGAAGCTAGTTCTTTTGCAACTACTTTGTATGAAGTGAAAGAGGGGCAGACTACCTATTAGTGTCGCGTAGTTCTTTACAGGCTTTCTCCAAGCACATCCAAAAGAGGGGAGGGGGTGTAGAAAGTTATGCAGTCCGCTTAACACGGAACCGAAGCTAATACAGAAATCGAATGCGACGAGTTGAGAAAAGTGAGGTCTTTTTAAAGGAAAATGCTAAAGATGAGTTGCAGTTATTAAAAATTAGAAGTTAAGGTTAGGACAGGAGTAAGAGGGTAAAATAAAAGTTAAAGTGTTTACAAATTTATGGTAGTTACGGTTATAAAATTAAAAAATAAATATAGAAGTGTGGTGCTTCCTCCCGTCGTCCTCCAGGGCCGAGGAGCCTCCCTGTAGTCACGCTCGAAAACCTTGCCCCTCTCATTGCACATGTGGACTTCGCCCGGCCACGGGGCTAACGAACATTTTTGATCACCAGCATAGGGAAAGTGAAGGAATTACAGATATCTGATAAGTTTCAGTCGTAATTTGATTCTCTTTAAGAAGCTAGTTCTTTTGCAACTACTTTGTATGAAGTGAAAGAGGGGCAGACTACCTATTAGTGTCGCGTAGTTCTTTACAGGCTTTCTCCAAGCACATCCAAAAGAGGGGAGGGGGTGTAGAAAGTTATGCAGTCCGCTTAACACGGAACCGAAGCTAATACAGAAATCGAATGCGACGAGTTGAGAAAAGTGAGGTCTTTTTAAAGGAAAATGCTAAAGATGAGTTGCAGTTATTAAAAATTAGAAGTTAAGGTTAGGACAGGAGTAAGAGGGTAAAATAAAAGTTAAAGTGTTTACAAATTTATGGTAGTTACGGTTATAAAATTAAAAAATAAATATAGAAGTGTGGTGCTTCCTCCCGTCGTCCTCCAGGGCCGAGGAGCCTCCCTGTAGTCACGCTCGAAAACCTTGCCCCTCTCATTGCACATGTGGACTTCGCCCGGCCACGGGGCTAACGAACATTTTTGATCACCAGCATAGGGAAAGTGAAGGAATTACAGATATCTGATAAGTTTCAGTCGTAATTTGATTCTCTTTAAGAAGCTAGTTCTTTTGCAACTACTTTGTATGAAGTGAAAGAGGGGCAGACTACCTATTAGTGTCGCGTAGTTCTTTACAGGCTTTCTCCAAGCACATCCAAAAGAGGGGAGGGGGTGTAGAAAGTTATGCAGTTCGCTTAACACGGAACCGAAGCTAATACAGAAATCGAATGCGACGAGTTGAGAAAAGTGAGGTCTTTTTAAAGGAAAATGCTAAAGATGAGTTGCAGTTATTAAAAATTAGAAGTTAAGGTTAGGACAGGAGTAAGAGGGTAAAATAAAAGTTAAAGTGTTTACAAATTTATGGTAGTTACGGTTATAAAATTAAAAAATAAATATAGAAGTGTGGTGCTTCCTCCCGTCGTCCTCCAGGGCCGAGGAGCCTCCCTGTAGTCACGCTCGAAAACCTTGCCCCTCTCATTGCACATGTGGACTTCGCCCGGCCACGGGGCTAACGAACATTTTTGATCACCAGCATAGGGAAAGTGAAGGAATTACAGATATCTGATAAGTTTCAGTCGTAATTTGATTCTCTTTAAGAAGCTAGTTCTTTTGCAACTACTTTGTATGAAGTGAAAGAGGGGCAGACTACCTATTAGTGTCGCGTAGTTCTTTACAGGCTTTCTCCAAGCACATCCAAAAGAGGGGAGGGGGTGTAGAAAGTTATGCAGTCCGCTTAACACGGAACCGAAGCTAATACAGAAATCGAATGCGACGAGTTGAGAAAAGTGAGGTCTTTTTAAAGGAAAATGCTAAAGATGAGTTGCAGTTATTAAAAATTAGAAGTTAAGGTTAGGACAGGAGTAAGAGGGTAAAATAAAAGTTAAAGTGTTTACAAATTTATGGTAGTTACGGTTATAAAATTAAAAAATAAATATAGAAGTGTGGTGCTTCCTCCCGTCGTCCTCCAGGGCCGAGGAGCCTCCCTGTAGTCACGCTCGAAAACCTTGCCCCTCTCATTGCACATGTGGACTTCGCCCGGCCACGGGGCTAACGAACATTTTTGATCACCAGCATAGGGAAAGTGAAGGAATTACAGATATCTGATAAGTTTCAGTCGTAATTTGATTCTCTTTAAGAAGCTAGTTCTTTTGCAACTACTTTGTATGAAGTGAAAGAGGGGCAGACTACCTATTAGTGTCGCGTAGTTCTTTACAGGCTTTCTCCAAGCACATCCAAAAGAGGGGAGGGGGTGTAGAAAGTTATGCAGTCCGCTTAACACGGAACCGAAGCTAATACAGAAATCGAATGCGACGAGTTGAGAAAAATGAGGTCGTTTTATATAAAAATGCTAAAGATGAGTTGTAGTTAGTAAAAATTAGAAGTTACGGTTAGGACAGCAGTAAAAGGTTAAAAGAAAAGTAAAAGTGTTTAAAACCTTAAGGTAGTTACGATTATGAAATATGAAAAAAGTAAATGATCTCGCGTGAAAAGCAAGCCGACCACCTGCTATTCTTGGAATAAAAAGGTGAGAGAACACACCACAGCACTTCAAAAGGGAAAGTGCAAAAATTTATTGCAGGGACTATATATATTTACGATCTAAAAGTTAGTGAGTGACACAATGTCACACATGGCTCCATAAATATTTAAGTTAGGTTTGCTCAATTTTATGCAATTATAGTATGTAATAAAATTAATCATGGAAGTTGCAAGTTTGCTGCTGTATTTTCTGATACAGTTTAACTAAAAATACTTTTTTCTCTCTCGAAATTTTTTGCTGGTCTTTCAAACCTCTAAATGCATTAAACTTTATTGAGATCTAAACATCCCTAAAGTCATAAAATAGTTTGGAAATTAAAAAAAAATACATATTTAAGTTATTTAGAATTTTAAAAGAGATGTTAAAACCAGAAAGTGTCTCTTCAATTATTGTTGGTAATTGTATTTATAAATATTCAAACTGGTCACTTTTATCTTTAAACACAGTTGTAAACCTTTCATAAAGTTATTTGCAATGGGTCAAAGCTCTCCTACTTGTATTTTACATGATTTCTTAAAAAAGCATTTTTTTAAAAATGCTGTCATGTTTTGCAGTAAAGCTCTAACATTGAATTCCACAAGGAACGCAACGAAGCTTTTTTCTACTATAAAAATATCCATTGAATTTATCCATTCCTTGAGGCCTAGAGTTCTTTTCAGCGTTGCAAGATTTTTTATTTTATTTAATTCCAAAATATTTACACTCAATTTTATTTTTTAACCATTGAAAAGTTTTGTGTTTTCATACTCTAAAGAAATTAGCATTTTTTGATTTCTTCTACGGATGAAAGTGACATTATAAAATTTCAGCATCGCTTTAATAAAATTTTCATCATTATATCAGATACAAATGAAAAAGAATCAAACTAAATAATGAACGGTGATGCATAAAATATTAGGTATGCAATATCCCACTTATTTTTATGAAATAGTTCCAAAGAAATAATCGAGGTTATTTAAAGTTTTTCTTTTAATATAAGTAAAGTAACTATGGAGTTATTTGATGAGCGTTTTATATATTGATATGGTTCGGTTTAGTGAGATGCGTAACTAAAAGAAAAAGTATTTTTGCATAAAGGCATAAATTATGCATTAATCTAATTTTTCAGAACGTGACTAAACCTTTTTGGTAATAACAAAAAAACGTTTATATATATATATATATATATATATATATATATATATATATATATATATATATATATATATATGTTACCGGCAAAGTATGAAATGGTTTATATTTCACACATTGCCTAGGTATTCTATAGAATGTCAAATGTTATTTAGGCAAAATATGAAGAGGAGGTAATTATGTAAATGATGTGCATGTTACTGTGAATGACCGAAATCGGTGGTTGTTGAGACCGGTGAATGTTGACAATCACATAGTCGCTTGGTGAATGTCCGAAATATTTATTGCATCCAATTTGATATTAATTTATTCGTGGATTTAATTACATTTGTTCGATATTTTAATACTTACTGACGATTGATTAGGAGAAACATCAGTGTTTTTAGTATCGGGCAAATATATACCGGGCAATGGCACATGACTTTAAAAAAACATCAGTGTAGGGTAAACCGGGCAAATATATACCGGGCAGTGGCACTGAACCTTGAACAAACATCTGTGTAGGATATACCGGGCAAATGTATACCGGGCAGTGGCACTTGACCTTAAAAAATATCAGTGTAGGGTATACCGGGCAAATGTATACCGGGCAGTGGCACTGAACCTTAAAAAAACATCAGTGTAGGGTATACCGGGCAAATGTATACCGGGCAATGGCACTTAACTAGACCTACTACTAGACTTCATACTAGACCTTTGGTAAATGTCCGGTCTAGTTAAGTGCCGCTGCCCGGTATATCCTACACTGATGTTTTTTTAAGGTTCAGTGCCTCTGCCCGTTATAAATTGCCCGGTATACCCTATACTGATGTTTTTTTAAGGACAAGTGCCATTACCCGGTATATATTCGCTCGATTCTCCAAACACTGATGTTTCTTCTAATCTATCGTCAGTAAGTATTAAAATATAGAATAAATGTAATTATATTCACGAATAAATTAATATCAAATCGAATGTATTAAGTATTTCGGACATTCACCAAAGCGACTATGTGATTGTCAACATTCACCGGTGAAAGCCAACAACCACCGATTTCGGTCACTCACAGTAACATGCACATTATTTACATAATAACCTCATCAGGACGTTTATTTCATACTTTGCCTAAATAGCATTTGGCATTCTATAGAATATATATATATATATATATATATATATATATATATATATATATATATATATATATATTATATAACACATACTGGTTGTTAATAATTCAAATTCTTTTTTAAAAGTAGGAATAAATAAAAACTGAATGAATGCAATATTATAGAATGCAGTGCATATCACTATATCATTATATGCAGTGCATATAAGATTTTTCCTCAAAAATTCCTCAACATAAATAGGAAAATTATTGTAGGGAGCCACAGTGATTTTAGTGTAATTTTTATGCTCTCTTTCAATACCAATATGAAAAAATAAAAAGCTTTGCGTTTCTTCCCGTCTATACTTTTATTTATTCATTCCTTGCTCTTCCGACCTTTTCACTTTATAAGACGGCAAAATTTTGAAATGCGAAGGAAATTTTCAAATTTAAAAAAAAATCATGTTTGAGCGAAAGACATATTCAATGAGTTAGAATTTTTACTGCCATTTTTTGAAGTAAGAAAGCCCAATTAAGCTGCTTGCGGAAGAAAATTTGAGGAATTGTTAAGCTTGATTTCGCGAAGCAGAATCTCTTACCATTACCATATTTCCAATAAATTCAAGATTGCAAAATCTCAAATTTACTGAAAATTGAATGCGGGGATGATTTACAATTGCGAGCTTCTATTTAAAATAAACCAATTCATATGAAAAAAAAAGCAAGAATCAATCACATAACAGTAAATAAAACATTGTCGTGACCCGAAGGTTACGTCATTAAAATCAAAAACAGCAAAGAATATTACGGTGAATAGATACGGGGTTTCCGCAAAACTAACCGAGTATTATCGTCAAATCAGGGGGTCTCCGATTCTGTACCTTAACCAGCTTATACTTTAGGGACATATTTTTGAAAATCTTTCATATTCCTCTAACTTCTCACCATTCTAACATTAAGGTTTATTAATTTTTAATTTTGAGATTTGTGAAATTTTTCTTCACCTGAATTTTTTGCAAAAAAGTGTGTAACATGCTTTTCAAAAATACGTGATTGCAATAATTTGTGTAAATGGAAGTTATTTTGACTAGTTCTTAGCTGTTATATTTAACTCATAAATTAAAATGTTTTTTTATTATTATCCATATTAAAAACGTTTTTATATATTTTAACTTTATTTTTTAGTCCGGCAGAGAAATACATCCTTTATTGAATATTTCTATTAGAATTATAAATTAGGTAAAAAGAAAAAAGTTGAATTTGAAAAGAATTACTTTTAGGTTCATGAACCACTCAATCAAATGCCATAAAAAAAACCGCCATATTATTTATCCAATTGTTTCTTAGAAGTAGAACACGGTACCCAGTATATTCGATTCAAACCCCAAGAGAGACCCACGGAGCGAATACTTCTGAATCAAAGGGTTCGAGGGAATCGAAGCGAAAAAAAAAGGAATTGGAGATATCAGCTGGAATAGGCAGGATAACAGCGAAAATCCGGCGATGCAGAAAATGAGCGTATCAAACCACAAAGACTCTTGCAGCCAAAGCGACCGAACTCAACTTGTTTCTGGAGAAGTTGGATGTGAAGATGACCGAGAAATACTTATATTTTCTTTGGCATTATATCATAGGTTTTTAATCTTGCATGAAAAGATTTGAAATACCAGTTATGGCTGTTCTGTGATTAAAGTCTTTAAATGTTAAGAAGGAAATTATGAACAATTGATTTCTGATGTTCTTGATGCCAGACGGAAAATTAATTAATGAAAAGTATATTTTTGAACTTAGAGTACAAAACATGAAGTGTATCTTAGAGTGTTCCAGAAAAAAAAAGTTTTGAATTAGTTGAACATTATTTCTATCCGAATTCGAAAAATAATATAAGTATTAGGTGTGCCGAAAAGTAATGTCGCTTTGATGCATTTGCTATTTGTTATCAAGATTTTAATTTTAATCAATAATGTATTCACCCTCGTTAGCAACAACCTTTAAATGCCGGATCGATAATGAATCGAAAAAAATGAATTGGTTTTATAAGACTAACAAATAATTAAAGAGCCGAAAAGACATTACTTTCCGGTCCACCTAATATACCTAATAATGTATCGTGCACAAAATGAAAAACTTAACACATACGAATTCAAATCTGAGGAGACAAATATGTGCGTTATTCAAACAAAAACGCTTTTCTATTTGCGTGAAGTAAGTATCATATTGAAAGTAAACTCCTCAAACAATTAAGATTGCATGTTTAACAAGAAGATTCAATCATTAGAACTAAATCTATTAAAATGTTCCGTTTTATACATTGTAAAAAATGTACCTCTAGTTATAGCATGTTTTGAAACTCATAACTGCAAGTATATTAGAATGATTCTCGTAACTGCTTAACTTACTTAACTTAACTTACTCAACTTAACTTACTCAACTTAACTTACTCAACTCATAACGTACTCAATATATATTTTATTGAAACTGAGTCCATAGATAAGTTTGAAGTGTTAGGATTATTTTAATAAAACTATAATAACCACAACTTTTCTGCTGTAAATTATTCAACCGCCTTAAATATAGCTGATTTGGATATTCAAATATGGGGAAAAAATTCGAAACTCTTCAAACATTAGAATCAAAAATTATCACATCATGAAAATTATAAAAAATTATTAAACCTTAAATTTTCAAGACTCATTGTTCTTGAAACAGTTTTAAGAAATATGCAAGACTGTGCGATTTATTGTATAATGAATCAGCTTTTTGATTTCTATCATATGGCTAGCCGGTATCAAAAAACATTTTTAGCTAGCCGGTATCAACAAACTTTTCCTAAATAACAATCACTTACATATCGACGAAGTCTTAAAAATTTATTAGAAAACGTTCCTTTTTAAATATTTTTGCATTATCTAAATATTTAATTTGATGCTAAACAAAAAACGTTTCACATTAAACATCTCAAAAATGTAAAATATATTACCAAAAAATTGAATTAATCAAAAAGCCTAACTAAAAACTTTTATAGGAGTATTGCCGACATTACGACATTGTTTTTTGAGAGATAAAAGCACCTCCGAAGAGTAAATATGGCATACTGTGTCGGTATGTTTTGACTGTTGCGGGAGTAGTTGTCGGAAAAAAGGTTATATTAGACATCATTATTTCATGCTAGTAAAATCTTAATATTAAGGTAATTATATCCGTATATTAATAAAATCTTATACAAATACAAACAAAATCATAAATTTTAATGTTAGCATCTCATAAATGAGTGATCAAATCTTTCTATTCATAATGCATGATTGCATAACACGAAGGATATTTTAAAATTTAATAGCTGATTGGAAAATCTTTTTGTTTCACACTTAAATATTTTACAATACCTCAAAAATATAGGATCTAAAGTAAAATCTACGGTACCTTGATATTTTTATGTTAATAAAATCTTAATATTTATCTTATACTTTCTCCATTTACAAGCTCTAAATATTATTAATGACTTATCAAATATCTAAACAAATTCATTTATTGTTAATGTATAAATCTATAATTTTGACGATTATTTAAGAGTTAAATTTCAATTCCGCAAAATGTTTCATTTCATATCCAAATATTTTATACCTGAAAACATAAAATCGATAATATATAGTAAAAACGTTCCGATCAAATTTCGATTTAGAGCACCGTACTTTGAATGCACTATCCGTAAAATCCATTTTTACCGTAAAATCGAGATTTTATCGTTAAATATTATAGAGTTATTTTTACGGTAATATTTATATAATTAGAGTCATATAATGATTTTAAGGTAATTATTACTGTAAAAATTACGTTATATCAGGCTTCAGTTCCGTAGCATTTTTTTGTAAAAATGGATTTCACGGAAAAAAGTACCGACACTTCAAGTGTTACACTAAGTTTTTTACTTCTGACTGTAATTTTATACAGAATTTTGTACAAGGCATTTTGATATTCTTATGTTAATGAGACTTTAATGTATAGTTTATAACAATTTCTTTTTAATTTCTACTTATTAACAAGCTGCTCAATTTTAAATAAGTAGCTCTTGAATATTTAAAATGTTTCATTTTTTATAAATAAATAGTCTGAGCAATTATTCAAAAATTGATTTTTAAATTTCGTAAAGCTCTTTATTTTACATCTGTATATTATACAAAACCACAAATATATAGAATCGGAAGGGCAATTTATAAAAAAATCGGTTTAAAAAACAATTTAAAAAACTGTCTATGCTAGTTACCGACGCCCATAAACTTCTGCATTTTTAACTCTTAAGTTTTATAAAATAGAACTTCCTTCATAAAATGAACTTTTTATAAAAAGAGAGTGCTAAAGGAAATGAACCATAACCTTCTGCAAAGCACCACTAAATGACTCAATGAAATCTTGATACTTTATTTTATTAGCTTTAGTATAAATTCACTTTTATTCTTCGCTCATTATTGCACCAATTTCTAATCTTTTGATAGCTTTTATAGAATCTTTCAAAATATTTTACGGTTTGTCTGAATGGTTTTTAAAAATTAACTGATTTCCGACATAATAACTATTTAAAGTCTTCACTTCATTGCTTCTAAATGCAATAAAATATTTTCATTTCAATATTTTAACTATTTGGTTTTAAGACTAAATGAATCGATGTATTTTAAAATGCGTAATATTTAATTCATTGAAACAATCTACAGATCTAGAATTTTTTCAAGTCTTTCTCTTTATTCTTACTTTATTAGTGCATTACCATTGTCTTTTTAGTTTTTTTATAAATTTTTTTATTCATTTTCTTAATTCAATTTTTTAATTCAATCAGTTTTAATTCAATTTTTTAAAACTTTTTATTGTGGTTAACGATGTTGAACTTCTTAGAATTATAATCCTAGAATCCTTACCTTCACAGAATCATAAACCAGCATATTAGATAAAGGAATTTCTGGATAAATTTTTGTGACGAAGTTAGTGGAAGACTTTTTAATGAAATTAACACGCGTTTTAGTTACATAGAGAGGAAAACTACGAAGACCTCCCACAATTAGCTACACGGTAAGGGAATTCTTACCTATATTCCACTGGGATAATTTAAGTAAGTACTGTGGTCAATACGATCCAGAATTGTCTTTTTAGAGGTCATTTGATAAAACTAGCTCACATTTACATTACACAAGGAAGAAAACCGCGAAATCTTGAAAAGTTTATTCCAGAAGCACGAGGATTTTAACCAAATTAATCTACTGCTGTGAATATATTACGTCAGCTCTGTGGTCAGTGCTATACGGGTGAATTGTACAAATACTGGCACCTATATTGGTATAATAGGTCTTCAAATTATCACAGTACTTATAACGATAATATCAGTAGCATCAGTGCATCTACTTCCTTCGTTACTTTGTCGTTAATAATTATTTTTAAGATTTGTCATTAAATAATTTAGGTACAAATTGAAATAAAAATAATAAATTTTGTACTAATGCACTGAAATAAAGGAGAAAAAGAGCTTACTCTTCTAGAAAACTTGAAAAGATATTATTATTGACGCGAATAATGCTTACTTAAGGAAGTCATAGGTAGTGGTTCTAATAAATTCTGAATATATTTATTTCGGTGTCAAGATACCTATTATACGTACTGAGGAACTAAGTTTCTACGGCCCACTAAAAGGGTGAAGTAACGGAGAAAATTTGTGATTTCGAAAATTATGGATTATTAGGATTTAACAGGGAGAAATCAATTTATTTATTTATTCATTTATTTTTGTGATTGGACAAATTTCTGAAAACATGTTTTGCGTAATCTGATGACAAAAAGCCACTGGAAAGGGCAAAAATTATAAAAATTGAAATTATTTTATATTATTTGATCATGCCGGTATATTGTCTTTCGTTAGTAGTGTTGATTAATGCCGGTTTATTTCTAATTTACTTTTTTCATACCTTACAAAGAGCGAATATTCAGCTAGTGATGTAAATTACTTATATCAATAGAAATTAAAATAAAATCAACTTATTTTCAAGGAAAAGCTTTCAAAGAGTAATCGACAAATTTCTTTTTTAAGAACGAGGGACTTTAAACCAAATTCTATGTTTGATAGTTTACTACTACTCAGAGCATAGATAAAAATATTCCCCGGGCAATATTTGGCTATTTATTTGACCGCCAAAGAAGCAGATAATGTTTCTTAACCTATAGTTGTGAAGAATTTGTAGCAACAACGAGTTAATCTTGCAGTTTCTAAAGTTCAACTGCAATACATTAATTGGATGGATAAAGCTCAAATTGCAGTGAGTCAAGTTTTAATATTGTTTCTATGTAGAAAGTGTCAATGGTTTCAAAATAAAACGCTATTGCTGAAATTAAGAGACAGAAAATAAGCCATACTCGCTAATATTTATTTGTTTTTTGAGAAAACACCTCAGAATCATTGTTTACTTTATTATTAGTGTGCTTAAATGGAAAACAGGTGATTGTAAATCAAAGTATCAGTACAGTATAAAATTCTATCTCGATTAGATATACTTTAAAACAATAGTTATTAGCATCTAATCAAAATTGTTTAAAATTTATAAAAACATAACGAAATAATTATTCTCCTTATAGAGTTTAATTTTAGTTCTATTTTTGTTTCTTATGTTTTATTAGAGCGACACTAATGAGCATTGGTGAGTGCTTGGGATATTCTTTATGAACCGTGGCCAATGTGGTGGTTGTTATTACTCTATTTCTGCACCACGCTACACAAACACCCAAACTTGCGTAGCCATTACCTGCTCTGAAATCCATGGGGAAATTACATTGTAATTAATTCCAAACCATTAGAACACATACGAAGATAGTGCTGCCCAATTAGATTCTTATCTTTTAACGGGGGAACATGAACCACGGTCAAAGCCATGATAAGCAAAAACGTCATCTACTGTGCCTGTGACACAACTTTTCCACTCAAACCAACTTATCAACTTAAAAATTGGTAATTTGCCTTGAATCAAAATTGCTAAAAATTGTTTTACCCAAAATATGGCTGTAATTTAAGAGTTATTTTAAATGTTTTTTTACTTAAGAGTTATTTTTTTATAATATTTCTAAGTGTCTGAAAAGGTTTTTGATGTAGCTAGTACTTAAAATATTAAGACAGGAACTTCCTCACTTCGAAAAAGCTGTTGAAAAAGGATTGTGTAACATTTTTGTACAAAAAAGATTTTTCATCCATGCTCGGAATATTAATTTTTTTTGTAAATATATAATAATGAAGCAAAAATAAATAACATTATAGGAGCAAATATTTGATCTTAAATAAACGAAATAAAATATAATCGTTCTCAAAATCTGAAGAACATCCCTTGAGGAAGACGAGATTACAGACTTTAAGATATCTTTAATTGCCTGAGAAAACAGAGAAGGAGAAAAAAATGATCGATCATTCAAATTGATGTTTCAATCTCGTATTAGTTAATAGAAATTCGTCAGAGTTTAATAAGGGATTTTTTTTTGCCTCGCTTTAATAGTAAATGCCGGCAATATTTTTATTTTATTTTTATTTATTATTTTTTTCAAACATAGAATTTAAAAATATATGTTAAGAGCCTTGATCACAGAATACACTGTTTCCATCTTTACTCACCTATATACGTATTTCATATGTAAAATTATAAACATTTATGAATGGAATATTTTGTACTAAAATACTGTTAAGTAGGTAAAATAAAGTGTGGTTATAAAGTTAAGTTTTCAGATTAATGTCCTTCTCGAGTAGAAGAATGTCCATGTAACTCGGCATACACTTTATATGGATTAAGGACAAAAGAAATATGCTATAAGAAGCCCCAGGTCTGTTGGATATTATATGTTATTTATTCAGACATTAATACATTTTTTCGAAGTTTAAAAAGCTAGTTGTCCATTTTCTAAAATATTACTACATATGCCATTGCAAAAGAACAGAAAAAGCTATTGTTAAATATGCTGGAGAGAAACAGTATTGTCTTAAGAGAGTGTTTTTTGTTCTTTATACACGCTTTTTCTAACCTGGTGGTAGAAATGTGAACTATTTCTTATTGCGGATTTTTCCGCATTATCCTCATACCAAATTTCAATTATAGTAGTCGACATAACGGGCACGATTATGTTCTTAAAATGTTAAATTTAATTTTCGCTACTTATGAAGTTACATGCATTTATTTTCTAAGACGCTTTATTTTTGAATTAAAGAATGCTTATAAAACTGGCTTCAAAAAATATTTTAAGAAAATAAATAACTTATTTAAACATCACATTAAGCTTAGTTTGAGTGGTAGATTTTAAATTTTAATGCAAATATAATTCCGATAATCTCACATATTTTTTTAGAACTGCTAAACTATTTTTTTAATAATTAAAAAACCCAAAATATATTTTAGCTTGTGATTAGAGTGAAAAAAAATATATATGTATAGAAAGGAGACTGGTATCCTATCTGCGCCAAAGAGTTAAATGGGTTACTTTTAATGATTAAAATATAAAATCAGAATAAAAATTTGATTGTTTTGAGTAATAAATTGAAAATTTCCTTCATCGTGCAAAGATTATTTATAAGTATTTTTATAGTAACAAATCATTAACAGAAACAGATGAATATCGAGATTTTTTTTTTAAATGTCTTAAACGCGAGCTTTCCAACTTTATTAATTATCTTTTATTTGACGGTCCCGCAGAGGACTGATCGTTAAGACACGGCTCCCAGCAGATCACCGAAGTCAAGCATCTCTGGCTGCGGTCAGTGTGCGAGTGGGTGATCACTTGGATCAGTCAGCGTAGGGACCGAGTGTGTGCGGTATTGGTCCTCGTTAAACTGTTCTACCGTAAAGTGCTCGACTTCGCGTGCAGGTCGTCGGGCTACCGAAGCGGGGGTGCCATCCCCTCTGCAGAGCAAAGTATATATAAGTGAGAAGAAGACCAGCTCACATAGGCCCCCATGTAAACCTGTTCCGGAAGCAACGGTTTCCTCCATCAAGGTGTGGAAGTATTGCTAGGAAAACAACCTGCCCCCTAACAGGAGGTCCCTCCGTCCTTACCCCGTAAGCAACCCCATTCCCCTCCGCTCCCAACAAACAACTTTCTCCCCACTCATGCAAACAGCTAATGAAAAGTGACTCAATACCCGTCTGCTTTTGTTCTTTACAGACTATATGGCTTTGAAAAAGGTTTACTTATTAAACAAGGAAAATATTTACTTGTGACGAAATCATTAACAAATAAATATAATTCATTATGCTAACATAGGTATATAATTTAAATAAATATCGGTCACTTAAAGATGTCACCTTAAACAGTCACTTTAAAGGCCTGTTTACACGGTCCAACTTCTCGAATCCGAGAAATTGGACGGATTTCTCTGTCCAAGAAATTGGATGATTCGTTGACACTATCCAAGTTCTTGAATGTCACTTATTCGTTGAAAGAAAACCTTGCGCATGCGCATTGTTCATATTCAACATTATGAAATAATACTTACATAAGTTTAAAATTACTAAATAAATTTCAAATAAAATCATAATAACACAAATAAACAGCAACAGATCAATTTATTTGGAAAATATATGAAAACAGACAACAAAATGATATAATTTGCTGCTGTTTGGTGACGTCACAAAACTTAAGACGCCTATTGGTTAAGGGAGAAAAAACTTGGATGGAAAGTAGAACATGCTCTACTATCGGCCAAGAAGTTGGACCAAGTTCTTGGATGCTTGTTTACACGATCCAAGCTCAAAGCAAAACAAGTTTCCATCAATATCAATCAATCTCTGTCCAAGAAATTGGATCGTCTAAACAGGCCTTAAAGATGACGAAAGATTTGTTGTTAAACAAGTTTAGAGACGCTATGATGGATGAAAGATGTGCGCATGCGTCGGCTCAAAATCCTTTGGCGCTTTTCTTGTCATACAGAGGGACCTTGCTGGCCCCCTGCAACGTATCGGAGAAGCTAGTCTTCTTCGCACATTATATATTCTTTGTGCAGAGGATCAAAATTGTGATGGCATGTCTTCGGATCATCCTCAGCGATGCTTCCCAGACCGTCGCCAATAGCCCTTTGTGCAGCTCTAGTGCGACGTAACTACAACTACAACCTTTATTTGACGATATTTCTGCGCATATTTTTTTTTAACCCAAACTAAAATTTTTAATATTTTTTTTTACTTCTGCAACGAATGCAAAATAAATAAAATATTTTGTATAGATTATTTTAAAACTAAAAGAACCAACTGTATAAGAAACTAACTATAATTAACGAATGAGATTTCGGGTACCGTTCTGGTTAAACTTATTATAAAATCACTATTGTTTTTCTTTTAAGTACAAAAAAACAAATATTATTGAAGAATTTGGCACATCTTAAAAGTGTTTGGAATATATAAATATTTTTTTCCCATTATAGTAAAAAATTCAACATTTGGCAAAATTGAATCAAGCCATTCCTTCAAAACAGTTTGTAAAATATTTCATTTTCAATTTTCATCCGCTAAATTGTTGTGTATCGAAATCCAGTGTTTATTTCATAAATATAACATTTCTTACACTCTCTGCAAGTGAGATAGTTACATTTGCTCATTGAAGCCTCACATATTTGGAAGATTTCACTTATGGTAAATTTCGTACTATTGCCAGGAATTCTTTATAAGCTTTGAAAAGAATGGTTTTAACAAGCTGGCATGATGCCACTTTTCATACATTACGGAAACGTCAGCCCGAGTAGTGCAAAACCCTTGACCTTTATTCGTATTTAAAATGTGTAAAGCTTTAAAGTTGGGAAAAGCTGTTTCTCGCTAACATTGATATGATATTTTCGAAGAAATGTTTGTTTCTGTTTGAATAAACATGTTAAATTGAATATAAATAATTTAATAATATCTTTTTGCTCCCTTTTTTTTGTAAAATGGTAAGAAGAACCGAGGTATTTCAACGCATGATGTATTTTTATTTCACTGCAAGAAATTTTGGAGTTTGATAACTTTAATATCACTGAAATTTTATGCAACCGTAATATACCTTAAAAAATTCTGGATAAAATTACGGTAAAAACCGAAAAAAACATTTTTACAATCTGATATACAGTCAATTCAATTTTATTTACCGTACTTTTTACAGTAATAATTACCGTAGAATCACTAAATAACTAAATAAATATTACTGTGAAAATTACAGTATGATATATTTCTCGGTAAAAGATGAATTTTACCGTAAAATGGATTTTACGGATGAACCAGTATTTTATGACTAAATTGCAGTAAAAACATAAAACCAATTTATATGAAAAGAATCTGATATACCGTAATTTTTTCAGTAATGAATAATTGAAAAATTAAATAAATATTACTGTAAAAATTACGGTACGATATATTTCTCGGTAAAAATTAGATTTTATGGATAATGTACCCAAAGTGACGGTACTTTATGCCGTAATTTGATCTAGAATTTTTTACGGTGAATGGTACTAAGTTAAACTATACTAAAGTCGAAATTAATTATTGTTATACTTGATTGTGTGATACTCTTATTCAACTTAAATGGGAACATGGTTCGATTAACATATTATTATTGTTTTAAAAAAAGTTGAATGATATTCTGGTTTTAAGTAAACATAATGCAAAAGTCTAATATAATATTTTTCGATGTAAAATCGAAGGTGTAGATTTGCAGAAAAACTTCAAAACTATTATTCAATGTTATTTATATATTGACGATAGTATAGTATTATGTGTTCAGATGTATTTAGATGTTAACGATAGAATGACACATTAACGATAGTATGGTTTAAAGTAAGCATGCCGCTACATTTAGCAATGACTACCTGGGTTTTCAAAATTCGACTAGATTTATTCGGAGTTGTTTGGCACAATTTGGCTCAGTTTTGAGAGACTTCTTTTTTGCAGTGTAACTAGGTAGCTTACGGCTTTATTTTTCAGTTTCTTCTTTATATATCTTTTGATGATAAACCTGCTTTTTGTACTGACAAAGCATTGTTAAAAAATCAAAGATTTTAGAATTGTGAAAAAAAAAAAAATATGAATCCGCAATAATGTAAAATCTATATATTAAAAAAATTAAGCTTGTTTCATTTAACAAAAGAACAAAATTAAGAGATTTAACTGATTTTCATAAACACTTACATTGAGCCGCGATGGCTCAGGGGATAGAGCGTTCGCCTTCCAATGAGGCGAACCGGGTTCGAATCCCAGTCGATACGAATTCCGCATCCGGCTTGCACTGACCACAGTGCTGACGTGAAATATCCTCAGTGGTAGACGGATCATGGGTTAGAGTCCCCTTGCCGTCAGGCTAACCGTGGGAGGTTCTCGTGGTTTTCCTCTCCATGTAACGCAAATGCGGGTTAGCTCCATCAAAAAGTCCTCCACGAAGGCAAATTTCTCCCAATACTCGATCCAGGAGTTCCCTTGTCTTCTGGATTGGGTTCAAAATTACAAGGCTACGGAGTTGAACATTAGTAGCCGTAAACCCATTAAGTTGGGTCGGCTGTTCAACGACGGTTATAAAATAAAAAAACACTTACATTTTCGCACGATAACAGTAACTTCAACCAAATATTGTAAATGCATCAATTCTGCGAATTCTTTACCTATAAGATAATAATTAATATAATTGTTAATTACTTCCCGTGATTTATCTCAAAGTGTGCGATAAAAAGCATAGAGTACTGTTTGAGTGAATGCATCAATATGAGCATTGAGTGCGTCTGCTTCATTACTATCGATTGTTAATTTTCTCTGAAGACTTTTAAAAAACAAAGCTATGGAATCGGTTTTAGTGGCCTCTTCATCTAACAAAAGCAACAGAATGAACACATGATCTCAAATCAATAGAAATCGAACTAAAACAATTGGTCTTTTGTTATTTCGAGTTGCTTGAAAAATTTCGAGTCGGTCTTTTGTTAAGAACGTCGCAT
Organism: Parasteatoda lunata; assembly: GCA_949128135.1. Classification (NCBI taxonomy): domain Eukaryota; kingdom Metazoa; phylum Arthropoda; class Arachnida; order Araneae; family Theridiidae; genus Parasteatoda; species Parasteatoda lunata. The sequence continues at coordinate 43,574,982 of OX421971.1, forward strand.
TAAGTAAAGTACCAGCTAACAAAGTAACAAGTGAAACTAGTCTTTTATCTTGGGGGGGGGGGGGAAACACGGTACACAAAAGAGGTTTAATGTAGACATAGATTCTTATCGCTTTGATTATGTACTGAGAATTGTATTTAAGGGATAAAAAGGTTATTAGGATAATGAAATCACTGATGTTCTTTCCCTTGTTAAATATGTTTGTAATTAGGAAGGGTAAAAGCATTGATTGTAATAATGAGGAAAAAAGAATGCATTTTCTAACTTTTTTTTTTTTACCAATTTGGATATTCTTATTTGAGAGGCTACAAACAAAGAGTTTGCTTCAACGCTTATCATTAGTCAAAATTATATTTACGACAATAATTTTACATTAACTTTCTATAATATCTCAAAATCTCCAATACATTGTAACTGCCATCGGGTACATCTGTAGGTAAGCAGATGCATAGGTATAGTGATTTAAAAAACAGCATTAGGATTTAATTCGTAATGTCACCTGAGCATGGAAATGATTAAAACAATAGTTAGCTGAATGGCTTGGATGCTTAAACGATTAATACGACTTTGTTAATCCTTGCGAAAGTGTTTTTGGTGAGAAATCTTCTGATATGCTAGTTTTAAGTACTGTACTGTTTTATAAGGAAATTCTAAAAACTTGAAAAGTACTTATTTCCAAACACTACTGAAAATAATTTGAACTAAAATGTCTACAGCTGCAGATCTTGAGTTCGATCCTAGTAGCTGACCAAACAACTTGCGAGTATATGTAGCAATGTGCACATTAAATCTGCCGTAGCTGACATTTTTCTCGTTGTGGAAGTCAGGAGAGAACGGTTCAGGCTCAATCATGTCTACTTCGCCTCATCGATATTTCGTTGAATTTTTGCTGTGGCCGTTAAAGCATAGAGCGTGAAGTAACAGGGCAAGACATTTAGTCATAATTAGGGAGCGTGAAAAAGTGACATCTTTGGAAAAAGTGTGGTTGATAGCTTTTTTGCCTCACTGTTATAATTTTTATTTTAAAATTACAATAAAATAATCGACAGCAGTTTGTCTTTTCAATTAACAGTAAAGAACATTTTTACTTTCACGGTTTTGAATCTGTTTTCAGCCAGCACGGTTAAGAATCCGTGTAAATAAAACTATATGGTTTATGAACCATTTACAGTTAGCATGGTTTCAAAAAGAATTTTAACTGGTCATTGGAGCTATTCGTTTCGTTTGGTAATGGATAATGGAATTAGGTTGCGGTTGAGTTATGTTTTATCAAATAAATCAAGGAATGTGGTTTAATTAGATCATAAACGATGAGAAATACTAGGCCTTCAATATTATTGTTCTTATATCCATACACTTAGAAAGAAATGCAGAAATGAAAAGTATTCTAAACCGAATAAATGGCTTTTTATGCCATGCTCTAAGATGTCATAATATAACTTCTAATTTTTCTACATTTAGGAAAATTTATGACACTTGATAAAACCATATTTTATTCAAACTTTTACCAAAATCATTACTTAAGTACTTCAGGAAAAATTACAGATCTTTTCCATGATCCAAAAAGCCAGAAACACGCAACATTTTACCATTTTCTGGTAGTTTTTACCATGTTTTTCTTGCATTACTCAACACCTCTTCAAAATCGCATTTTTTATCCAGAAATAAAATATATAAAAATCAATAGTGCAAAACATTAAAACATAAAAAAACTCGTTTCAAAATAAAGGTGTTAGCTTAGAAATAAGGTCCCAAAATCTTTTTTTTTTTCATTGCATATTACGCGGTATAATCACTGTCTATAAATATATACTTTAATACAAATGGAGTGATTCAAATAAAGCTTGAGTATTAAATTTTTACAATGCCAATGTTAACACAAACAAGGACCTTTCTCAAATCTACGATAAAGTGAAAAGTTTTTATTTATAAACCTTATTTCTAAAATGTTCAGGAGAACTTAAAAGTTGAATCTTGAAAATAAAAATTAAAAATCCAAAATCTTGAATAGAAATAAAAATCTTAAGTATTGATTTAACTTGATAATAATTAAGCACATTTTAACACTATTCGAAGAAGTGAGGATAAAACTCACCAGTAGTAATCTGCCCCTGCACCCCCAGAGCCTAAGGTCAAGAACACTGAGATGGGCACAGTAGGCCCTGGCCTTATATGGGCTGTCGCGCCACTGAGTTTAGTTTAGTAACAAGTTAAAATTTTTTAATCAGAATAAATAAAAAAAATCAAGTAACAAAGGATAGGAAGCGTTTATTTGACTTTTTTAGGAAAAGAAGTTGGTTTCGTAATTATTTTGTTATAGTAAATATCAAATTTAAAATTTTAGGTGATAGAGTAATAAGAAAATAAAATTTTAAAAGCATGGCAAAGGGGCTTTCAATGTTAAATCAAATACTATCATTTTAAAATTATTATTAATCAGGGTATCGTTACTTTTTGTATTAAAATTAATGTAGAATATAAAAAAAATTATTAAATGATTAAACTTATACGACTTTATAACTAGGATCTGAAACGCTGCACACACAGTTTATAGTAACATGAAGCCCAGAATATCTTAGTATTTTCTAGGATCCGAGTCAGAGTGACATATTTGCTTCGAATTAATAATTGTATTTAATAAACACCTTTATGCACATATGTGCGGTCAAAGTTGTAAAATATTACGGACTATGCAAGGCAAGAAACTGCCTTTGGTCAACTTACTTGCTTTATTTTCCCACGTCTATTCTTAAAATTAAAGAAAAATAAGAAGTCTATTGTTTATATACAATGTGAGTGTTTGTATCAGACATTAATTCATTATTCTCAAAAAAGCGAGAAGTCAAACTTTTTATCCCCTTTGATTCCTGACTTGAAAGAAAGTTTATTCTAACCCAGACCTCTTCCACGCCAAGACGAACTTGACGGATGGCTAACCTTCAAAAATCCGCCAGAAAAGGCGTGAATGATTGAGTGCCTGAAAATCCTCGAGTACAGCGATTAGAGAAAGAAATATACCATCCCCAACACAAGCCACAACTCATTCAGCCGTTTTAGAACTCAGGTATTTTTTTCCATCCTTTCTCCGTTCCTTCTTCTTTTCTCTTATTTTTTTAGTGCCTCAAACCTTTTACACGCAGAAGAGTTTGGAGTAGTCGTTTTCAAATCAATTGAACGTAGCGGAGCAAAAGAATAGACGATGTCCCTGATTAAAAGAAAAGGCCAGCTTCCATTTCGTAGTTGAGGATGGCACAATTTAGAGGCATCATTTAGAAGACTATTATGATCGTATTTGTGGGTCGTTGAACACAAAAACTTTCTCTTCTGTTTTGAATGGGTGGAGAGGCAGTTAATGATACATGATCGAGTGTTTGTTGTTTCGAAATATAGGTATATCTCCATCTCAGTTTTCGTTATTTAAAAACTTTTTTTTTTCTTTCTGGAGATTGTTCATCAACTCAATGGAGTATTTTATTCTGGTGGTTATAGTTATAGTGATGGAAAGAGATTTATAAATATATGCCAGCTATTTCACTGAAAGAATTACTTTCGATTAAATGTTGATCATTATAATAAAATAGGTAGTCTCTCTTGATAATATTATTAAAAATATAAACAAATTAGCTATGGTATTTTAATTTTCTAAACTGAAAAATCTATGTATATTGTAAACATAATGCTTTTTTCGCATTCATACAAGTAATTCCTAAATCAGATGTGGTGACTTCAAATTTGAAATTAGTTTTGCCTCAAGCATATTTTTTAAATGACATTTTTAATCAATTAGTTTGTTGAAATGTACAGGTTTAAAAACACGTTTATATAAAGTGAGGCTGCATAAATGTTTCAACAAACTTCTAGGGGTGTTAATTAGGATGAAAATTCATGAAACTCAATGACAGGAAATGCCGTCGTGGGTGGCTATAGACCCTTCACTATTATGAACTGTTCAGAAAGAACACGTAGAAGCAGTGCATAATACTGACGCACCCTTAGCGATGTATGCTGACATTTCCGGGCATGGGTTCCTATGCAATTTTAATCCGGATGATGTACTCAAACTCCCCTAGAAGTTTGTCTCAACATTTATACTACACCTTGCGTAGATAACGCCTTGTTATAAATAGCATTTTTAACTTGAGCATTTTGACAAAAAATAGACATTAAAAAGAACTCTAGCTTGGAAAGAAAATACCGATTGCTGAATTGAAATCAGAGATACGAAAAGTACATAAGATCTGTTAAAAAATCTCTTGCAACATAAGGAAAGAAAATCTGTTTCTCAGTGCAATTTATTACTTTTCTCAATAAACTTTTATTTTACCAAAAAAAGGGGAAAAAAGTAATATTTTTTGGTAATAGATTAATACCGCTTTTTAGTATTAACCACGTTGTTAATTGTCTTTATACATATAAGTTTATAAGTTTGAATATATTGAATCGCGCAGAGAAAAAAATTGCTTCGAATTGACACATCAATTGTGTTAATTCTTGGTTTTAAACCGTTCATACTGTAACTAGTACTTAAATATAGAATACTAAGATAGATACTTTTGCATCCAAGTACAAAAGTTAGAAATTCCTTCATATCTTATAAAAACCTTATTGAAACTACAATATACTGCAAATCTTATTTTTTTAATAACAACTATATTATTTTTTCAGATTCTAGTGGTAGAATAAATATTCACTACCGTGTGTGAGATACATAAAAAGCAGTAGATCAGCAGCGAACTAATATGAATTTTACTTCTACAATCACATATTAAGGTTGCAAATTTTATAGTCTTGTACAAGCCTTATTGTTACAAGTTAATACTAACCTGTTTATCTTTACAAACGATTGCAAGTTGTATTATTTCAGATTAATACGAAATCTCATTTATATTTTTAAACTCTAATCTTTTTTTATGTTTCAGTCTTATTGTTACAAACTGATCTATTAAAGTTACTATCTACTATAAAAATTAGTTTTATAAACTAGAATGGACTTAATTTTTTTAGGACTCTAGTATGGAGATAAATTATTACTCACGCTTGATATTGATTTCGAACCTTTCTTACTTCTTCATTATATTCATACTGGACATAGCTCGCTAGCACAATCTGAGCTGCACAAATAGCAGTAGATCAGCAGCAAATTCATTCGACTTTAACTTCAACATTCCCATACTAAGTTTGCACCCTTAATAATCTTGTACAAGGCTTATTGTTACAAATTAATACTGACCTAACTATCTTTACAGTTGATTAAAAGTAGGAAATGTTTCAAATTTTAAGGAATAATTTTTTTTTTCTATATATATTTACAATCTCGTTTCTTCTTGTTACAAATTAATGCAATCATTGTTACCGTTTCAATCTATTACAAAACTTGGTGTTAGAAACTATTGTAAGCACTAGTATTTTGATATAAGATAAGAGTCTAGTATGTTGATGATATATAACTCACTTCAATGTTGATTTCGAGAACTTCTTATTTCTTTATTTCATTCATAAGGAATATGGTGAGATATATGATTACTAGTAGCAAACTGATATAAGTCTTACTTGTACAATCACATACCAAGACTGCATCCTTTACTATCTGCTACGAATAATAAATGAACATAATGAATAAACTAACTAAATAAATAAACATAAAATTTACTTTTTGAAATCAAATTCCGTAATTTTGAATCAACTTAAGGAATTTGGCAATGTGGAATACTTTTTAAAGAGTTATGTACATCTAAGACTTTCAACTTTAAAATTTTAATCGTGAGAATTGAAATGATAATGAGAATTTATATCCTAAAGATCCAAAGTTAATGCAAAATTTGATTAATTATATGTTTCTATTTCCAAATATCCCTGAATATCGATTTTTAGAATTTCCTAACTGATTAGTTTTATTTGAGAAAGAACACACGGAATTTATTTGCTTAATTTATTTAAAAATAAGACATTCAATTAGATGTTATTTCGATTCGAAAAAATAACTTTCTATAAATCAAATATGAATATTTTCCAATCAAATATTTGCGAAAAATATTGAAATTTTCAAAGCATAATTTTTAAAAAAATAATGAAAACATGAATTCAATAATCAAAAACAGAATTGTTTTTTTTAAAAGCTTTATTAGCTTTATTATAAATAAACATCATATTTTAAACAATAACTTGATAATCTCATTAAAAGTTTTATTTAGAATTAAGTATATTCAAAATATATAAATATTTGAAAATGAATTACAGAATGAAAGACCATACATTTATTAAAAAGGATAAATACCAAAATATCTCAATTTCAACCACTCAAAGTTTATTTCGGTGTTTATCATAGGTTTTAGTAGAAAGCATAAAGTAGATTGGAACAAATTAAAAGTAATTGGCTTGCGAAATCACTTTATATCATTAAAATTCGACCTAGTCTCGTACCACATTAACTTGTTTCAGAAAGATTTCAAGCGAGAGGATTGATACTTCAGAAACAAGTTGTGTTACAAATAGAAGTAGAATAGTTTGTAGTTTCAGGATAGCATTCTCTTTTCTAAACAAGATTGACTCATTAATTTCAAAATGAAAATACATGACTTAGAATTTAGGAAAGAGAAAACAGATCAATACAAAATAAATTTTATTCCAACAATAAGTTTTCTTGAAAGATTTTAGACCATAAAATCAAAGTAGATTCTTTAATTTTGTTATTAACGAGATGTTTGAGAATGTTAAAGACGTTAGTTTTTAAAATATTGCGAGTAAATAAGATTAATTATTTTAATATATGTATCCGCATTTTAAAATATACTGAAACAAATAAATCTCGATTAGAAAAAATAAAAGTGTCTCGAATTTGAATTCTGTTAGTGTGTATTTATTTTACTGATATAATTTGTAAATTTTTAAAATATTTCTTTTTAAATATCTGAAGAATAAGGATAATATTATAATAACAAGTTAAGCAATAATTGTGAGAAAAAAAATATATAAAAACCACTTATAAATATGTTGAGTAAAACATTGATGTCTTTTTTAAAATTAAAATATCGTTGACATGTGAAGAATTGCTTGCTGTATCACTTATAGGAATGGAAAAAAACATAAAACATGCATTGCTATGCCGTATCTGAATATATCATTTAATTTGTTTCGCTGATTTCGTTTAACATTAAGTTTTTAAACATGATTTTGGTACTTATTAAGTGAAAAAAAAACTTAAATTATACCATTTTCATGAAAAGATATTACTTTTTTAGTTCTTTGTTTTCGAAAGTTTGGCTTTGAAAATTATTTTTTTAAATTTATTAAATTTGTAATTTTAATTAAATTTATTAAACTAATTTATTTTATTTTTATTAAAAAAATATGTTTATATTTTCTACACGATTATGGAATTAGCCGATTATAGAATTAAAATGAAATGCTGTCTTGAAAATCAACATGCAAAGTATTAAATAATTATAAATTTTTACGTTGCTAAATAACAATCCGAAAAGGTATGAATTGTGATAATTTAAACATTAAATTAATACTAATAAGCTTTATTTAGATTAGATTAAGTTAATTTCTTGATACAAGAAGTAAGTTTATATTCTATAATATTTCATTTGAGAAAAGAATCTTTAGTATTAATCACAAATGTTTAATAAGTTTAACCATGAAACTAACCTTAAGAAGATGTGTTTGACACTGTCAAATATACTCTTGCCCGTTATTCCCTACTGTGATGTTTTCTTAAGGTAAACATATAGTGTTCGGCGCATCCTTGACTAATATTTCTTACGCTGATGTTTTTTCTTAGCAGATATTCGTCTTTTTTGCAAACGACCTAGATAAAATTCAATTTGTGTTTTATGGTGATTTTTTTTATTGAAAGAAAATGTTATGTTTTTAAATTATACAACAATTCTCATAAGTTTTACCGTCAGATGGGGTGACTTTGTGCAACGAGGGGTGACTTTGTCTGTCACTTTTTCAATTTTTGCGTCGTGCTATCTAGGGGTATTTCTTGAAAGCTTGGTATAAACTGATTTGAGTTGTCAAAATAACGAACTAATGGTTTACCCAGAACTGGCCATGTAAACATCATCGTTCTTGGAAAATTGTGAGCTCAAGTTACAAACAGTTTCAAATTTTTAACGTCGCAAAATCGGAGGCTGGAAAGTCTGCTTAGTTGAAGAAGTTCTATTTATCCTGGCCAGGAAGGTTGGTTATACTTTAAAAGTCTGATCAATTGAGATAACAATTCATGCATAATTTTTTTGTTTTTAATTATTATAATGTTAGTTATTTAATAATTAATAAAAAAATGCACCCTGGGGTGATTTTGTGCAATTTTTTGTCCGAGAAAAACATGCCAAGGACTTATAAAAGACCGCCTGCAGCAAGAAATTAGTGTGATTACTACACCAAAGAAGCTACACCAAAATGTTTGGCAGAAGTAAAAAATGGTTTATTTGTTTCGAAATCGTCAAAAAAGTTCGGAATTCACCGAAACACGATTCCGAACAAAATTCATGCGAAGCATTCGAAATCTCCCGGTGAATATTATTTTTCATTTTCATATTGTTATTTTTCATTTCATTTTTAATATGTTAATTATTTGTTTATTAATATTGTTTAATTATTGTTAAATATTGTTTATTAAATGATTTGAAGTCAAAGTGATTGAAAATAATTGAACTAATTCATTATTTTATTGCATTGCACAAAGTCATCCCATCCCGGTGTGACTTCGTGCATTCGACTAATTGATTGTTCACAAATAATAAACATTTCAAATCAGCTCTTAACTACGTGCAATTACTTCCCAGTTGGCTAAAAAAAATTTTTAGATCAAATGCTGTACAATTCAGCATCTTTTAACAATTTTTTTTATTAGGTCAAGGTTGGAAAACTGAAAATTCATGCACAAAATTACCCCATCTGACGGTATCTAAAAGCACCAAGCATTGCCTACAAAGTCAGCAATTCGTAGATTATTAGTAACTTAAATGTTTTGGAAAAAACCATGTGTTGAAAGATTGAGAGTTCTAATACTTAATTGTATTTAACTATACTATCCGTTCAGTTAAAAAGCATAATTTGCATCAGTAAAGAAAAAAATATTGTTGAAATATGATATGCACTTTCATTAAAAAATTTCATTATTTACCCTTCATAAATCGATTGAAAGTTCATTTCATAAGTCTAAAAGAAAGAGATGATAAATGATCTTTTCTTCATTTTTAAATATCTCTTTCCTTTTGCTGGTTCTTATTTATTCTTTGGGATAAGTAATGAAAGGCGGTTTCCATTCTATCCCTTTGCCTTCAGACCTTATTCAAAATTTGAAAGATAAGATTTTCAGTTGGAAGATTCGATACAATCTATCACTTAAAAAAATTAATGGTTTTCTGCACTTTTTCAAGCTTGGGTTCATTGGTATTTACAGAAAGAAAATCAATAACGTATCATTCTGTTATACTTTTTCAAAAGTTTTGTTATGAATTATCCTGAGAAAATTCTCTTCTTAACGGTAAGCACACTTATTCTCCAAATTTTAGATATCAGTTTTGTTTCTTAAGTTCAGATTAAAATTAGTAAATTTTTGAATGACTTCTGAAATTAAGTATCATTCTTGAAGTGAAAGAATAAAAACATTAAACAGTGTATAGTCAACTTAAAAAGAATATATCTGAAACTAATTGTTACATACTGATAACACAGATTTCAAATACAAAAATATTCTTCAATGAATAATAATAATCAATAAATAATAACAAAAAAATATTCTTCAATGTACAAAATAAAAAATAAATGAATGAAGACGAAAAAATGTTTAAAAGTCATAATAAAAAATAGTTAAGGTTTGAAATAGTTAAGATTTGAAATATTAAAATGGTGGAGTAAATGAATGCTCTTAATTTTTACAGTATTTATTATTAACATTTCAGTTGAATACAACCCGCAAACAAAAATTTTTCCGAATGTCTCTTTAAACTACTACTTAACAATTTCCCTATCAAGTAAAAACACTGTTTCTACTATGGCATGCTTTTAATATGGTTACATGATTACGTCATAAAATACCTGCACTTTCGGTGCATTATCCGTAAAATCCATTTGAGCATAAAATACATTTTTTCCGTAAAATACTGTACTGTAATTTTTAAAGTAAAATTTATATAAGGAGAGTGATTTAAATGAAAATGAGAGTGATCCAGTGATTTTCAGGTAATTATTACTGTAATAAGTAAGTTATGTCAGATTGTTTTTGGTCCGTAACTTGTTCCGGTAAAAAGTACCCGCATCTGAGGCATTCCGGAACAAACTACGGTACTTTTTACCGTAATTTGTTACAGTGTGCATAATAGCAATCTGAAGTAACTAGTTTAGTTTTTTTTATTATGTTTTAGAGGATTTTCAGCCTACAGAATGAAAAAAATGAAAAACAAAACAAAAAAAAGTTAAAAGAAATTTTTAGAAAGGGAAACTCTTTCCATTAAAATATCGGTTATTATGATTTATTACTTTTAAACGTCCAGTGTGCCACTTGTTATTTTTCTTTATAAAAACCATATTTAAATCAATGTAAAATCTCATTGCTTAACTATATATGCTGAATACCTATTAAAATGCTTCCTTGGAAGAAAAAAAAATAGTTTAAAAAAAAAAAAAAACTAATAGAATTTTTAAAAATATTTCTTTTTTTTTATTAAACTACGATAAAGCTTCCTAAAACGAGCATATGTAGTGTTAAAATAATCTTTGAATATATTTATTTAATTCATTAAAAACATATTTATAACAGAAGAACATATTTATTTAATTCATAAAAGATTTCTATTTTTCTCTCCTCTATTTCCTCTATATTAAAATTCCTTGAAATTAAAAAGACCTTTTGCCTATTACATTTTATTTTTTAACTTATTTAATCGACTACATCTAACGCTCATTCCTCACCTGTTATATTTTAAGCTTTCCATTTTCGGCTATTTAAAATTAAAATAGCTAACGGCTAGTTAAAGCGTCACCAATTGACAGCATTAGAACATGCAAATTTTCTAGGTTACCTTCAAACAACCACCAAAGCATTTTTCTTCGAATTTCATTTTCTATAATGTTACACTTTTAATTTTATCTCACTAGTTTTGCCTCCAAGTTCAAAAATTAAAAAGGGAAATATTTTTGCAATTTTGAACTGATATAAAATGAGACTATTTCTCAGATATATTGCAGTTATTAAGTAATCACGAGTTCTTCATCACATCATGAACCTAATAACAAAACATCCACTGTGGTAGGCAATAAAATAAATTAAAAGTGTTCAATGTTACAAAATGAAATTTTTAAGGCATATATTTAATATGCATTACCAATTAATATAACTGATTATTGCATTCGAAAACAGTTTGCTGCAACGCACTTTGCGGCACCTTATCTGTCTTGCTACATATATTTGGGTCATAACTTGTAGCTCATAAAAACATACACAAGATTCACTTAAATCTTAAACAACGAGGACTTTTAAAGTCGATTAAATAGAGCTCATTGTTAAGACACCTGCTCACAAAGCAGTGTATATTTAATATTGCAATTTTTTCCTAAATTTGCAATTTAACGTGTGTAACCTCTTTAGATTTCCTTGTACTTGTGGCGTAATTACCAATCAAAATATTAATACCAATTCACTTGTATATAAGACATGTTAACTTGATTCTATCTAGAGGTACCTTTTGATAGATGAAGGTTGACATGGTCGATAATTATGTCTCCTTATACTAACGTAATTTCCAAGAAAACGAAATTCGTCTCGACATCAACAACTTAAGACAGTTGAGGGGCGCTATAATAAACTTTACGATCTGTAAAGTGTCTTAATGGCACCCAAAATCATATTTATTTATGATTCCATCATACTTATCATACTTATTAATCAATTATTAAATCATACTTCAATCATAATTATTAAATCATACTTATTTATGATTTAAAGGAAATTGTTGTTTCCTGTGTATGTTAATAATTAGAAGTACTTTAACATTTATTTCTCGCGTGACGCCAACATATCCGTCATGTGTAACCTCGTGGCACGCGTTGCATAGATTTGCCATCTCAGCTTTAGAGCGACGGTTCACAACAATTGTTCCACGGAAACATAGGGTTTTACGTGAGGGAATTCTAGGCATTCAGGGCAAAGAATATATTATTTGCTCTGTTCAGTGGTACCGGGATTTAAGGCGATACCGGTACCGGGACTTATTTACGATATACAAAAACCAATTATAAAAACGCTACAATGGCATCATTTCTGTTAAGTAACAGGATCGGCGATGCTGATATACCACATTAGATTGTAAAAAGAATTATCAACTTATGTATGAAACTAATAATTTGCTGCGAACTGAAAGAAGTCCTGGCGAAAGGTGTTCCTAGATTGTTTAACAACTAATTTCTGACTAATTTCTAAACAGTGGATCATGCTAAACTATATTGCCCGATGATGGTTAGGGAAGTTGGCATTTAGGCCAATATTCTCGATAGTCTCAAATCATAGTTACACCAAAGGGAGATCAATCATTTAGGGTTTCGTAGTCGAAAAAAATCGGGAACTGTTACTTAAGAGTAACGTTAATTTTAACATTATTTTCTATTTTAAAATTAAAGTTAATAGTAGCAGGTTAATTTAACAAATAATTACAATGTATTCTTTGTAAACTTTGGTCTGTTTCCTTTTATTTAAAAAAAATGAATATTTAGGTCAGTATGAACTTTAATTTTTTAATCTCAAAACCCTATTATACATAATATTATCTAACGACAGCTTTTATTATCCATGCAGATTATTCTATACAGATACAACTTTGTTTGTTTAGATATTATCAGAGGTTTCTTATAGAAAAAGTTAATGTAATTTATTCATTAGATTATGTAATATTTTGCTCATGTTTTACGGTAAAAAATGTAAAAAAAAGTTTTAAATATGAAAAAAAAATGATTCTCTTTTATATTTTGTAATAAAATTTTAAATCATTTAAGAATACGCTAATCGAAGAGGAAAGGAGAAAATCTTAAACATGTTTCGTATTGAAGGGAAATGCGCATATTAAAATATACGCCATATTATATTATTTATAACAACACAATAGATGTATATACACAACATTATTTATTAAAAACATAAAATATTTAAAAATGATGTATACTTTCATAGTGCATAAGTTTGATGTTATTCTTTGTCATGTTTTAATTTCGATATTATTTTACACGAAAACTAGTCTGATACAACAGATTACATACTGATACGTCTGACACAACAGCCGTTAACAAATAGATTTTGCATTTGGATGAGGGGAAATTACTATTTGATTATCCTTCATGTTCTGCAACAAATATTTAAATTGTATGTTTTATAAAAAAAAAAAAATTATGTTCTACACAAGTATACAAACAAATTCAATGCTTTAAATCATTTGTTTAGTAAATATTTTATATTGAAAACCAAGCACTTTAAAGCACTTAAAACTGAATTTCTACCCATTTCAATACGAATATATTTTTCTTGTCTCAAACGTCAGGAATAATGCAAAGAATTCTTTTTGACCCGGGGCTACTTGCTTTTCTCCTGTCAAATTTGACTACAACAATTGTGAACCTGTACTGAATTTTAAAACGCAGAAAGAAAAAGGAAAAAAAAACACTCCGATGCACCCCCACATTTCTCTTTTTTGTCTGCAATCATTTTGTCATTTTTCAAGCAAAAAGTTTTAAAATAAACCTTAAGTTGAATAAAACACCATATTTCTTCGATGGATATTGATATAAAAGAGAAATTGTTTTTGATAAATGATTATTTGATTGAATTTTAACAAATTTAAAAGCGTGGCGCAAAAAAAAAAATTAAACATATTCCAAGTTTTATAAAAATTATACTCGGGCTTTCGAAGTAAAAGTTTAAAACAAATTATGTTTTCTTCATTCAAAAGCATTTTGAAACATTTTTTTTAAAAGCTAAAGTGATATTTAATATTTCGATATAATATTTAAATAGGAAAGCATTAATTACTTAAGATTACAGCAAAACTTTGTTAAATATATTTTTAACAGTTTCATAATTTCATGCATTTTTTTTTTCGTGTTTAATGTGATATGGTTTTTAAAAATCTAATATCAGAATTTTAAAAAAAAGAGAAACTATTAAATTTCTGTTTTTTGAATGGTTACATTAAATTTGATTTTAATTAAAAATTACCATATTAAAAAACATTGCTCATGAGATTTAATTTGATTATAAATAAACACATATTTTGATGTTATGTAATTTTTTTACCCTCTAGATATTTAAGTTTAAGCTACAAAAAGGATTGCAATGATGAGCAGAACTTTCACAATAATAAATACAATAGGAAGATTTACATTTAAGATAATTGGGAAAAATTGAAACCATTATCTCGCCTTAGATTTCTAATGTAGCAAATAAATTGCAATCAAAATTACTTGTAAAGATTACAATAATGCAGGACCTGCAGAATGTAGAATTCAAAGCAAACAAATTCTTATTATAATTCTTAACTTTTCAGCCTTTTAAAACGTAATTATTAAAGTTAATTTTTAAAGAGAAAAAGCAATTAAAGAACCTTTCTTTAACCGATAATCTTCTTTGTTTGTGAGAAAAATAAAACTTGAAGACGTAGTCAAAGTAAAAATTATAATCTTCGATAATATGCAACACAAAAATTACTTCAGAATCAGCAAAACAGATTTTAGATAATATTTTCGAACATAATTATCAACAAAAAAAAACCGTGTATGAACTTTAAGAAAAGCAAAACAATTTTTTAAACTAAAGTATTCTAAATTATCTACCATGGAATATTAATATAGTTAAAATATTCAATTGTAGTTAAATGCCTTATATAGTTCAAATTAGTAATTTATAGTTAGGATTATCATAAATAAAAATATTGTTTTTATAATTTTTTGAAAGATTCTTTTTTTTTAATATTTTATTCAAATACAATTAACCTTCTCATATTTACATGCGTAATTTGTCATGACAATAGTCTTAAGGCTATTACTTACAATATCCAGACAGAAGTAATAGCTAATCTAATTATATAGAAAGCAACAAAAATATTTGTAGTCAAATACTTCCTGGTAAGATGGAGAAAAACGATGAGTAACCAATATATATGGCTGTGATAATGTAGAAGACAAATACTGTGCTATTGACAAAAACACTGAATAAAGGGAATTAATGGAAAACTATATCGAATATAAAATATGCACTTTGTTTCCTTGGCAATTCTTATGTTAAAAGCTTTTTAATATATATCAGTAAATTATTTTCAATGTGATTCTGAAAGATTAGATATATTGGGCATATCTAAAATAAATTGAAATTCTGGATATTTATTGATATTATCGACCTTGAAGATGAAATATACTTAAAAAATCAACTCAATTTTTCTACATTATAAATTAATATTTATTATAAAATGTATGTAAAATCCTACAACAAGCTATTGTAAGCCAGGAGAAAAATCAAGATAAGGCTTTGGAATTTTATAACCACTGAATTTTATTTCGGTGGCTATGCTGTCTGCATTGTACAGTCCATCAGAATCTCACTTGTACCAGTGCCTGTCTTTTTTGAGCGTTAAATGCCATAATATCATTCAAATTTGTATCAACCTTCACAGATTGCAACGTTACCAGATTTCAACAAAAAAGAAACATTCATAGATTTCTATTTGTGAACTCACGTATAATTTTGCGATGTCGATGCGTAGGTCAAAAAAGGTTAATATGTCCAATTTTAGGGATTTCACATTTTGTGTTGGTGTTTCACATTTTGTTTTGACGTAGGTGTGACATATTCACGTCTAAACATAGTCACATGCTGACCCTGTTAAGACGTGAATATGGAGCAGTTTCGCTTGTAATTCATCTTGTAAAAAGATGAAACAGCATGGATAGTTTTTGAAAAGTGGATCAACTCACTCCGGTTTTATTTAGAATTTAATTATCCTCTCCAACTTAAACGGTTTGTCCTCTAGGGTTATAAGCTATTAGGATGACTAAAGTTTTTTAACATAGTGCCGAATGCTGTTTATAACAGCATTCGACCTGTTTTTAGTCTTGTTAACTTTCATGTCTGTATTAATGAGTGAAAATAATGCGCTATTGGTTGGAAGTGAAATATAACGCTAATTAATAAACCACGGAAGTAATGAATAAGCGAATCATAATGAATTTACATGTAAACAGATAATTAATTAATGAGCAAATCAGGGAATTCACAGATGAGGGGAATATCAATGAATGAACGTATGAATCAGAAAACATCAAATTAATAAATAGGAAAAGCAATTAATTGGTAAATCTATGTTTTGGAGAATCTAGATCAAATATAGGTCACATAAATTCAATAAACTCTCTATGAATAATAAACTTCAGTTTTAATATGACATTAAATATACCAAATAATTAAATATAACAAATACATTGTTAGTCAGCTTTAAATAATAAATTACATTTAAATCTTAGTGACAAGATTATTAAATTAAAAATCACACCTAATATAAAAGAAAGATAATATAAATTGATTTATTCAAAAACTAAACAAACACTTGTATTTCTCCTGTATCTAGAAACCTTCTATAACATATTTTCTTTCAAAAAATATACAATCTAAAATTTTTGTGGAGAATAATTTCACATCGAACTTTATATGGAATATATGATACATAAGTTGAATATGAATTCATATTTAAACAGTTTATTTCACCATTATGAGAGCATTCTTTTATTTTAAAGGTTTTTCCTGAAAGTAAACATTTTTGTTTTAAAAAAAGGAGAAAGAATTTTAAAAAGTTTAGGAAGATTGAGGGAAGTTTTCAGTTCAGGGGATTTTTTCCTAGATAAATGAAAAGTCGTTTTTGTAAATCTAAATTCATAAGAGCTAAATTAAATATCACTATTTTAAACTTATAGGGCCTGTGACAACCAACGAAAAAATAACTGTTGAATTTAAAAATCTTTTCAAATAAGGCATTTAGGGGAGCGGATGTCATGTACAGAATTAGTTTATTTGGATCCATTGGAGTATTAGTTAATAGAGAAAAATTTTCATGAGAGAAGATTGAAAAAGAAATCAAATGATATGCCCATTGAAAAAGAAATCAAATGATATGCCCATTTTTATTAAATTCCTACGTCCATTTTGTAAAGAGCACATTTTGAGCTTTGTCCAGAAAAAAAAATTCTCACCGACGATATAGTTAATTTATAAAATCCCTTACATTTCTAATACTCTAAAAAACAAACTAAATGATAAGTAGCTACCTTTTTTAATGCATACTAGTCATTTAAAATTTAGTAAATATTGAATGTCATATAGTTCGTAGTAAATATTCTTATTAATATTGTGTAATATTTTTATAAATATCAAGTATTTTACAAATTCAAAATTAAGCATTCTCTTTTAAACAAAATCTTTTTTTGTGAAGAAAACGCCTTTTGTTATAGTACAACCTATCTAAGTGAGGGAATTTGTTGCGAAAATGTTTGTTGAGTGTATAGTATCACTCTTGATCCTTTTTGTATGTCTTTTAGATCCTTACTGATTTCCGTTAAGATCATTTAATCTACGTGCAAGGCTCTTTTCCCTTCTAATCATCCTGCCAGCTGTGTGCCTGATCTGATATCTCAATCATTATTCTGATTATTTAATTTGCTCTCAAATAGATATAGAGAAAACGTAAGTTCTATGTCATGGATTTTTATAAATCATTTGTTTTAAGAAAAAAAAAAGCTTTTTATTAAGACCTTTCGTGTATTCTAATGATAAATATGTAAAATTAAATATAGTTTTTTTTTTATGTAAAGCCTTCAGCATTCTGACGACTACTTAATAGAACCTCTAAGTGAAAATGTAAACACTTTTTAGAATGAATTGACATTGGTTATTTAAAAATGTATGTTGAGTTTCAAAATATTATTTTCCTGGCGTGTCACTAGCAACCTTGTCAAGAATTGCTTGTTTTAATCATTTGTTTGTTATATACATTTTCCTTTGTCTACTTTTTGATTCTAAACTGTTAAAGACATTTCTAAAGTATGCTTTTAAGGAATGATATTCCCCATGTATGTAAAAATATGTTTTTCTGTCATTAATTTGCAAATTACTCGAAATACGTAATTTTTTTGGCCTTAAAAAACTCTTCGGCAATATTAAACTATTCTACTATGTCGTATTTTCGTGGAATTAGCCAAAAACGTTAATCTATATTCACAACAGCCGTGGTGGCTCACTGGATATAACACTCACCTCAAAATGACTTTGGTTTGAGGTTCGAATCCCAGTGGTGGCTGTTCTATATGAATACTGCACCCGGCTCGCCCCGACCAGATTGCTGATGTCAAATGTCCACAGTTGTAGACAGATAATAGGTTAGATTGCCGCCGGGCTAAGAGTGGAAGGTTTTTCGTAGTTTTCCTCTTTATGTAACGTATATGTTTGTTAAATTTATCAAAAAGTCCTCAAAAATGCCTTGTTTGCAACAATGTTTGTTCTCGGAGTCCCCTTGTCTTTTGGGTTGAGTTTAAATTTCGAAGGCTACGGAGATGAACATTGTTAGTCATAAACTCAGAATTGGGTCGGCTGTTCAACGTTCGTTATAAATATAAAAAAAAATCTATCTTAAAACTGTTTTTTGTAAATTTGTATTAATTTACTGTTTCATATCTAATTTCTGTTTAATTATCAATTGGACAATCGCGCTTAATGAGTGTGTTTAAATATACACTCAATTAAACAGACACAAATATTCATAAATGAAAGCGACTTGAAACCTGCAAAATTTGAATTACAATGAACTAGGAAAATTACCAAAATCAATTTCCTACTGATTTTAATTTTCGAGCCAAAGTAGCATTTCCCTTTCATCGTTAATGTCTTTAACATGCATTGGCTTGAAAGATATGCATAATCTAGGGCCAAATATTCATTTAGGGAATCTGTTATTGCAAGCACTAAATTCAACTTCAATGTGACATTTTGACGCCAAGTGCACTCTGTCCAGCGCCAAGCAGATATTAGAAAATGTTATCTGCAGCTGAGAATTATTATTAAAATTCAAGAAGGTACTTTGGCGTGAAAATGTTTACCATGCAAACAAATCTTTCATGTATATCGCTTACAGTTATGTAGATCATTCTATTTAGTTAAAGAATGCTGAAAAGTTAGGAAAGTATTTAATGTTTAATTAAAACATGCATTTTAATGTAAAGAAGATATTATTTAAACTACATGTCTTGCAAATTAATTAAAGCTTGAAATATAAAGATGCATCTTTTTTCAAGCAAGGAAAATTAATTTAGATTTCACATATTTTCTCCGAGAAGAGAAAGGAAACCTAAATACGTGTTTACTAGTACTAGTTTATTAGTAATGAACTGGTTCTTAAAAGTGATCATAATGGATTTAATGGTAAACAGCGTTTCATTATTATTCATATATTCAATTTTGCATACATTAAACAAAGCAACAATTTCGTATAGTAAAATTCCTGCTATGCATTTTGCTTGCTAATTTTCTCAACTTCTCTCGGTGCGGTAAATAGATGCTGAACATAAAGGTTAATGTATCTTACGCATTTAATTTGAAAAAAATAAATAAACACGTATTTGTTTTATATCGTAACAGAGTCTAATAAGTGGTCAGAATTCTGAAGTTTTTATAACTAAACTGTGTTTTAACTTTACTTATTTGTTTGCTTTTACAATGCATGAAAAGTCTCAATAAACGGTCATATATCGTAAAAAAAAAAATTAATTCAATCCTAAAAATCTATGACCTAGAAATTAAGCTTTCATTAAGTAATCTGTTGTTATAATTTAAAACAAATTAAATAATACAAATAATGATTGAGACATCAGATTAGAAACACAGCTAGAAAAGTAATTAGAACGGGAAAGAGCCTTTCGCGTAGATTAAATGATCTTAACGGAAATCAGCAAAGATCTAAAATACTTCCAAAAAAGATCAAGAGTGATACGATATACTCAACAAACAGTTTCGCAATAAATTCTGCGCACTTAAATCGGTTGAACTATGAATATGTATTATTTATTTTTAAAAAAATATACGGCGTATGTAAAGTTGTATGTAATTTCGAATTTGTAAAATACTTGTTGATTTTGAAATATTAGAAATAAGATTATTTATCATTAGTATGGCTATTAATATTTACTAAATTTTATTTGACTAGTATGCATTACTAAAGTAACTACTTAATCATTTAATTTGTTGTTAAAAGTGTTCAAAATATAAAGAATATTATGAATAAACTATATCGTCAGTGAGATTTTTATTCTGGATATAGCTCAAATGGAGTATTTAAGATAATGGAAATAGCTCAGAAAGAGTGTTTAATACAATGGACACAGCTCAAAATTCGTGCTTAAGAAAATGGACAAAGAAATTTAAGAAAAATGAATACAGCATTTGATTTTGATTTTTAAAGTTTTCTTATGAAAATTGTTCTTTTTTAAAAAAAAAATAACTAATTTATCTAAATAAAATAGTAATGTGCATGTTGTTCATTTGCATTAGTCACTTAATGCATTTTTTTTAGTCTTCTTTCAAACTATTTTTAAGCTCAACAGTTGTTGTTTTACAAGGTTGTCACTGATTCTATAAACTTACGATAGTGATATTAAATTTACGTTGTGTGAATTTTAATTTTTAAAAAAGACTTTTTCGTTTATTGATTACTAGCCGCTTAAGGCGGCCAGCTGTCCGACAGAGTTTTCCTTGTCTTGCCACAAATGCAATCGAGTTTGGGATGTTGAAGCACGATTTTCTTCTAGCCTTCTTCGACATTCCTGGGATGTTTCTCGGGTCCTTGCATTTCTGGTTGAGTCACGATTATTTTCTAATCTTCTTCCGCGTTCTTCAGATATTTCTTGGGCCCTAGCACTGCTAGTAGAGACACGATCCTCTTCCAATCTTCTTTGACGTTTCTCAGGTGTTTCTAGGGCCCTAACACTGCTAGTTGAGACACGATCCTCTGCCAATCTTCTTTGACGTTCCTCAGGTGTTTCTCGGGTCCTAGCACTGCTAGTTGAGACACGATCCTCTTCTAATCTTCTTTGACGTTTCTCGAATTCGGTCATGTTCCATCCTTCTTTGACGTTCCACAGACGTTTCTTAGGCCCTTCTTCCTTGAGAATATCTTAATATCTTTTTCTTTGACAAAATACAAAGTTTTTTGGAAGGCGGTTCTGCCATGTCAGTAATCGGGTTTTTAAGAAGTCAACGAATACTTTAGAACAACAATTACTATGAAAGCAAATCATGAAACTTCAGTATTAAAATCTAAGTGCTTACCTGCAAACTGAAACTTTCCGAAAATAACTAATTACATTTAATAAAAACTGTTAAAATAAAGAATAGAAAAACCAAAGAGATCCAAGGTAAGTGTGATCGTTCCTTCAAAAACAATTAAATTCCTATTTTATATATTATATAGCTACAACGCTTAAAAAAAAAAAAAAAAAAACTAAAATGCTAAATACATGAAAAGAACACGAAAACGAATTATTTTTTTATGGTATCAATTTCTATTTCTATATAATTTTTTTATGGTATCAATTTCTATTTCTATATAATTTTTTTATGGTATCAATTTCTGATTCTATATCGCTACAAAAATTATCGTCCTCGCTTAAGAAAAAAAATAGAGCGTGGAAAGAAGAAAAAAACTTATTATAACAATTATGAACAGCGACAAATATATCAAAGCGAAGCGTTCTATTTACGTATCGAATATGTTGCCACATTTTTAATAAAAAAGTTAAACTTTTCTCCACTTTGATAAATGTAAACTAATGCGAAACTAACAATTATATTATTAATTCCTTCGTATATTATTGGTTTAAGTTGTCGAAAATTAATATTTCAATTGTAAGGTTCGCATTAGCATACATTTATAAGAGTGGAGAAAAGTATATGCATTTTTTAATAGTTTTTTGAATATGGCCCTTTGAAGACGAAAAAGCATAGATTTTCTTACAAAATGACTGATAACTAAAAAAATAATCCAAATTTTTGAAAAAGAAAAAAAAATACTTCTTTATTATGTCAAAACACAATTATGTGCCGAGTTTCGTGCCTGGGCGAGGCTTCTGGGGCGATATATTGTGATTACAGACACACACACAGCCGCTTTTATTATTATGTATAGATTTTGTTGAAATGTTGCATGCGTAATAAGACCAAGCCACCCTGATATCAAAATCTTGATTCTTTTTCTCCTTAATAATTTTACAAGGGAAAAAGTAAAGAACACAATAAGTATGAAATTCCACGTTTAGTTGTTAAATTTGAGTCGAATATTGAAAAGGAGCACTTTTACTGTTTTCATTGCCTTAAAATCTCCTTTTGAGCTGAATTCGTTATTTTAAACTCGTGCTTTGAGCAGTGTTAAGAATAAAAAATGCAAAGACGATATTTTATTCATTCAGTTTCACATCTAATGAACATTATTGACAAATAGAAATAGGTTTAGGAAAATTGTTTGATTTAAACAACAACAACAAAAATCCTCACACAGAACCAAGCTTTCAGCTAGATTATCAGTAGCAGTAATTTAGAGCGAATAAAATAATCCAAATATCGATTAAGATGTCAGGTGAAACAAATAACTAGCGGGTTTATTAGAACGGAGAAGTGCTTTCGTAAATTAAAATATCTTTGGAAAAATCAGGAACGATCTATAAAACATGTAAAAGAGATCATAAGGAATTTGATACAAGCGTCATAACAGTAAATTCTGTTAAATTCAAAAGGCTGCCTAATGCTTGAAGTTTATTTCGAAATTCTGTGCAAGTAAAAATGAATAAATAGTATCTGATTCGTAAAATATTTATTTATAAATTGCTAAAAATACGAATATTTACTAAATAAATAAGAAAGGAAATTAGATTAATTTGTTTCAACGCGTTAACGATGGTTCTAAAATTCCGAACAAATTTCAAAATAATATGATTGCACCAATAGAGAAAAATACTATGAATACCTTGCATAATGATAAATAAGAAAAGAAATAAATGCGGAAAGATCACTTAAGTTGTAACGGGGAGAAAGGTTGGTGTTAATTAAAAATTGCTAACTTATGAAGAGGATACGGGGATTGAAAAAGTTTACGAACAGTAATGAGCTCAAATCGTCATAAAAATAAGCTTCAGTTTCATCAAACGCAATACAAAGTGATTAAAAATATTAAATAATTTCCTAATTTTAAATGTAAAAGTTCATTTATAAATAAATAAATCTATCAATTAAATAAATATATCAATTAAATATCATTTGAGTTTTAAAAAAACGTTTAAAAAGAAGGAATCCACATCGAGATGCATTTTTTTTAGATCTATTCAGTGAAATTCGGGTCAAAACTAGTTTATTTGTTGTTCAGAATTAACCGATAGGGCTCACCCTGAATGATTTCGTGGCCAACGACAGTGTGGTCGGCATTGCATACAAACCACCATTACTTCCCTTACAAGCTGTTATACATCGGGTGGACTTCAAGCCGTAACTGAAGATAAAAGCCCAGCTCATCAGTGCCTTTAAAAACTGAGTTATTCCGTCGAACAAATTAATTACTTCCCCTAAAATACTAAAATTGATCTCGATAATAATTCGTTACATTCATGTATAGCTTAGTCGTTATCATTACACAATTTCTTATTCACTTACCATTGTAATAAAATTTGTATTCCTTCGTGAAAATATCTTGCTTCTTGATAAAGTGTTTCAAAGTATTCGTTTGTGCATTATTTTGCGTTTCAGTATATCTAGTCTTTAGTTTTAAAACATTTTTTTTTTTATTATTAAACGACTTAAAACTCCTCATGCACCACAAAGTATAACATGAGGCTTACAGTTGTAAGTAGAAAACAAAAGAAGAAAAATTTACAAATTTAAATTAAAAACGAAATTCCGCAAGGCAGCAAGACTTTCAATACTTTTGACCAGTTCTGATAAGACAGGAGGCCAACAAATAGAAAGACGCCTCAAATCAGTCTTTAATTTCATTCGGGCACTCGCATACAAATCGCAATGAAGAAGAATATGTTCAGCATCTTCATCAGCATCGCCACAAGCACAAATTCCACTGGTCTCCAGATGGAAACGAAATAAATATCTCTTAAAATTTCCATGGTTTGTTAAAATTTGGGTTAATTTAAAATCAGTTGCAAAGAATTTACATTGCAAACGGTGAAAAATGGATGGAAAGAACCTTTTCGTCCAAAGCGACCGAGGCGAAGAAAGAAATTCAGCATTCCAGTCCGCAATGATTTTATCTCTAGCGATGCGCTTCCAGTGAGAAGCTGGAACAGACACCCTTAAGTCTATTTCACCACACGTAGCTTCCTTAGCCAATTGGTCTGCTCTTTCATTCAACTTTAAAAAATATTAGCCTCAGGTTATAAAAAATTTCAGGAAATTTGAACTATTAGGGATACAACAATGCAAAGAACAAGGTTCATCTTGATGATTAAATTTTTTTCTTAAATAACTAGCTGTTTTCACACGGTAATCCTCGCGGTATCTTTTCATTATATTTTTTATATTTTACCTTCAAAATTCAAAGCTTTCAAGTAAATATCATTTTGTTTATAAAAGCATGTAATGATTTAAATTTTATTTACGAACATTTTGTTTCTCTGCTAATTTTAATGAAATGAGCAATTACTTTTATTTTAAAAAACTTCAACTGTATTTGAAAATTTTATTTTTAACTTTGAAATGTAGAATGTATGACACAACAAGAAGTAATGAATGGGAATTAATTTTACGTGTCATCAACCTATAACGATTGATAAACCTATAACGATTAATTACTAAAAATATGTATATATGTTACTGCGAATGACCGAAATTAGTGGTTGTTGATTTGCACCGGTGAATGTTGACAATCATATAGTCACTTTGGCAAATGTCCAAACTATATGCTAGGTATAGTAAAGTAGTTAACTGCCAGGTATACATT
This sequence comes from Parasteatoda lunata, assembly GCA_949128135.1. NCBI lineage: Eukaryota > Metazoa > Arthropoda > Arachnida > Araneae > Theridiidae > Parasteatoda > Parasteatoda lunata. Next base: position 43,600,007 of record OX421971.1, read on the forward strand.
TGTCCGGTATGCCCTACATAAATGTTTTTTTAAGGTCAAGTGCCACTGCCCTGTAAGCACTTAACCGATACTCCGAACACTGAGGTTTCTCCCAATCTATCCTCAGTTGATATTAAAATATCTAATATATGTAAAATTATCAACGAATAAATTTATATCAAATTAGATATGATGAATATATCGGAAATTCACTAAAGCGACTATGTGATTGGTGAAAGTCAAATTCTCCTGATTCACGGTAACATATATATTAAAATAAACTAGTTTATGTTTTAACTTTGTTTCTATGTGTATTATTGTTAGACGCATTCAAATCAATTAATTTCTTATCTATTAAATCCAAATCTATTTAAGATTGCTAAATTTCAAAACGATGAATGGAATAGCAAAAGTTAAAAATCGAAATTTTGATACAATGGTTTTTTATGAGCTACCATAGTCAAAAAAATATAGTCGATGAGAAAATATATATATATTTTTATCTTAAAAAATTACGTCTAAGAAATGTATCTCAAGCGATATGGACGAAATGGTTTAGTGCAGTTGACTTTCAATCTTTACTCAATTTTATCTGACATGAGCCGGCGAAATTAATAAAGTGTCTAGCCCGTCTGGTCATGTAGACTTTTGTTTTTTATTTCTCTTATTGAATATACCAAAGAAAAGTCATAAAATCTTAATAAATAAATATCTTCTCCATCGAAACAGCATTTATCCCTTCAGAAAAGTCAAAAGGACGTAAAAGATTTCAGTGAGGAGAAGTAGACGATTTCATCGATTGAGAAAAGAAAATTACGAAAAAGGGGGCCAACATACGCCGCCCCACACCTCTTTTACGTTTTCTCCTTTTCGCTTGAGTTCGAAAGGTTAGAACAACTATAAATTTAATTCACATCTGTCTGTAGTTTTGTATTTTATTTCACTTTTTTCTTCACAAAACACGTTTTGCCCTATCGCATCGGCACGCATGCGCGGGCGGGGGCCAGTCGAACCAGCAAGGAGCTCACCAGACTCACTCGGTGACCGGTTACGGTCGCAGTCAGACGAATTTTAAATGGTTCCACTTTCCCTGTGACATCTGACGCATGGTGGAGCGTAACATTAGGCAGACGATATTTTAATTTGTTCCTATTGTTTTGTTTTATTTTGACCTTCCTATTATTTTTCGAACGTTTTCCCTTATTTTTTTTTATCACTAAGTCTTGTTTCAGCTACATTCTAAAGAGGGATATTTTATTAAATAAATGTGAACTTATACGTGCATGTGAACAATTGAAACTATGAACATGAGGATATTATCTTTTGCGGTGATCGGAATTATAGGGCTCATCGTCAAAGGAGATGGTGAGTAGAAATTTCAAGCTAAGAATTTTTCTCATTTCATTTAATGTAACGATATCTTTAAAGGTGACATGGGAGGTTTAGTTTAAAAATTCCAGATATTTTTTTTTTTTTTTTTTTTTTTTTTTTGTAATTTTATTTTTAGTTTCTCAGTGAAATTTATAAACTGTTAAGCGTGTTCTTCACTTACAACCAAAAAGAAATTCGCTTGATAAATGCTACAAAATTTATATGGAAATATGATGCTAGGGAAAAATACAAAAAAAAAATCTCAAATGCCAACAAAAAACTTCAATTTCATTGAGAGACGAATAATAAAAACATAAATAAGCAAAAGCATCGGTTTCAAATGGTTTAACTTTCCTATGTTGGAAGTTTTCTTCCCTAAACCTTATATCTAATATTTTTTTGAAATAGAAAATGAATTTTTGCGAAAAAAATTACGATGTAAATTTATTGTTAACCAATTCTTCTCTATTTAATGTATCATTATTTTTGTCTTAATTTTAAAAATTATCAATGTTGTACTTAGACTTATAGTGGACTACCATTACATACATTATGATTTTTTTTTCTTAGGTTTCATGCTCCTACTTTTTACAGTACTATATTATTCTACTTTTTAGAACATATGTAGCTCGAAACTTGTTGTCTGAAAAACGTTCCTTCAACTTTGAGATATAGATATCTATCTAATATATATATATATATATATATATATATATATATATATATATATATATATATATATATATATATATATATATATATATATATATATATATATATATATATATATATATATATATATATATATATATATATATATATATATATATATATATATATGGCGTAAGCAATTGCTTCTCATTAAAAAAACATAAAATTAATGAATATAAAATTTAAACTTATATAAACTTATTTGTTTTCAAATCGAACTTTTTGTATGGTAGAATTGTGGTCACTATTTATGCAATTTTTTAATACAGTACAATTATTATTATTTTTTTTTTGATTGATTTACATTTATGGTTGTTTGTAACCGATTTCAACAAAATGATTTATTCCATCGAATTTCGCAACAGACGTCGGTTTCGGTTTTTTCCTTTTGACGCGATGGATTTAACGAGAAAACAAGTAATTTCATGATCATCGGAAAGCTCATTACTAAGGCCCGGATTTTGATGACATTTGCATTTTTTTGCATTTTTTAGATTTTTGGACATTTTTTGTCCTTTAGAGCATTTTTCTTAGATTTATAGGGCATTTTTCATTAAATTTTGGGGCATATTTTGCATTTTAAAGCATTTTTTAAATTTTTTTGTTAATTTTTTCCAATTTTTATTATTTTTTATCATTTTTCATTATTACACTGGCTTCCAAACAATGAAGAAAATCTCTAGGATATTAACAGGTGAAGCAACATCTTTTCAAATTGAAGAAGAATTGTCAGTAAGTGAGACCGTCTTTTTCAAGTACGCGAAACGCTCGTTTACATTTCAAAATATTTAAAAAAAAATTAATAATCTAATGTAATTCTTATATTTAGTAATATTATGAGATGGAAGTTGTTATATTCATTAAAGTTTCTATACAAAATGAAAATGTTTTGGAGTCAATATATTTTCCTTTTTTTTGTTATTTTAGGATATAAAACATATTTTTCAAACTTTAATGAACGTAGAACAAGTATTGCATTGCTTTATATTTTTTGAAATGACTCATAATAATTTTAAAGAGTAAAAAATTGTTTTAGATCAATATTTTTACTTTATTTAAGTCACGTCATAAGGCGTTTTTAGCGCAATTTTCGCATTTTAAGGGCATTTTTTGCATTTCTAAGGGCATTTTTTGCACTTTTAAAGGGTATTTTTTGCACTTTTTAAGGGCATTAATTGAGATTTTTTAGGTCATCGAAATCCGGGCTCTACTCATTACTCTTTGAAGAATTCCAAATATTTTAAGGCTTTTTGACGCATGGCGTACTTTAGAGATGTATAAACTTATGAACTGTGAGAATGTATTTCATGCCAGTTCATATTTTACAAACAAAGAAAAATAGTCAATCGTTAGATTTCGAAGATCACCTACTCCACGTGTGCAAGATGATCATACACTTTTCTTTCCAGATAAATATATCTGCATAATCCCTAGTACAATCACACGCATTGCAGAAGTGTTAAAAAAAAGATAATAAGTGATAAGATAATTCGACTTTACTTTCAGCCAAAGCTCCCATATCGGGACCGACGAACAGGGAATATAAACTATAAACTAATTGTAATATTTTTTTTTCAATCCCTTAATTAAAGATGACTTACTTCTAACGAGTTTTCCGCTTTTACAAAAAATTATTTGACAAAAATTATTTTTAAGGATTGGTTCAAAAAAGATAAAAAGGATAAAAATTTAATTTCTCATTATTCCTATCTTCATTATGAAGTTTGCATACTTAAAATATATTTTTCATTTTCATAAAATTAAATAAACATAATTATAGTTTATATTTAGTGATAGATAATAAAAAATTAATCGATTAAGGGCATGCACGAGAAATTAAGAGTTGTTGCTCCCATAAGCGGTAGCATTGACGTTTAGTGGGTTAAAATTATAAAGGAATGAATGATTACTCAATTTAAAAAGTAATCAACACACTCGAAGAAATTTGTTCCTAGGTTGACACATTAAGGAAAAATAACTTTAAAAAATTTTTTTTCCTTACCAATGCTTATATTATTATAACAAATCAAATAGAAACAGTTTTTATCTCATTTAAAGAATGTTTTCACTCTCTTTAAAATTTCAATCTAAATGTTCTGATTTATATCTGTTACCATTTTATCTTTCTCTTTCTTTCACTTTCTACATCAACTAAAGAACGAGCTTATAAAACAAAGCTCTCGAGAGATACAGGTTTTCCTATAACTTTGTAAAACAGTTATTATTTTAAGCAAAAACAGTGAGAAAAATTCGCGGAAAAAAGTACCTAAACTTTAAATAAAATTGGAACAAATTTGAATTTAGAGAAAAACTTAAGATCATAATTAAAATTTTCGTTTTAGCACGTCAAATTTCTACTCCATCTCTTTCATCCGGATGACTCTACAGCTCTTTTTAAGAGCCGTAAAGTGGTCCAAATAGAGGGATTTTTGTTACAAGTTTAACAGTTAATAATTCTGGAGCTAATAAACGAATGTTATTTTTTATATCAACTTACTCCCAGAGGACTACTTTTGCTCGGCTTTGTTGTTTTAAATTTGCAATAATTGAAGTTTTAATTTTAAATTCAAAATCTAACGTTATGTTGCAGTGGCGTCACTTATGATTTTTTTATTTTTGTAATATAGATAGATAATTTAAATTTTTAATGTATTTTCACGTAGTGCTTGTAAAATTTTCAATTTTTTAACTATACATACCGCATTTGTAAACCTAATTAAATGGTGTATAAATAATGTTGACCCGAGGGCAGTACCATGCGAATACACAATCATCACAACTTAGATCGAAGGACAGATGGTGGTTGAAATTTTCTAGTTCTCCACACTACGCCTCCAACCACTTACCCCTGCGTAAAATTTACCCGAAATTTAAATCGTCGTGGGAATTATATTAGTTTAAGCTTTGCTCACGCGGAATAGGATCTAGACCGCAAAAATATTAACCCACAGGTGTGAAGCGCTAATCGTTCAATTCCATGTTACCTCCCTATAGCCTATAGAGAATATGAATTTTGTTTACAGGTTTGTAAAGGCAGAAAATGTATTATATTCTCACCAATAATGTGTTTTTAAGGTAAAATGAAATTGCCCGGTATTTCCTACATTCATGTTTTATAAAGATAGGTGAAATTGTTTAGTATACCCTTTCTTTCCCGGTATTCTTAACAATGTTGATTTTTAAAATGTAGGAACAATTACTTTCTTTCCCGGTTTACCTCATTTTTTTTAAGTGCATTGCCCTGTATTTTGTCACTGATACTTTTTCTAATATAAATTGTGAGATATTTATAGCTACTTCGGGGTAGAAAAAAATATCCCAACTACCGAAGAAAAATTAACTAATACACTGATGTAACATAAAAATTCAATGCGGCAAAGTCGAAACGTCAAAATACCTTTAAATGAGTTTTACTATTAGAAAAGCAATATTTTATTTCCGATTACTCAAACTCCTAAGTCGAAAAAGCCGGCACCCATCCCTACATTTCTCTACCTACAAAATAGACCACCATAGCGAGGCAGCTAGGAATTGAACGACAGCGACTGGACGGCATATAAATATTGACTGATTTGATTTAAATTACTATTAGTCATATCAAAATATAAATTTTGAAAGATAGGACATTCTAAAAAAGAAATCACCGCTTTTTACAAAAAAAGGGCCACCTACCGACCTTTAAACCTTTTTCCTTCGCATAAAATATAAACAAAGTAAACCCATTTGTATGATTTCATTTCCTTCCGTCAGGAAGGAAATGTAATAATATCATTTCCACATCGTTGCATTTGATATTTATAGGTAATCCTACCTGAACGTCATGGTTCAAGAAGCACTTGATAGAACACAGCCGTGAATTTTATTATATCTTCTTTTTATTTCGTTAAGGGGGTAGATTACCATATTATTGCATAAGAGAACTTTTCAATTGTCAATTACAAAAACACTTTACTTTATTCTATTAGAATAAAAATGCATATTAGAGATGTATAAACGACAAAACAATTTATCGACTGAGCTGTTTATGTTCTATCTCATTGACGATTGCAGAAAAGCTTATTTGGATCTTTTTAAGCTTGCTTTTGATGCTTTACGTATTTAATTTCGTGACAGATAAGGTTTCTATTGTTAATGCAATTAGCGTTTTCTATGCATATTTAATTAAGCTGTTAGCAAACATAGTTTTTTTTTTTTTTAAATATCTGATTACATCAACTACTTTTTGGTTATATAACACACATAGTTTTATTTTTCTTAGGTGTTTGCATGTTGGTTGGTGTTTTGCAACTATGTCAAGAAGTTCTTACAAATAATGTAATAACCCATAAATGATTATCTAGACGATATTGTAATAATCTATAAAATTGTCTGTTTTTTGTTCTTTTTTTAATACATTTGCATAACTATGTTTGTACCGCGGTGGAGTAATGGTTTAGTCAATCATCTATCATTGTGATAGATTAGGGCTCTTTCCCTAATGACCCAGATTTAAAGAAAGGTAAGCCACTCTGCTTACGTTTTATTTAATTGATACATATAGTACTCACTAATTTGGGACATAAAAGCGTTTGAATATTTCGGATGCAAAGGACGTTGAAATTGTAGACTGTATAATCAACATTTAGCTCAAAATTTAGGAATTTTAACCTCTTTAACTCCACTGGCAAACTATGGAGAGTGATTTAATTTGTTTTTTTCTTTATATTTTCTCCATAAATTTTCTTTCTGCTGTATTCTTCATTTGAAATATTAAATTTTTTTTATTTTGTTATATATTTCGTTATAAGTATTTTTAAACATTTTCATATATTATTTATTATATGAACAAAATTGCGATAATGTTACACGATTCTTTACTCCATTAATTTTTACTTATTGTTTTATAAAATTTTCGGAGATTTGTTAGCATTTATTAACATTTCTTATTATATATAAAGCTTTTTTTTTTTTTTTAATATTGACAATATTGGGATATATTGCTTTATTTAGAATTTTCTTAAAGAGAATTTATATTAAGGCGTTATTCCTAAGCTAATAAGCCTTCAGTTTATGTACTATGAATAGACTGAAAACTTATGTCTATTTCTTCTTAATTTTCGTCAAACAATATCAACAATGTGTAAAAGAAACAATGTAATAGATTTCTCAATGCTGACAAACTTTGAAAGCATATTTAGTAAATGCTTAAATATTTAGGGTTAAATGCATTGAGAAAAAAAATATGGTCAAAATTAACAGAATAATATAAAATTTAAAGTATTTCTAGCTCTATGGATTACCAAAATGCTCGATAATTTTTACCAAAACTCTTTTGTAATGATTTTGAAAGAATTAATTATTAATTATGAATTTATAATATGTGACAAAATTTGTTCTATTGTCGTAAAAATTAGTAGTTTTATCATGCTATGTTTGAGCATGTCCTATAAACTATTTATCCGATTAGATTTATTATTCAGTTTTGTATTGTTTAATAAATGTGTATTAATAATAACTATGGTTTTGAAAAACAAAATTTCAGGTAAACCTTTACCATATGAACAAAAAAAGTACCAAATGAATGGATTAAATACCGCATACCATATATTTCATATTTTATTACTAAACGTGCGATTTTTTTTCTTCACCATAAACGTCAGTACCATACTGTACGGTAATTTTACCACGAATTTAAACTCCTTAAATAACTCCTGATTTTATTCGCTTTGTAAAATTTTATAAATCGGGGGAACTTTTCAAAAATTTAAAATGTTATTATTTTTGTTGTTATTATTGTTGTTATTGTATATTGTAAATGTTGTTATTTTTTAAATGTTATTATCTAAATCTATCTTTCGAAATTTTTACTATCTAAATTATTATTTGATCCAGAAATTAACCAATGAGCTAAGAATTAACTATTTGTAAACATCGAAATTCTATCCTCTTCTTTTGTACAACATTGAAAAATATGAAATACATTGAAAAAAATTCATTTCTTTTTACATCAATTAATGTTTTCATAAAAAAAATTAATTTTATAAGTGATCTATTAGTATCCTTATATCAGACAAAATATTTTGCTTTATAAAATAATCTGGCTGATCTTTTAATAGCATGTGGCGGACAAAAACATGCAACATACTCTCTGATGTTTACGAAAATGATATTCAGACTCAGGAATATAAACTTTTATCTAACCCACACCTACGGTTATTATCCCACACTTTTCAAAACGAGAAGCGTTTGCGAAGTGGCACAAATTCCAAAACCACCTACTGTTGCATCTGGAAAGTGCGTCTTTCCAAATAGTCTACTACATTGAATTTATTGTCGAATTATACAATGCATTTTCTTTAAATTTGAATCAATGCAAGTGCCTACTTATTACTATTCTACTTATCTCGAGTTTGAGATTAAAGTATCAAAATTACGAATTTCTTAGATATAAAGTAAAAAATTATATTTTTTCATTTGTATATTCTAAGTTCAAAAAAAAAAAAAAAAAACATTTTCCCAAAATATCAGATCAGTCCAAGCGTTAATCATTATTAATTATGAAAACGTTAATTTTCTTTATTAAGAAGGAATAATAAAATGAGATTTGAGTATTTCTAGTTTTTCCTTCGCTCTCATGTTTTTATATATTATAATTTTTTTGCTCGGTTAAACGAGTAAGAGTTTGGAGTTCCATTTATTTTCTTTAAAACTTTTATTTTCTTATTTTATTTAGAACAGTCCTAACTTTTCAGCTTAAGATTCCCAATAGCCATTTTACTAAATCCCCAGGACCAAGTACTAGTTATTGAAAGAGAAATTACTAGAAATGGATTAATATCTCTACAGTTTTAGAAATTTAGGAGAAACTACTACTTTTTGTGTTATTTTCTACCCGGTTTCAAGGTGTTCTTATTTTCTTGTTTTTGCCCTGCTATGGCGTTTTAAGTATGGTTCTGGAAAAGTGTGAAATGTAGCTCCAGCTGCAATCTTCATCATTCTAATATGTACTAGATTTTCAATTGCACAAAATTTTTAATTCGAAACTAGGGATAAATGAAAAATCTTTATGGGGAAAAAAAGTAATTTACTTATTTAAGTTTGTTGGATAAATTTCATAGAGATAATTCCTAAGAAATTAATATAATTTTCAATGTACTAATATTATGCAGCGCGTTCATTTAGATTATTATTTTACAGAATTCTTTCCTGTTGAAAGCTTTAAAATTTTACCAAGTATATTTATAAGCAATTTGATAAAAAGAAAATAACTAGGAAAACTAAAATGTTAGGATTTCAGAACAAAATAAAATTTTAATATTAAATAAATAATTCTAAGAAACTGAAGCGGTATGGTGTTACCTGTGTGAAAACTTTTCACACACACACACATATATATATATATATATATATATATATATATATATATATATATATAACTAAACTAAACTCAGCGGCGGGACAGCCCATAGAGGGCCAAGGCCTACTGTGCCCATCTCAGTTTTCTTGTCCTTGGGCTCTGGGGTGCAGGAGCAGTTGTTCCGGTCAGGTGGTCAGCCGAACGCGGAACCCTCAGTGTTCAGTTCCCAAGCATGCTTGGTACTCATTTATCGACCCACTGAAGGGTTGAAAGGCTGAACATATATATATATATATATATATATATATATATATATATATATATATATATATGAATATAAATATTCATATATATATATATATATATATTCATATATATATATATATATATATATATATATATTCATATATATATATATATATATATATATATTCATATATATATATATATATATATATATATATATATAGTCGCCCATCTTCTGGACTTGCCTGATTTGAATATAAAGAAAAATTACATAAAATTAAAAAAAAAAAAGCATTAAGTTGCCAACGAAAAATGGGAAAATAAAATGTCCGTTATCAATAATTCGAGAAATCTCATATTGCTTCATATTGTTGGAATCTTGGGCATAAATTCAATATCGAGAATGCAGAAATGATTTTCTCCCCAGTTACATTCTCATCTTAATGCTCTGGAAGCTTGTTTTATTCGTTTGAATGCTAATTCCTTTGTTAACGACATTAGTATCATCCTAACTCTCTTTAACGTGTGGAAATGCATTCTACCTTGGTTTGCCTCTCCGCCACTGTGATTTTTCTTCTTCTGATTTTCATCTTTTTTTTTTTTATCTCTGTCGGTTTCTGTTGTTTTCCTAGTTTTGTTTTTCCCCTTTATTTTTCCATTTTTCATTGGCAACTTTACGCTTTTTATTTCAAATCATATTTTCTTTACATTCACGTCATGCAAATCTTGAAATTGAAGAGCTTGAAACTTGTCAACTGTTATTTCAGTTTATATATTTTTGAAGCGATGAGTTTTCAATCAGGTAAATGCTATTATTGTTCTATTGTTGAATTCAGATGCTTTGTTTTTATTAATTTCGAACGTAAATGTGAAATGTTATCTCCGAGTTGACTGTCTTGTTCGAATTAAATATTTTAAATTAAATTCAAAACAAATAATAATAAGGGGCATTTATACAGTAAACTAAAATGAAAGATCTTTTTGCGTGATAGCAATCTAATATTCCTTTTAAATCTCATTAGCATAAATTGAATGCAAAAATAAATAGGAAATTTTGATATATTCTCCTGTATTTTTTTCTGGCATTTATTATCTCCTGTATTTTCCTGGCAAACAAAATACTTAAAAGTGTTTAGGAGAGAAATTATAAATTAAATTTCGATTAATTAATTTAATTCACTTTTTTAATTACTTATTCCAGACTTCTTTTTTGATTGCTACTTTTCCTGCAGTTTATAAATTAAAAAAGTATATTTAAATTCGCATGTTTAAAATTCAACGTTTTTATTGAGAGCAAAAATAAAACTAAAGTACTCCACGAGTACTAAAAGTACTCGTGGAGTACTTTAGTTTCGTGGTTATATCGTGGTTATTAGTACAATATTCGTTTCGTGGTTATTAGTACAATATTCACGAGTACTGAAAGTACTCGTGAATATTGTTTTCTAAAATTAAATAAAAATTACTTTTAGCCTTTCCTCTCGAATTCTACAAAAAAATATTAATGTCTCAATCTTTGCATTTTTTTTATTTATTTTTCTTTAAATTTTTCATGCGATAATTAAGGATATATTAGTATACTTATCAAATTCAGAAGCAGTTCAAATTATTTTAAGAAACTACATGTAAATTATAATTAACGTTTCAAAGCACTGACTTGCGCCTCTTATTAAATATGTTTTCTTACAATCATATTATGAGAAAAAATTTAAAATTGGTTTCGATATAAACAAAGCTTTTTTGGTGTATTTAATTTAAAGCGTTGTATGGATAAGTAATTAAATCTGAAATGCAACGTACACAGTTTTTAGATAGAAAACTAACTGAAAGAGTAGCAATAATTAAATTGGAATAACGATTTTAAATTATATTTTACAAAAGAATCTAGCTTTGTGTTTTGTTAAGATAGATTATTTACGTTTATTATTCAAGGAATAATTACTTTTCTTAAGAAAATATAATTTAAAGAAGTTTCTTTCGGTAATAATTTTGTTGACATCCAGAATTTTGAAAACTAAATCGCAAGGGATTACTTGTGCAAGTTAATATTTAATAAGTTTTAAGTAATCATATTGTTAAAATAAAAACTTATTCATAGAGAACTAAGAAATGTTTATCCCCAATGAAAGTTAAATAAAATTTCAAATCGAAAATAATAAATTATGAAGCAATATACAAAATATTTATATTTTTTAATTAATATACTATAGTATAGTTCTTCATCTTCATAAAAGATATTTGCGAAAATAATTTAATATATCAATGCAGCCTTGAATTATTAACTCAAAACTACAATCTTTACTATCAAAACATTTTGGGTATAGATAGAATTTGAAAAATTGTTTTCTCGTATTTTAAATGAATTTAGTATCATTTGGTGAAGTTGTTAAGTTCACTTAAAGAAAAAAAAAAGGAATTATTTCACATATAGATGGTAATAATATTTGTATAATGTAGGAGTGAGGGAAAAGTCGCAGCAGAGTTTATTGTTATAAGTAACAGAATAATTCATTGACCTTGCTTATAAAATCAGTAATAATTGTCAATACTTTTGTGTTTATTTTTTCTCATTGTAGATGTTATTTTTCTCCCTTAGTAATGAAAAATAATGGTTACAAATATTGTTGGGTCGTACAGTTTTGTAAAAAAAAAAAAAAAATTAAAAAAAAAAATAATAATAAAAAAAAAAAAAAAAAAAACATTAAGGTATTTAATAATTATTTTTTAATTTTGATGATCTTATTCAGATTTTTTTTTACTTTGGCAAGCTTTAGTAAAACAAGAAGCATTTTATTTATTATTAAAAATACTGGTATTTCTTTACATAGCTTTTTAGTAGAGTAATTACAAGCTTGGATAAAAGGTGTAGCACATCATAATGATATAAAGGTGTAGCACATCATAATGAGAATTGTCTTAGTACATCAATGCACTTTTGTTTAACTGAATTATCATCTTAATTTTTAGTTAATTTTCTGTTTTCAAACAGTATTTCCAGAAATTACATTCATATACTAATTTAATTGCAATTTACTGAACTGGCAAGCTATGCAATTAAATCACCAAACCACTAGATTACTATATTAATCAAATTAATTTGCCAATAATACAAAGTTTAAATTTTGTCAATAATTATGAGAGAGCCATGAGGGCTCAGATGATGACTTCAAATGAGGTGAACCGGGTTCGTATCCCAGCGAAGGCTGGTTGATACGAATTTCGCACCCGGCTCTCATCGACCGCAATGGTGATATAAAATATCCTCAGTGGCAGGCGGATCATGGGTGAGAGTCCCCTTGCAGTCAGGCTAACCGTGGGAGGTTTTCGTCGATTTCCTCTCCATGTAAAGCAACTTTGAGTTAGTTTCATCAAAAACTGTTCCTCGGATTCAAATTTCTCGCAATACTTGATCCAGGAGTTTCCTAGTCTTCTGGATTGGGCTCAAAATGACAAGGATACGGAGTTGAACATTTGTAATCGTAACTCAAAATTCGGTCGGCTGCTCCTCGACGGTTAAAAAATAAAATATAAAATAATTGTGAGAAAACTTAAAGTGAACATGTTAACATAATTACGTAATTTTGTTAAAAAGAGAACTGGTACAAATGTGGATGGGCAACCACTGATCATTGATTTAGTTTCAGTTTTCAATCCTTATTCTTTAGCCTAGAGACTCTACTTCACTCTCTAATCTCTCTCGTCTTATGAAAACTGCTTACTGTAATCAAAACAGTTTTCTTGCTACTGCAAGTTCATGCGCAAAGCTAACCATTAAATTTACATTTATTTATTTACTTTTGTTTTGACTTTATACTCAGATTCGATTTTCTTTCTGAAATACGAACCAATTTATTGAGTGAATAAAAATTTATTAATTCTAAAATCGGACTTAAATGTATTTGGTATGTATTATGTACTAGGTATGTAAATATATACGTATTATAGATGAGCCATTAGCCTAAATAGTATTGAATTCTGCTACATAATGCTATCCTGATACAATTCTGATGAAAGATATAATCCTGGTACAATTTTGGTACAAGATACAATTATAATACAAGTAAATCTAAAACATTGCATGGTTTATCAATATTTTCTGAGTTAATAATTAATTTAAGGAATTTTAAAATGTAAAAAGTATTCCAAAAAGTGTAAAAATTATAAAAGTTTTAACTATTTCTTTCCTAAATTTCTAAATTTCAATTTTTTAACAGGACTGTTTCTGCAATTATTTATTTCAAATTCTGCTGTTCTATTCTTACAATTTTTAATATAACTAGCCAAAACTTTGCATCATATAGGTTTTTAAATATTTTTGAGATTTATAAATTATTTAAGGATTTTTTCTTTACTTTAGTATGGTGCGTGCACAATGAAATTATTATGAAAACTGAAATACACTTAAATTGCTAAATATGTTTTTTCTACCAATTTTCTCATACTCCTATTGAGTTTTTTTTCCCTACTAATTGTTTGAAATGCTACCGTTCTATCCGTACTATTTATAACTGCGTTAAAAAATAATTCCCCGTCTTCAGTACGTTTTTAATTACAAAATTCTTTTGTTTTCTACTACTACCAGTATGATAAATTTCTAGTTTTTGAAAGCGATAAAAACTTTCAATCTCTTTAACCTTGTTTGATTACCTATTAGAAAACACTGTTAACTCAAGCAATAATTTAATTTTTATTTCTAATAGCAAATGAAAAAAGCAATTATATTTAGTTTCGGAATTTTACTTTCTATTTTTTCAGGCTATGTTCATCAGGAAAGGAGACAATCAATTAAAGAAATTCTGGAAGAGGAATACATTAAGTATTTTCGTAAAGTAAATTAATTGAAAAAAAAATACACTTAAGCGCATCTTAATGCGTTTCGAATGACGTATTTAAACTCTTGGAGCAGTGAATTAAAAAAATATAGTGATAAAGCATTTTCTTATCTATTGTGGAACAAGAACAAATAGATTAAAGTGAAATCAATAAATATTTCTCTTGTGTGAGTTATAGCTATTTTTAGATTTTTATTTACTACATTTTATTAATAACATAAAAATATCGTATGTATTCAAGAAATACAAGTTTTTATTCTAGATAGTTCTCTAAAGTAATAAAGTTTTCTCTTGATTAGAAAAATTTTGTATTAAGTGCTTATCACGCAAGCAGATTGTAAAATACAAGATTTAAAAGTGATTTAAAAAATGTATATATTAAAAGCAGGAGCATTCAAAATAACGCGAGATTATCAGGGTCAATCGTACTGCAATGTGTAAAATACAGAGAATAAGTGTGGAATATACAGTGAAACATCCATGAAAGGCCACCTCTGCGTAGCGGGCTCCTCTATCTATTAACGACAACTTTTGGAAGGCACGGGATTTTTTCCATGTTTGTATTGAAGAAAATGTGTACGAAATGAAGAAAACCTTTTGGAGAGACCATCAAAACCTCTACCAATGACCGGGCAAATCTAAGCATCAAATGCGGAAAAGATCAAATAAGGAAACACGAAAAGATATCAAAACAAAAAATATTAACAAAACAAATAACTATATTCAGAAGTATTCGAAATATTTGTGAGTGGCTCTTATTTAGAAAGCTCTTTTTGAACATCTTTGAAAAAGATCCGTAATTTTATGCTACAATCAAAGTGACTAGATCAATGATTTAGTTTTAGAGTTGAATGTTAAATTGGAAAAAAAAATTATTTTAGAAAAAAAAATGTATCTGAAGCAAACAAACCTCTTATTTTTTTATATTAAATTAAATGCGAACTTAAACAAAACACAATTGTTTATTTTATTAGTTCTATCATGTTACAGGTATTAGTTTATTTAACTGTTTCCTGGTGTCTAAAATAATAAGCATTAAAATTGAGTATATAATATTTGCAATTTTTTGCAAGATCGTAAAATAAGCTGATTGCCCTAAATGTTTCAATAGTAATTTCATAATGAAATTCATTTTCATTTAAAATTCTGTATCAATTGTCGGTGTTCTAATAGAGAAAAAGATAAAAACGTTTGCAACCTTTTCAACGAAATAGTTACTAATTAACTATAACTAATACACTCTGAAAATAACCTTATTCCCATTCCTTTACTTCCATAAAGTTAGTAATTAAGATGAAGACTTACTAAACTACGACATATATCTCTTAATATTCTCTGAAGATAGATGATCTCATTGTTCAAACTCTCTGAACTATTTCTTCTCTAAGACCCGAATCCATTGATCTTACGGAAGTTCAAAGTACATAACAACGGGAATCCCTATACTTTTCGAACTACAATCTACAAAACCTGGGAGCATATGTTCGTCCATCTATTAATCGTTGAGATAATTATTTAGTTTCTGTGTTTCCAATTGGCGCCATACATCAGCTGGGATTCTTAAAATGCTTTTGGTGACGCTTATTGATTTTTCTCTTTGTGACAGCAGTCTTAATGAATTCTTGCTCTGCAGTTTAATTTAAAACATTTCATACGTGAAAGAATGGGAGAATATGCCAGTGGCGTAATTTCTCCCATTAGTAACATCTCATTGCAACTTTCTGAAACATTTCGGAAATTAGTTGGGCGTTATAAGCTTCTCCATAACAACAGTTTAAATTAATTCCTATCTTTTTATCTTTGGATTTTTAATCCATACAAGTACCTAGTTTTATTTGAGTTGAGATGTAATCTATTATTTTGTAAAAGTAAGTTATTTTGTTACTTTATTTTAAGTGAAATATTTAAAGCTACTGATCGTTAATAAATGATATAAATATTGTTTTTGATTCAGATTTTGAGTTATATGGTTAGAAAATAAATATCATCGTTTTATCGGAAATTGAATTTGTAGTAAAGACATTGTTTTTTTATGTGATGTAATATAATTGTAACTTTTATCTCTTTTCATAAAAATAGCTATTTAAAGCTTCTGCTTCTTATTTGATATGTTTTATTTTTAATTGCTATAATATATTTAAGGATACATTTAAAAACAATTTTAGATTGAAAATCAAATTTACAATAAAATAGTTTTTGAAGAAAAAGAAAGTATTCAGGTTTAAATGTTATTTATTATTCTCAATGATGTTAGCAATGTTTATTCCAACGCAAAAAATATTTACTGAAAGATATTGATTGTTATAAAAGGGCTATTTTTATTAATTTGGCTTCTAAACTAAATTATGAATTTAAAAACAAAAAACTATATTAAAAATTGTTAATTAAGTTTAATTAGAAATCTGGATTTAAAAGAAGAGTTTGCCCCGAAGGAAATGTAATTATGTAAGTAAACACCCTCATATCTACAAATTAAGGACAATTCAGAATCAGTCGGAAGCTGAAATGTAAAGTAAAATTTTATCTCAAGAATAATATGCAAATACAGCAAGAAACCAGATAACGCCGATATGCTGTCTCAATGAGGAGAGTGTTAGAGAGCGGGATTTAAAGAATAGCTTAAAAGAAGTGAAATTGCTTACAAGTGTTTGATAAGCCGCTCAGTGCCATTACTGAAAAGATATGATACAAAGGACGCATGCGAATATATTTTTGCGTGTCATAATTATCGTTTCAGGTGATGATGGTAGATGGGGTAAGCTAATTGAGAAAGCCTTGGCCGGTAACCAACTGTTGCGTCTAAGAAGAAGATAATTATCAGACGCCAGAATAGTGGACGTAGTCAGATGGAAATATTCGAAGAACTTACAATTGCCCAAATCATTATCATGAGCCGCTATAGCTCAGAGGATAGAGCTTTCGCTTTCAAATAAGGTAAACCGGCTTCGAATTTCAGCGATGGCTGGTAGACACGAATTCCATATCCAGCTCGCACCAACCACAGTGCTGATGTAAAAATATCCTCAGAGGTAGATGGATCGTGAGTCCTCTTGTCATCAGGCAAACCATGGGGGGTTCTCGTAGTTCTCCTCTCCCTGTAACGAAAATGCTGGTTTGTTCCATCAAAAAGTTCTCCACGAAGACAAATTTCACCCAATACTTGATCCAGGAGTTCCATTGCCTTCTGTATTGGGTTCAAAATTACAAGGCTACTGAGTTAAACATTAGCGGTCGTAAACACAAATTTGGATCGGCTGTTCAACGACGGATATAAAATAAAAAATAAAATAAAACAAAATCATCATCATCCGATTGTCATCTCTAGGATTTGGCAAAGATTTCAAGATAATGTATATGTCAGTAGACGTTAAAATGCAGACCGCTTCCGAGTCACAACGCCGAATGAAGATCGGTATTTGGCAGTAACTGACGAAAAAAGAAGACATAACACTGCATCAAACCCACTTCATCACCCATCTGCAGCTACATATACCATAATTTAAAGATTAACCGTAATCAGACAATTGGGATATTTTGGTCTATATGTTCGCACGCCTATTTGTTCCGCACACAGCAACTCAATGTTGCTAGCGAATAGCCTGGAGTAAAGAACATACAATGTGGGCATAGTCACAGTGGGATTGTGTGATGTTTTCCGACGAGTCCAAGTTTAGCTAACAGTCTGATTCACATTGGAGTTACATAACGCCAGATACCCTTTTCTACTAATACAACATCACTACAGTGAAGCAGGATTGCTCCTTTGGGGGAAGAATTATCCCTTACTCCCGAAAAGATTTATGTATTCATATCGGAACCATGACAGGACAAGTCTTTCAGGATCCCATTCTAGAATAACATGTACGTTTAAATAGGGATGCCATAGACGCAGGATTTGTGTTTGCGGTTGTGGAATTTGTGTTGGTTGACCCAAAAAATCAACACAGGAAAGTTTGATACAGTATACTTTGAAACAATTTAGGTCAAGTAAAAAATAATATGAGCTTCAAAGATCACATGTATCTTAAAAAACAAAATAAGAAATAGCAAAAATAATCAAAATGACCCCATGTGTGCTACTAGTGTTAAAATATCGTAATAATTGGAACAAAATAAAATATTATAAAGCATGGGCATTGCATAATCTAATCTTGTTAATCTTTGGAACATATGCCTGTTGATGTATCCTAGTGTAAATCAAACATTAAAAAAATATGATTAAAATTACTAAGAATAAGGTCACATTTACTGTGTTTCTGACCCAAAAGGAATACCAAAAAGTTTGGTAATTTTTACCAAAGAGCTTTGGTAATTGTGGTAAAATTAAGAAATTTTTTAACGATAACTTAGAGCATAGCAGATAACCATATTTTCCGTTATATTTACTTTACAGTTTCGTATGTTTTACTAAATGAGAGGCATATCGTTGGGCAGAAATCAGAATTTCTGCCAAATTGTTGCCATTAAGAATGGAAAAAATATTAAGTGAAGTGTGTAAATACCGTATAATTTGGTTTTATTAACCAGAATTATGCTTTCTCAAACCAGAAATGTCATTAATATACAAAAAAGTAATTTTAACAAAATTTTTTTTCCTCCGTGTATAATGTTTTGCGTCCGTACAGCTTATAGAAGACAAGAATTAGTTTTCTGGTAATTGAACTTTCTGCGACTTTTCCCAGTCAAAAAAAAACTTTAAAAGCCTTATTTTAAATTGTATTCCCAGTTTATTAAAATCGACAATTCTAAACGTAATCTCAAAAAAGTATGTTTATTAAAAAACAAATACAAATGGGTGTATATATTTCATTCTTTTAAATTTATAGTTTTTAATTTTTTTGAGAAGCAGATAAATGCACATTTGTTATGTTTTATAATGGAAAAGAATTTGCATTAAATTCATCACAATTCAGCAACCGAGCAGCAATTATTTTTTTGTTTTAAAAATAATATTCTGTATTTTATCAAATTAAAAATTAATTATTTTTGGTTTTCAAATTTGATTTTATTATTTACTTTCTTTGAATTTTTGCTTATAGCATATTTTTATCACGGTTTATTAACATTGTTTGTTTTAAAATGTACATTTCAATGCTGTTATAACTTATTTTACATAAAAGTTCTTTTTTTAAGTGGAAATTCATTTGCAGTTCTAAAAAGTTATCTTTGTTAAATACCCTTGCATTAAATACAAAATATGAAGACAGATAGAATAAAAATTTATTTTCATTTTCTTTAATTTGATGCATTAAAAACTGAGTCCAAATAAATGAAATACAGTTAATGTACAGTTTTCAAATGTTAAAAAAAATTCTAGCAAATGCTAAATAAGGATAATGTTAAAAAAAAATTCTAGCAAATGCTGAATAAGGATAATGTTAAAAAAATTCTAGTAAATGCTTTATAACGCTTAAAATCCTTATTAAGGAAACAACTTTGTTTTTAAATTTTTGTTATGTGATTATATTACATAAAAAATAATCAAGAAATTAAGAATAATTAAATATTCAAGATAACTATACTATTAGAATAATAAACTGATTAGTTTAAATTTTAGATAATGTTTGGGAATTTACTTTCAAGCTATCTAGAAGTAGCATAATTTTTATAGAGATTATAAATTATTTTGTAATATTTATATTAGTTTATAGCACTGTTTAATTTATAATTTTGAGCATGCTTTATGTTTTTAACTGCAGATATGGTTTAGGAAATTTTTTAAAGAAAACTAAAGAATGCAAAGATAAACTATGTTTTGCACTATTGTTTTTTTTTCCCCTTCTTATATACTATATCTGCTGCGCTGAACTGATTTGACGAATAAAGTCTCATTCGGATCTCATGCCTTTAAATTGAAAATTCAGTTAAAGACATATCATGTTGAGCCACACTTTTACTTTAAACTGTCTCTTAGTAGTGTTTCCAGATCCGTAATATTTAAATTTGGGGAATTTCCTCTATATAAAATCACAACACACAGAATTGTCCCCTTGGAAATAAGGTTTTCTCAACTGAAAATTCACCACTTAAACAATTTGAAAATATATATGCTGTTTATTTTTATATTTTCGCATGCTCTACAATTTAATTCAAATGTTAAATTAAAGACAAATTTAGAATTATTTTCATAGTTTGGATAAAATGTGCAAAAAAAAAAAAAAAAAACAAAAAAAAAAAAAAAAAAAAAACACCTTGCCGTCAAATTTTTATCACTTTGCAAACCATTTGTTTTCTAATCTCTTTTTTTTGTACACTTATCTTTAAACTTATATATACATTTTTACGTAACGAAAACTTTTTAACAATGGTATTTAAGGATCTGAAAGTGATAAAAGTAATTTTAAGAAATTGTTATTCCTCTTAAATACTGGGTTCGAATCCTGGCGATGACTTGTCGATTCGAATTCCGTATCCGGCTTGCATTGATCACAGTGCTAACGTAAACCATCCTTAATGGTAGATGGATCATGGGTTAGAGTCCTTTTTCCGTTCGGCTAAACATAGGATGTTTACGTGGTTTTTCCTCGCTATGTAACGCAGATGGAGGTTACTTTCATCAAAAAGTCCTTCGCGAAGGCAAATTTCAGCCAATACTTGTCCCAGGAGCCCCATTGTCTTCTGGATTAGGTTCAAAATTTCTGAGGCTACTGAGTTAGTAGTCGTAAACCCAAAATTAGGTCGACTGATCAATGATTGTTATAAAATAAAATAAAATAGCTTTAAAGACTTGTTTTAAACTGAAAAGAAACAGCGTTGATTTATATTTAAAAGAAATTTATCTCCGTTCTTTTAACCTTTTACTTGATTGCTCTTAGCTAAATTGATTGCTGACCCCACAGTTTACCTAAGATATAAATTGGATACCTTGCTTTGAATATTAATGGAAAGCCGCTGTATGAACTAAATTCTGCCGATGAAGTGTTATAATTGTTTATAATTAGTCATTTGAGCTAGAACTTAGCTTATTTTGTAATCATGTATACTAATAAATGATTACTTCATCATGATTAATCATGTATACATGATTAATCATGTATACTATTTACATTTAAGGAAAAAAAAATATAGAAAACTTATTATAATTAATATTTATTTGAAAAAATTAAGAAAAATAAACACGTTTTTGTAAGACGTAATGTGTGTTATAAATTTGTATAACTAGTCAAATTTTTGGGAATAATTATTTAAATACAGTTTAAGAAAGCATTAGATATTATTTTATATCTAATTTTTTGTATGATATTTCATGAAGTGATTTCAAAATTTAATCGTACATATTTCATACACTAAGGAACAATTTTATGCTAACACTTGATCTTGTCTAATTCGGCTGTGGAAATTTCAAATTTTTAACAAGTTTTGCTTCTGAACCTACAGATTTTTTTAAGGGTATTTATAGTATATTTTTCGTCTGAATGAACTAGTTAAAAAGCCTTATAAATAATTGAAGGCTGCAAAAATGTTACAACAAGCTTTTAGGAGAATAGGGCACATTATCATGATTAAAATTGCAACTTGTAAATTAAAAGCCATGCCCAAAATGGTCGTCATAAGCGGCTAGGGGCGTTTACCTATGGCGACCTCTTAAGAAGCACTCGAACAATTAGCTCCTAATAATAAAGAGCTCCTAGTGGCGTATGATGTCATTTGAGGGCATGCATTCAGATTTGTAGATTTGAAATCAGCGATACGAAAGTATATAACGTCTGCTAATAATTCTTACGCAACAGAAAAAAATGTTAACCAGTTTAATTCATAAGTCAGACATAAAAAAATATTTTTAAGTTCAATTTTGTTAGGTTTATAAATATAAAAATAAGCTTTAAAAATTATTTTCATAGTTTTTTTTTTTAATTGTATGAATGTAACAGCTCTGATTCTTTGTTTATTTAAAACACATCTATCTCATCCTCTAAGGTTTACATATTAATCGTCTACTCACCAGACACTAGACTGTATAGTAAAAAAAAAAAAAAAATCCATTCAATAGACTTTATAGCCTTTTATCTCTCAACGTGCGTAAGCGGAATTGGCCTACTCATCAAATAAGACTATTACATGAAAGTGTAGTGTTGTTAAGTATTTTATAGTTTTTAGATGATGATAAAGTTTCCAGTATTTGATTCCCAGGAAAGAAAAGAAGATTTACTTTTAAGAAAATGAATCTTTAAGAAAAGTGACTTTTAATAGGAAAAAATATATTTAGTAAATATTTTTTTAAAGTTTAAATTATACTCTAAAATCGATTTTCATTCACTAAAAGATAAACATGTAGTTCAAATAGTATAGACTTGCAGATTTTTTTTTAGATGATGTATAAAGATGTAAATAGTTTTTATCAAAGTCATATACTGATATGTTATGTCATATTTTATACTAAGCATTCCATTTATTACAAAGAGAGAGTGCATAGATATTGGTTTTAGGCAAAATATAAACTTTAAAAACAAACCAAAGTTTTACTTTTTTCCAGCAATTTATATGATAATTTAACTGGTACTGTAAGTAACAGTTAATGCCATTAAAATGAATGAAAAGATTGGATTTTACCCGTTGAAGGTCATCGTTGCCACAAACGTTTTTCAATATGCAATAAACTGGTAACTCAATTATGTCGTTCTCGAAGATTAATTCAGAACAACACGCATTCGTAACTAATCTGATTTTTAATAGTATAAAAATATTTTAACTTGATTCATCTGCAATAGCAAAAGGTAACCAAAGCTGGAAACTTTTAAATTTCCGAAACACAAATTCCGTATCACAATTTTCATGAAGATACTTTTTTCATCAATTAAAAATTTTACGTTTTCGCTACTGTAGTTTTAAATATAATAAATATTATCAAACACATATTTATTATTATGTATTATTATCAAATATATATTTAATTATTTTCGTATGATTTTGAAAGCCATAATACATTTTTAATTTTTGTAGACATATTTATTACTAACATATTGCGATGTTTACCATTAAACAAAACAAAACTGATAATTGTGAACTGACGTTTTTGTGTTGAAATTAAATGCTTTTAAATTGTAGGATAAAGGAAAACTTCAGGCACTTTAAAAACTGATGACGTCACTTGCGTTTACTGGCCTGTAATAAGCTTAAAACATTTAAGTCTCAACCAGATTATTCAAATTATATTACGCCTTATTATACTTCCAAACTTTCAAAATATAGCTATATTTAAATAATAAAATATACTTCCTTAAATTTCTTCTTAGTTCCAAAATTACAATAATTTCGAATATATATATATATATATATATATATATATATATATATATATATATATATATATATATATATATATATATATATATATATATATATATATATATAATTATTAGTAGTAGTAGTATATGTAAGAGTAAGAGACTTATGTTTGTAAACTGACTATTAGATAATTTTCAAAATAGTAAATGAATAAATAAGAAATGCACATCATACGTAAAGCAAACTTAACTGCACATCATACGTAAAGAATTAACTTTAAATCTCATAAAACAAGTAAAGGCTACAAAATCATAAACTAACGTTCTCTTGTTAAACCAAATAGATTTTAAGCTCAACATAGTACTTTAAAATATATACTTAATACTAAAGAATTTACCAAAAATATACTAAAAAGAACACTTAAGACTACATAAAACTATTATACGTTAAAATAATAAAAGTAACTTTTTTTAAACTGCCTTTTAGTTGTGAAATTATAACACATTTGCATCAATGAAATCTGAAGCCCTTAAACATAATTTTGATAAAATTTGATGAAAAATATGTATATTCTCATCAGTAATGTAAAGCTCTACAGCAAAAGAATTAGATTCAAATATTAGTTATATTTCAAGAACAAGTTTGGCTGTATGCAGTTTAGTTTTTTTCCCCATGACCGCATTTAAGATTATGATACTAGATACTGCACTTAGAAATAAAAATACACTTTAAACTTAAAGCCAACTTAAAATAACTGTATGTCTTATAATAAATAAAAAAAGAAATATCCTAAACTAACATTCCAATGTTAAAACCAAAAGTATTTACATTTCTAAACCTTTAGCGAAATGACAATTCGTTAAAATATTCTTCAAATTACTTCGTTTTTTTCCCGAAATTAAAAGACCTTCATATCTATAAAATCTAGAGGCATAAAACATATTTGATGAAGAGCAAGTCTAATCACAATAAGCATTAAAACTCGAAAGCGAGAAATCGAGTTTTATAGGAAAATAAAATCTTCTCTACGGTATTAAAACTAGAGAACACGAGAGAATTGTTTATTTCAATTTCATTCTCACTTCTTGATGATACTGAAATGAATCCATTATTTTCTTTCCAACGTTCTAGAATTATTTTTATTCTGTTTCCATTTCCATTGAGAGTTGAAAATGTCTAGGGATAGAAGAGCCGACATATTGTCCCAGATTACTGATGACTAGAAATAAATCAAAGTTTAAGCGCTCCCAGAGCGAAATGGAAAAAAATGCGATTTCTTCCATTTGATGATATGTCTTCCCATTTTAAAAACAAATCTTTTTTACATTTCCTAGTTTTTCCATTATATTATTTTTCTTCTGAGTTTGATTTTTCTTAATATATTTTAGATTGAAAAGCATATGTTTTTGACGAAATTTTTTAAGTGTCGTTTGCTAGAATAATTATTTTTATGTTAGAAAATTTAAAAAGGTTATTTTAGAGAAAAGCATTTACTTTTAAAATTACTATTTCATATTACTTTTGAATCGCAATCTAATTACATGTTTCTTGATCAAATAATTAGTGTGATTTTACTGGTGAACACTGGTGTGAATTGGATTTAATCAAATTAACAAAACACATGCAAATATATATATATATATATATATATATGATTAAAATTAAAACAATGTGTAAAGACTTTTTTCTTATTGATAATTTAACATGTAGGTTTTGGTTTATTTGGTAGAGCTGAGTTTAGTTTTAAAGGTTTGAATCAAGCATTTTTTAAGTGAGATCCATGAGATTTTTTGACTCCAAGCCTGCCCAATATTTAATATGTCAAATAAGTATAACGATTCTAAATAGGTAAGATGTTTAAAGTTGTGAGAATTTCCAAGATACATTATGTGATATCCCCTATTTTAGGATTAAAAATATTTAATTTGTTCAATTTTTATATTTAATAATAATCAAATTAAAAAATATAGTTTTTAATAAATTTTAAAATTTTAAAAACAGTGTTACCGTGAACGACTGAAATATAGAAAAGGTCGACTTTCTTTGGTAAATGACAACAGTCACATAGTTTCTCTGGTGAATGTCTGACATGCTTATTATGTCCTATTTAATATTAATTTATTCATTATTTTAATATTCACTCGATATATAAAATCCGATTGAATTAGGAAATACATTATGTTAAACATCATCAATACATTATGTCAAACAATACATTATGTTAAACATTATGTTAAAAAACATCACTGTGAAAAATGATGGGAAATATTAATTAACTTATAAAGCAAGTGTTAAGAATATCAGACAAGTGCACACTGAATAATTATAATTTATTTTAAATAAATCTTCGATGTTGGGAATACCGTGCAATGGTAATTAATTTTGAATAAAAAAAAAATCAGTGTATGGTATACCAGGCAAGTATATATCAGGAAAATCTTGAAACAATTAGGGGGTTACTGAATTTCCGTTATTATCCTAACATGTTCCCATTACTTATTTCTTTACCTAACTGCCCCTAATCAGATATTAAAATATTGAATACATATTTAAATATTAATTACTTTGCATATTTATGAATCTAGACTATATTTCGGACATTTGGAAAAGTGAACCTGAGATTTAGACTCTCACGGACGAAAATCGCTGATATTGATCTTTCGCAGTAGCATACAATTTGGCTAATTTAAAAGATTTTGTCATGTAGATGCCCGTATTAGATAGTTGCTTTGTATTTGTGTGACAAAACTGAATTCCCGCGTTGCTTATTTATATGAAAAATCTGAAAAAATATATAAATAAACTGTGTTTTGAATCTCTTACAATTTTATATTGAGTTGAAATTTTAAAGTCAAACACCAATTAGCCTGACTATATAAAATTCAAAATATAAATATATAGAACGAAACATTCTTTTAAGCCAAAAAAATATTCTGCTAAAGATGTAAAAAGATATAAACGAATTAAGAGAAGTAAGGAAATAGAACTTTAGTAATAAAGATAAAACGGTAAGAGGAGAGAGAGAGAGAAGAATTCTTGCTATCTCCATTTTTTTTCACCGTATAAAGTTTTTTCTCATTATTTCTCTGTTTCTACTCTCGATAAAGTAAGACTAACTTATGTTTTCTTTACAAAGAAATTTTTTTTTCCCTTTTTCTGAAAAAATTAGGGAATTTGAGTTTTCCCTTGTGAGAATTTTGAGATGTATTGTTCTCAACTGCCGCATCATATAACAGGCTGAGTTGATGGTTGTGTTAAAATATAACTCTTCTTGTATAAAAAATACACTTAGACTATAAATAAAATCTTTTTTTTTTTTAGGGAAAAGAGCAGTGAGAACAAAGAAACAAAACTTAATAATAAATGGAAATTAAGGTCTTCCTTTATTCTCTTAGAAGTTAAAGAAAGCTATCAAACTTTTTATTCAATGCTTTGCAAGGCACTAGTGAAGTTTTATTAAAAAAAAATACGTTCTCAAATGTTATTTTAATTAAAATTCTGTCATCAACTATAAACATTTAGATAGAGTGACTTTTAAGGGAATGTTCTTTTTTATTATGAAACATTTCTAATTACGTAATTAAATAAATTCCATCTATTTATAAATTATTATTTTTTTTTAGTTTTTCACAAATGTAATTTAAAAAATCAAAATTGATTCGATTGTCTTGAGAGTTTCTTTATTATGGTGAAAGAGAGAAGAGGATGAGACAAACTTTTAGTTCTTTACAGTTGAATAGTTTTAGTGTGTTTTTGCCAGAACTACAACTTTTTAATACTTTCCACCAGGAAGTGATGCAGTATAACACCAGAAACTTGGTGCAGTTAAACACGAAGAATAATCATTTGGTTTAAAGTAGCTTACTGCTATTTTTGTTGTTTAGTAACACTGAAATTTAGAGTGTAACAATAAGTTGTGAAGCACTGACGAGTAAGTAAAGTTAGCTTTATGAGATAATTTATTGTCTATTGAAGTAGGCGTGTTCCGAGCGAAGTAGGCGTTACTGTCAAGGTAGGCGTGTTCATATCGAAGTGGGAGTTTCTGTCAAGGTAGGCGTCTTCATATCACATCCGATGGTCACGAATGTGAGAAGCATAGTTGGGTGATTCTCACGAAATATGACAATTCACTGTCCCTTGCTCCAAGATCTAATACTATAATACTAGAAAAACTTTTTTTTAAAAAAAACTAATAAATAGCATTGCTGTTAGCATTTTAAAATAACTTTGCACTAGCATTGACTGTTTTGTATAGTTAAAAAATTTAATTGAACTTCAAAATGTCATTTTCCTGGCATGTCCCAAACAATGTTTCCAATAATAACTTGCTTCAAAACTTCCTATAAATTTGTCAATATTTATTTTTTTTATCTCAACCGGTGTAAGCATTTATAGAATATATATGCAGAGGGTATTATTTACAAAAACTTCGTTTAAATTAATTTTTTCTGACAATAATTTGTTTGTCCCAAGAATATCTGTCATTTTCCTGGCTACTTTTATTATATACTAAGCTAATATGTCATTTTCCTGGCATTCAAGATTTGGTGAATTTCTATTTTATTTTTGCCAATAAACTACACTGCTGTCTGTAAGATATTAATAAGTATAACTAAAGAAGTATACAAAAAAAAATCTTAGATTATTTTGACGACTTTAAATTTCAAAAAGTTTTTCGGTCCGAATTGTCATATTTCGTGAGAATCACCCAGTTATCGACAATATCAACCTTCATCTATGAAAAGGTACCTCACCATTGTATCGAGCTAACTTGTCTTGTATACTGTTGAATTGGAATTGTATTTTTATAGTGGTAGATACACTACAGAAATTAATTTTTTTAAGATGCATACAGACACTAGTTCTTAAAATAAAACGTGCATTTAAATCGAACATACAGCTCAGAGCACGCATTCGTTAAGATTAAGCAGAGCAGAATTGGTTAAAAATTAAATATTATAAAATTTATTTAATGCAATTTTACAAGATACATTGTATAATTGCCTTTATTACAGAACTGAAAACGAGTATACATCTTGTAGCAGCGGATTTTTGTTTCTATCGACATTTAGAAGAGTCCAAGACCACAACCAATTCAGACAGTTTCGTGTTTGATTGCAAATAATCTACTGTTATCAGCTGCCGATATTAGAAACAAAGGCTTAATTACGCCTCACTGATATATAATGTAAATAGGAACTAATTGTAAATAAATATTAAAAAAAAAAACAGTTATGAAACATTAATTGTGCTATTTACTGTAATGCAAAGTTTTGTGCGCCTTATATTTCGAAAGTTTTTCATTCCCTTTTTAATAAAAATAATAAAAACGTTATAAATAAATATTATAAAACTGCTTTTTGGGAGGTGGGTGCTCAGAAATAACTTTTTGTGCTTATTGTATTTAAAATTAATAAATATTATAGTTAAATATCAAAATATTAATTATGAATCAAAATATTATTTAATGATAAATAATAGTGTTAATAAATACTACTACTTATTATTAAATATTACTAAATAATATAAAAGTATTATTATTATTTATTTTTTACGTGTTTTTCATCGTTACTTATTAAGTGTACTTCCCTCATAGAAAAGAAAAAAAAATTAAAACCAATTTTAAAAAGTAAATGAATATTTTATTTACATTAAAAAAAAACTGAAAACAGTTTTCAAAGCAAACTTTCTGAAAAGTTTTCGCCTTGAAGTATTTGCTAATATAAGTTTAAAATTGATTTAACTAAATCAAATATTTGTGCTTGCTATTATACATAATAACTTAAGGAATAGCTCGTATCTTGTCCTGCTTACCTTATACAGCATTAACAGAGTACTCAAATTTGTTTTTTAATTAGATTTTATAACAGTTTTCATGGTAAGGCGACACAAAGGCTATTGAGGTCTCTTTTTAAGCAGGTTTCTCAAATTCGATGCCTGGCGGTGAATGTATACTTATGATTAGTTTATTTTGAGTTTTATTTCTTAAACAATTTTACTAATCAGTTTGTTCCATTAAGATTTATGCTTTACAAGAAAAAGAAGAAATTAAAGTTTATTTTCCTCAATGTGATGAAATGTTTGTTCAACGCATTTTCCAGGAAACAGTTTATCAATAAAAAAAAATTTCATAAGATTAGAATATCCAGTTTTTATCACGTTTTAAATATTCTTTTTTTTTTAATTTCGGAATAGAAAATTCTTTTATATTCAGAAATGATTCGATGTAAATTAGATGATATATTGCAAAATTAACCAGTCTTTTGACGTGAAAAATTGTTTTGACTTTAGCTACTTCCGACGAAATTTGAATGAATATTTGATATTAATATTTTTCTAATTACATATAGAACTTTAATATTAAATATATATTTTTAAAAAAATTATAAAACAAACTATCGTTCAATTTCAAATTGCAGGCGTTATTGATTTCTTTAAAAATTGATTAACAATTAAAGTTTATTATCATTATTATTGTTATATTTCTACACATGACTATGATTTAGAGCCACAGTGAAGCAAGGGATAGAGCGTCCATCTTTGAATGAGGTGACCTAACTTCTAATCTCAGCGGTGGCTGGTTGATACGAATTCTACTCCAGGCTCACACTGACCACAGTGTTTACGTAAAATCGTAAAATATCATCAGTGGTAGATAGATATCTGTTAGAATTTCCTTGTTAGCGGGCTAATCATAGGTGGGGTGCTGGTTAGATCCATCAAGGTTGTTTCCGAAGGTTGATCCGAAGGTTGTTTTGTCCCAATGCTTTGTCCATGAGTTCCCTTGTCTTTTCGTTGGATACAAAATTACAAGGCAGCAGAGTTGATCATTGATCGTCGTGAACTCAGAATAGGGTGAGTTTTTCAACACCAATTATAAAATGAAATAAAATCTATGATTTAAAAGAAAAAATATATATTTTTAATTTATGAACCTTATTTTAATATAAATTTTTTTTTAAAAAAAAAGCATTGAACGCAAAATATAAAATGCATCATTTTTAATGTATTTTATAAATGCTGCTGGTAGAAGCTCAAAAAATAAAAATTTTGCATCATAATTTTATTGTTAACTCAAACATTAATCTCGTTATTTTCAAGAATATTTATCATAGAGAGGATACTAAAGAAATAAATTTCCAAAATTTTTTGTAAAATGTAATCAAAATGTCAACTAAATTATTCTTTCCGGATATAAAAAGCCCGGAAACTACCGGAGGCGTTCCAGAAAAAATGCATAAATTACTCTTCACCCGAATTTCCTGTGATCAAATAAAAGGACTCTAAATTTCCCTGCCTTGCTTTACCTACCTACACATTCATGTTTTCCCTTTAAGGAGCATTTTTCCCCTTCTGGAGTGGCGGGCGCAGAAAAAGGAAGCACTTTTTCCCTTCTTTTTTCGTTATTTAAACGTCAGCTGGAAATAAAATGAAAAAGTATTTCCATTTCTGAAGAACATTTCATTGAAGGGTTATATAGATATATCTTTCGTATTCCATATCGACTCTCGTTGATTCCATTGGAGAAGAAGCCTGCAGCGTTAGCTACTTCTTCTCTTACTAACTTCTCTGTTTGTATGATGCAGGACTACGAAGTGTGTGTGTGGGAGATTTGATGACGTCAGTCAGGAGTGTTTTTGGGCCTTGCATTTTTCATGTACACTTTCTTTGAAGAAAATTTTCCCTACAGTTGTGATTTTATTTGCCGAGGGGGAATTCGATATGAGACTGAAGCGGAAATGTTTTTATTTTGAGATTTGAGAAGAAAAAAAAATCATGCTACTAAAATTGCAGTGCAAATTTCTATGCATAAATCTTAATCACGACGTAGTTTTCATCTTTTTTTTATTACTGCAAGAGCTTTTGTAAGATTAAAAAGTAAGATAATATCTAATCTTGGATGTACAAAGCAACTTATGTGCTTGAAAAAATGCTTAAAATGATTTTTTTTTCAATTTTCATGCATAAATATTTAGAATGTATTTCCAGAACTCATTCGTTCCATTCGCTTTGATTAGTTTATTTTTATTTTTTACACAAAATATTTTTTTTTAGTTTCATAAGGGTTTCGTATTAGGTCTACTCTTAAATTGTTAAGCTTCATATTAATTCTTTAAAACTGACGGGGATTGAAAATTAATGACTGAAAAATACGCTCCAGAAATTATTTTTAAATCTCTGGCGCAGATGGGATGCCAGTTTTCCAGTAATATATTTTTTCCTAACTCACTAGCTACAAGCAAAAAACATATTTTGATATTTTTTAATTATGAAAATCAGGTACTAAAAAATCTGTTAGAATATCGGGATTATATTTATGTTAAAATATATAATAAAAAAAAAAAATTTCTATCCATATTCAAAAATTTATCAATAATTGATTTCATAAATAAAAGAAATTTTTATCACGACTATCTCTATGATTTAAATAACTGCAAATAAGTGCAAATTCAAAAAAAAAAAAAAAATTTTTTTTTGGAAGCGAACCGTCTGATTTTAAAAAGATAAAGATCCAAGTGTCTCATTCTGTATTTCATAAATATGATTAATTAAATGCTAAATATAATTTTTTTTAATTATTTTGTTTAAGAATGTTCTAAGAATCATTCAAATAAGTATGTGTAAATTAGCTTTAACGCATGTAAGTAATTTGAAAGCTATTTAAATATCAGCTGGAAATAAAATGAGAAAAGAACTTCCATTTCTGAAGAATGTTATATAGATATATCTTGACATTGAAGGTTATATAGATATATCGTTCGTAATCTATATCGACTCTCGTTGATTCCATTGTAGAAGGACCCGATAGAGTTAGCTGCTTCTTCACTTACTAACTTTTCTGCTTGTATGATGCAGTACAACTAAGTGTGTGTGCGGAGAGGGGTGAGATTTGATGACGTCAGTAAGAAGTGTTTTGGGACTTGCATTTCTCATGTACACGTTATTTTAAGAAAATTTTCCCCACAGTTGTGATTTCATTTGCCAAGGGGGAATTCGATATGAGACCGAAGGGAAAATGTTTTTATTTCGAGATCTGAAAGAAAAGAAATACTGTACCAAACTTGCAGTTCGTGCAATCCCCCCCCCCCGCATAAATCTTAATCACGACTAAGTTTTCACTTTTTTTTATTTACACTAAGAGCTTTTGTAAGATTAAAAAGTAAGGTATTTTCTGAAAAAGGGAAGAGAGAAGCAACTTGAAAAAATGTATAAATTTGAACATTCTTCTTTCCTTTTTCCCTTGTATAAATGTTTTAACTGCATTTTCAGAACGAATTATTTACATTTACTAGGAGCATTTTGTTTCTATATTTTTTTTTCATAATTGATTTGTATCATATATTTTAATACAGGATCTAAACTTTATAGATGCTATTTAAAATTTAAGACTTTGGTTTTTTTTAAATTAATGGATGAATCACACCTACAGATTCACACCATATATATATAATTTATTTTATGTATTAGGTACAAAAAATAATGAAATAAAAATAGGAAAATATGAAAATAATGAAAAAAGGTAACATCTGAAAATTGGATACATAAAGTAAATTATTTGCTTAGGAAAATAACTTAGTTAAAAAATGGTTTATTGCTATTTATTTATTCAACTAAATAAATGTTTGAAATTTATTCCCCAATCGAATTCTTTTTAATCTGTAGAATCATTATATTTTTAATATATTTCATATAAAAATAGTATTTGCTTATTAAATTTTTCGCCTTATTTGGATTTTTTTTTCCACCAGTTTTCTGAAATGTTATATATTGATTAAAATGTTTAGAATTTGGAGTCATAATATTAATTGGAGTCTCAATATTTTTACTTTTCAATACTCATGTATAATTTGTTTCATAAATTTAAAATCAGTTTTAGATAAACTTAGTTTAGATATACACTCTTAATTAGATTTTTTTTTGCATATTGTATTGAAGAATAAGAAGTATATAACATGTACTACCTCTTTGTATATAACATGGCTTTTTGTATAGATCTTATGAATTTTCAGTTTTCTACTTAATTGTTTTAAAATATTTAGAATTATTAAATCAAAAATACATTCTCGAAATTATTTTTCTTAACTACAGAGATTTTTTTTCCAAAATTTATAAATAAATAAATACTGGTACCTTTTTTTATTAGAATTTAGTTTAACACAATGTATAAAAGTAAGAGAATACAAGTGTGAATGGCAAGGGAAAGTATTTTATAAATAAAAAATATTAAGAGATATTTGTGTACATTTGAGTAAATTATTTTAAATTGTCCTGTTTTTCATTTTCTTTGGCGAGCTGAAAACAAGATTAACCAGCCTTTTCATTTTCGAGAGACTTTTTATTGAATGTTATATAGATAAATCTACAGTGTCTCCCACTTAAATAAAGCTATCTTGATTATGTGTCATAATATGACACAAAGAAAGCCAATGTGCACAAACCATGTGTATTAAGTAAGTGGATATACTAACTCATATATACAAGGAGTAACCCATCTCTTGCTCTACCTCGACAGGAAAAAAAATAGAATAAGTAAAGAAGGAGCTTAAAAAGTGTCCCATCGAAATAAAGCAATTTCTTATTATAGCCAAAATACCCGTCACATTTGAATGTAACTTGAATTATCCGAAGTTGCTTAACATTTATCGATACCTGGGGACAAGTATTATAAATATTATGCCAGTTTTCATTGTTGTATGTCTCAATTCAGCCAATAACTTAAACTGTTTATTTTTGGAATATACAGCCCTACTGAAGATAGCCTTTTTATGTTTTCTTTGGGATTGAAGTAAAGGTAAGGAACTGGCCATTCATAAAAAGCAACCAGGTACCTAAAACCAACCATTGTGAAAATTTTATAACGTAAATTGAAGTATATTCGGTTGAAAAATCTTGCTAGAACCTCCCAAATTTTCTACAAAGGGATATAAATTGGCTTCTATTATATTTTGGCAGTTGGTAGCTTTCAGGCGACCTGAGAAAGAAATCACATTAAGATTATTACTTAAGCCAAAGGCGGGGAAGATGCAATTCTCGCTTTTCTGTGTTTTAAAAAGTAGTGATGACTCAATCATCGAAGGATCGGGCACTGTATGTATGAACAGTTTTATAAGAACTATGACTGTTCAGCAATAACATTGAGGACATTTCGAGCATTAAAATCGTTTAAGAAATAGCGTTAAGCATATTACCTCGTTAGCATCTAAAAATTGGAATATTTTGACTGCAATAATTGCCATCTACCGGTTAACTCTTTAATTAGCTTTTTCGTTCGAAAAACAAATTCTCATAGTTTTTCGCTCAATTATACTGAACTGTACTTCTGTAAGGGCAATTATGTTGTGGTTGCTGTTGCTTATCTCCCAAGTTTTAAGAATCTGTTGACATTAAAAAAACAAACAAAAAAAAAGGAGATGCATGAATTTCCTCCCATATAAGTTTCAAACAGTCCAAAATGCGTTCAGATGAAGCCTGATGTTATTGATACTTGTTGCAAAGTGGGTATGTTTTTATACCCTCAGAAAAACGTAAACTCTTTAAGTGGCCGCCACCGAGGCGCATCACAATGGTGCAGATGTTCCTATTATAAGACATGATCAAGGCTAGACTTGGTCGATTGCCCCGGTATAAGTGGTGCGTAGTAGGTATCAAAAAATCCTTCTTAATTTGTGTTCTTCTTTGAGAAAAGTTAAAGATATGTCGGCTTTGTAGAAGAAGCGGATAAGAGATTGCAGCCTGCTTTTGCAAGACTATCTATCATGCCATTTCCATGCAATATTACTGGAGGGGAAGTGCAGCTTCTGTTAGTCCTAAGACTGGAGCACCAATAGGTAAAAGACTGTCTAAGCTCTTTCACCTGTTGGCAGTTAGCTTGCTTAACTGTCCACATGAATTCATCTGAAATAACTATAACCACCTTGAATATTTCCTAGAACTTTTGGAACCACGTTGTTAAATCTTTCCATCAAGTAGATACTTGCCGATGATTTATTATCCGCTGAGTGTTTTGTTTTCCATCTAAATCTGGAGCTAATATTTTTGCATTTTTTCATAAAACCGATCCAATTTCGACTCGAACTTTTCAATTCCATTCTTAATATAACATATCTTTTCATCTGAACTATATGTATAGGAACAAAAATTAAAGAGATAGTATCTCTCTCGAAACGAAATCTGATACTCGAATAGCTTAAAGGCGTTTGCACATATCTCTCTTTTTCTTACAAAGAAGAATAAACATATATAAATATAACAAGCTTAATACGATCAAAGAAAAGAAAACTTTCTTTTCTTTTGCAGCTAAGTATGAACAAACTGAACCGGGCTGTATCTTTGAGAAGGGCCCCTAGAGAACATCAAGGCAAATAAATAGTACCTCGTTAAGGCTTGCTAATCGAATTGATCGGGCGCCAGTAATATTTTCCTTTTTTCTTCTCTCCCTCTTTACTTCCCAAATGGGAATTACATTTTTATTGAATTCCATATTATCTTTCCTTTAGTGTATAAAACTAGAGACAATATCTAATGCAAAGAGAGGAACGCATATGGTATAAATTTCAACTTGTTGACGAAGTTTAAGAACATGAAAGTAATTGAAAAGATACCAATTCATGATTTGAATTGCATTCGTACACTTTCATTTGGTGAAAAATATACTTTAATTTTTAGGAAAATATATGGCATTTTTAATATAGAAAAAAAATGGAAATAAGAAAGAAAAATAATAATTAAACTCCTCCAGCGCAGCAGCAGAAATCTGTTAAAAATTCCGTTTAAGTATTAAAAAAACTAGTTTATGTGCCGTAAAAAAAGATCTAGAAAGTGGAGTATATTTGGTGGTATACATATAAAAGTAGGCGGTAATAATAATAATAATAATGGGCTTTTATTGTGTGGTGCACATATTAAACCACATTTTAAAGTTAGAAAAAAGCAAATTATTTTTGAAATAAAATTGTTGAATTGTTGAATCTGAAATCAAAATAAAATTCCCCTAACGTTACAAAAAAAAGCTGATAGATGATCGTTTAGCTTAAAATTTTTTGCTACCAACAGAAGAGAAGAAACAGGAAATATAGTATTTCATGCATGGTTTAAATATTGAACCACATTTGAAAGTTTAAAAAAAGACACATTGTTTTTTAAATAAAAATATAATATGATACAAATATAAAATACTTCTCAAATGGAAAATACATTTTTATTGAATTCCATATTATCTTTCCTGTAGTGTATAAAACTAGAGGCAAAGAGAGAAACGCATATATGGTTTAAATTTCAATTTGTCGGTGAAGTATAAAAAAATAATAGTATTCGATAAGATGCAAATTCAGGATTTGAATTACATTTAAATACTTTTATTTAAAAAAAATCTATATTTCATAGTTTTCATTTTGGAAATATATAGTATTTTAAAGATGAGGAAGAAAAACAATAATTAAACTTCTCCACGGAAACAGCAGACATCCTAAATTCTGTTTAACTTTAAAAAAAATTTTGAAAACCGTCAACAAAAAAGTTACAGGGAATGGAATACAGACAATTTTAATAGGTGGCACGTATATACCTAGTTTGAAAATTCAAAGAGGACAAATTATTTCTTTAAAAAAGAATTTGTTTGATAGAGATTTTAATCAAATTAAAATTCCTCTAACGCAACAAAAAGCTGATGAATGATGTTTTAGCTCAAAAGCTTTTTCACCACCAACAGAAAAGAAACAAGAAAGGCAATATTTTTATGAGTGGTTTAAATACTAAGCCACATTTAAAAGTTTAGAAAGGACACATTATTTTTGAAATAAAAGTATGTTTGATACAGATTTTTATCAGAGACTATTAAAATAAAATATGTTGAACCTAAAAACATATTGCCATTCTATGGAATAAAGTCAAGCAAAATCACTAATACTTTATCTATATTGTGACAAAATCACTATATACTTTATCTATAAATTGAATGGCGGATCTGTAAGATTTTCGTTAGATTTTTAAAAGAACTCCCAAAGAGTTTGCAATAATTAATTTCGTATTTTTTTGGTTAATCCCTACATCTATGCAAGTATATATACTATTTCTTGTTAGAAAAAAATCAATATTTTTATAATGATTACTCTTTGTATATCTTAATAGAATTATAATATTGTATTAATTTTGATACAAATCTATAAAATTGAATTGAAATAATATTTTTTTTTAAATAAATTACTGGCTATAGCTCAGAATAACTGAAAAACAACTAACAACTAAGCAAAAGTGTATTTCATACCTTAATACTGAATTTATGTAATGAAGTTTCAAAACTTTTAGAGATGCAAATTAAACAAATTGAAAAATTTTGAGCAAAAAGATAATTTTTATTACTTTTAAATTTGAAACAATTTATGTTTATTTAATCAGATATTTTCTGTTATATTTCAAAAACTTTTAATATATTCACAATTAAAGAAAAGTATGTGAAGAGTGATAAAATTCTCTTTTTTAAACATTTCATGCATTATTGAAATTAAATAAAAAATAGCTAATAAAATCTTACAAAAATAACAATTTCCCCCCAAAAAAAGGAAATTCAATTTAAAATACATATTAAAATGAATACATTAGGCAAATGGGAATTTTTCAATAAGTAGTAATTTTAGCTCTTGTCAAAAGAAAAATACGTATCCGAATTACAGGAAAATATTAATAAGCTTTTGCTTTATTATTTTTCTTATGCACCACAACTCTGAGATAATTTAGTTAATATTGCGAATTCATGCACTAACTTTTAAATAAATGCATAATTTTTAAAGTCAATGACAATTTTTTTCTCCGAGAACTTGCTTTTAATTGAGAGTTTTGATAAAACGAATTCAATGTTTTTCAATTAGTGCATGACATCTTTTCTTTGAAGAATAAACGAAGAAAATATTACAGAAAACTCGAAATTAGTTTTTCTTCATAAAACAAATTGGTTTGAAGTTTTTTTTTTATATATATATATATTTAAGATTCTTTTACATTAAATTCACAGAAAAAGAATTGTGAGCAGATTTAATTCCTTATGCATTTCATTTAGTTTTTTACGATATGAATTATTCATCATTTCTGCCTTGTTAATTTTATTTTTGGGCTGAAGTTAAAAGAAAAAAATTTATTCAAATTAAAACTGAATGTCAAACATCTTGAATGTTAGGAAAATGTTTTCTATTAATTTTGCACATATTTACATGGTCGATTAAATGCAACTAATTAGGGAAGTTAAAAGAAAAATATTTTTGAAATTACTTTTATCCAGATTAGTTTTTTTTTTGCTGGAACAAATCGTTGATTTTAAAAATATACATTAAAAGTAAACTTTTTTTAAATCATGCAATGTAGTCATTTAAAAGCAATTAATACAATAAGTGAGAAAATATTTTCACTTTGAAGTGCATCTATAACAGCATTAAAAAATGTTTACGTGAGGTAAATAATTACTGGATATTTTTAAAATCTTTTATCGCTTTCTTAGATTCCAAACAATTTACTTAGTTGAGAAGAAAAATTTTAACTAAATAGTTAACAATTTGGTGATTATATCGAGCGTTATTAACTTTCCTCTCATATCAAAATTCTCTCAAATTTTTTTAAAGAAATTTTAAGTACCAGAAATATTTAATTTTTCTAAATACTCTAATATGCAAGGTGTTTCTTAAATATCACCGTTATCTAAAATAATCCTTATCTAATATGATAAATAAAACAGAACATTGTTGGAATAAAATTAGTATTAAAGTGAGCAAAAATAATGTGTTGTTTATATATTTTATAGCTTCGCTATTTTCTGTAGGTTATATTGTCATAAATAATGCTGAAATAATTCACTTTAATAAAGTAGATATTTGCCTTTCTTTACTGAATGTATCTCCTAGCAGTCTGTATTAATTAATTGTGATATCACTTTTTATATAAATTAACTCTTCACAGTTAGCTTTATAATTAATATAAACATTTGTCACTTCATACACAATGATTTTGTTAAAATAATCAAATGGAATGAGTTATACAAAAAGATTTTCGAAACAATAATTTTAGTTGGAGGAAATATTCCTGGAACGAGTAAAATAAGCTTAAAGTGATTTAATAAGTGAAAGTGGTTTATAGGTCATATTGCCAAGTAATTAGTGAATTATGCTAGGCAACTAAATTCTTCAAAATCCAGAAGAGCGCCATTAATCAGTTCAATGATTAACAGAATTGTCCAAGTGTCCGGATTGATCAACTATTTCCTCGCCTTCTACAAAAAATAAATTTATTATAGACGATATTCATATTCTGTGAAAAAAAAGTTTTAAAAAATTCTTTGGTCCTATACTGTTCTAGAAGAGGGAGAATAGAGAGGTTTCCTTCTTCGTTTGTTATTTTTTCTACCTTGTTACAATAAAATTGGGAAACAGAAAAACGCAGTTTTCAAGTAAAAGAATTTTTTTTTTCATTTTTGAGTATCAATTTTCAAAATTGAAATTAATAAACTATGGACTTATACAAGGGCTAGTCTGAAACCTTTAAAAATGTAAACAAAAAATATCTAAAATATATTGCCAAAGTCAAAATTTTCAGTTAACAAAATCGTCCGATACGGATAATACGGTTTCACCACACAACGAAGTACTTCCGTTCTACTAAATTAAGGAATCTTTTGAAAGTATCGAGGAAAAGAATGACATCTTCCTTGAGTTGTTGTTGTACTTCATTTACGTCGCACTAGAGCTGCACAATGTGCTATAGGCGACGGTCTGGGAAACATCCCTGAGGATGATCCGAAGACAATTTTGATCCTCTGCAGAGTGGTTGTCACACCCGCTTCGGTAGCCCGACGACCTACAACGCGAAGCCGAGCACTTTACGGAAGAACAGTTTAACGACGACCATTAACGCACACCCTTGGTCCCTACGCAGACTGATCCAATTGTACACCCACCCGCACACTGACCGCAACCAGTGATGCTCGACTTCGGTGATCTGCTGGGAACCGTGTCTTAACGATCAGTCCACTGCGGGACACATCTCCTTTGAATTCTTCATAACGAAATCATAACGAAAATTATTAGTTTTCTAAATTATGGTTCTTAATACCACACATTTAGTAAAAAGTACAAAACTGAAAAGCAAATTTAATTTAATAAATGGTTTTTATATCAGACTCTACGATATAATGATAAAATTGACATATTATATTGGTATATTACCTAAATCATTACCTAAGCACTTTGGAGAATATTACCTAACCTATAGTTGTTTCAATAGAACAAGAAACACAATAAGTAATTCTGATAGATTGGGCCATACTCATTCATTCTCAATGTAGAATGTTAAAAAATATATCTTTTTTATTATTCCTTAAGTCTTACGAATCCATTTTATAGAACGATTGAAAAATTTGAGTCCAGTACAAAATTGACTTGATAAAGTTTCGTGACATGCGGAGCAAATATTTTCAAAAATATGTGTTCCACACATATGTAATAGCAGGATATGTATATGTTTTTGAAGAAATGTCTTTATAAATCATCAGACATAATTTTATGCTTAAGAATACTCGAAACTGCTTAAATAAGAAAGCATTTATTTAGAGTATTGAGGGTAATTTTCCTAGAATGATTTTCTTTTATTACTTTACTGTGCAGAAACTACATAGAATGAAAAATATTTTATTTTTGAAATTCTAAATCTGCAATGCCATATTGAATGTTTTTAACATAATAAATATAACTGATTCATATCTTCATTTTGTTTATATGTATTACAGCATAGAGTTTCTTTTTAAAATTTAATTAACGAAAAAATGCCTAAATTCAACCTTAAAATGCTTTTTTTTTCAAATACGTTAAAATTTAGCAAACTTTTGTGAGCGAAATCTCAGAGAATCAATAAATCTTTCAATTGGATCAAGTCAGTATCAGTTTGTTAAAAATAAAGATTGAGATTAAAAGTTCTGGGCATAATAAGCATAATAGTTACAACTTAAAAATATCTTATAAAAAATTCAATAGTTTTTAGTTACCCTACTGTTAAAATACTTGTATCAGCCATGAACAACAACTCAAATATAATTTAAGTAACGCTATATTACATAAGTAACCGGTTGTTAAAACAAAGTTTCAGATTAAAGTTCAGATCATAATAGGCTTAATAATTACATCATAACATGCTGAAAAAAGAAACTTAATTTTTGGTTATCACACCTTTTATCAGCCTTGACCAACAGCACAAATATTATTCTAGCAATGTTTTTGTACATAAGTATCCAATTGTTAAAATAAAGGTTCAGATTTGGGATCATAATAAGCTTAATAATTACATAATAGCATGCCTAATCAAGAAATTCAATAATTTTTGTTTACCCCACCTTGTATCAACCTTGAACAAGGACTCAAATATTATTTTATTAACGCGGTTTTAACAAGTATCCGGTTGTTAAGGTAAAGGCTCAGATAAACGTTAATGTAATAATAAGCATAATAATTACATCATATCTTGGTATAAAAAGAAATCTAATCACTTTTGGCACTCCACCCTGATTCACTCTTAAATCGCAATTCAAATACTATATTTCAGCAATGTGATTTTACATAAGTTACAATCACCATCCCTATTTTCTATTTCTTTTTTTTCCTTCTTTTTCATTTGTAGCAATGTCTATGCTCACATAGGTTGCAAATACATTTCCAAGATGATTTCACTCTAAAATCTAGAACTTTATCCTGTTTCTCATTCTAAAATTCAAGATCAAAATGTCCTTATCATTCTAAGTCTTTATTTTATTTAAAAGATATGCTAAAACCATCTGTGATAAATGTCATTTTCCTAATCACCGTGGAAAGTTTTCTCGAACTTGTCTCCGCGCAACTCATCGTACAAAGATTCCCCCCACTCCCTCTGAACTATAGAGAACAGCTGAGTCGTCAAGAAAGTTGTGCTGAAATATAAATGAGCTACGGATTTGAAATCGCAATTAGCAACTGCTGAGATGTTCGCATTCGTCATCAAGGCAAAGTGATAGAAATAAGCATCTTTTATTCTATGACGTCATTTTCATTCTTCTCTTCTCCATGGAAAATATTTTAGAATGCAAATAAGGTTTAGAACAAAGTATTATTAGATTCGAGATATGTTTGTTTCTTAGAATTCTTTTTAGTTTAGTTACATATCTTAAGGAATATTTCTGAAAAAGGGAAATAAAGGTTCGATTTAAATTGAATGTTGTTGTTTTATAAAATTAATTTCTTTCTTTTTTTCCTGTAATCTATTGGCTTATTTCTTTTGCTGTATAAAATTAATCGTTTTGTTGAAAGGTGTCAAATATTTTTCGAAAAGAAATGAGCTACAATGTGAATTTTAAAATAAAAATACAACTCATTATTGTAAGGAAAAGTTTTAATATCTTGTTATAACATTCTGATTTTGCAAGGTTTGGTTGATTAGTTTAACATATGGTATGCCTGATTAGTTTAAATTTTAATTTAATTTTTTTTCCAAAGTGGTTATATAGCAAACGTGAGAAAACTATCGCAATGTATAAATTACCAGCTGAATAACATTTCTACATGCGGGATGGAAGAAAATAAACTGTCAAAAAATCAGCACTGAATAACA
Organism: Parasteatoda lunata; assembly: GCA_949128135.1. Classification (NCBI taxonomy): domain Eukaryota; kingdom Metazoa; phylum Arthropoda; class Arachnida; order Araneae; family Theridiidae; genus Parasteatoda; species Parasteatoda lunata. The sequence goes on from OX421971.1 coordinate 43,643,318, forward strand.
CAACGAAATCATGCACAAAGCTGAAAAACGCATATCAACACAATTTATAAAGCTGAAAAAAACTTTACTTCTTATTTAATTATTAGTTTTTACTCTTACCAATGACTTTACATTATTATAGTAAGCAAAACACATAGTTAGTAATTTTAGTAGTTTTTCCCCTCAAATTAGCGATTAACTGTATTCAAAATCTTTTGGAATGATATTTCTCGAAATTTACCACAATTAAGGGGATTTTTGAGGTGGTACTTATTCCATTTGAAGGCGAGTAACAACTCTTTCCATAGTGTCTGTATTAAAACGGCACAATGCTAATGCAGTTTTAATATGCAAAAAATATACAAATTCTACCTATATTGGTATATTTAATATTAATTAAAATTGCATCAATTACTATATTACCAGAAGCGCCTACTAGCAAAATTAATTAAGCACCATTGGCATCAATAATAAAATGGCGATTTTTTTTGCTAATGAATTAGTACCCTTTCTCCAGGAATTTTGCTATTTAATTGCCTAAATATTTAATTTTGATCTGTAATCAAAATCGAATGTGTAAAAACGTAGAATAATACTAACAATGTACAATAAATTATATCAGTGAATACATTTAAATAATGCCTAAATTAAAAAAAAAGCACTTTATGTTCGTATACTGATGCGTATTAAAAATATGTGGTTGAATACTGAAGGCTATATATCTTAAATACAAAACATTTACCTAAAAACTTTATACGACAAGACTTTTTCTACCGTTTTTATTGGTACTGAAGGCAGCCATAAAAAAATTCGTATAATTTGATTTTTTTAAAGTAGTAAATAATCATTAATAGAGTGCTGAGAACGAATTACTTCTACACTATGTTTTACTCAAATAAAATAAAAAAACGATATGCAGTTAAATATTATGTAAACATTTATTACGAACACTTGTTTAAGTGAATAATATTATAATTAGTAATACAAAAACTAATTACTATTACTTTATTGCATGATCTTCAGGAAGAGAAAATGTTTTATAATCACATGCAACCCACGCATTACTTAACAGGGAATATATTACTAAAAAATAAAGAGAATTAATATCAAGGAATGCATTTTCAACCATCGCTCGTATGAAACAAACTGTAGATTTTTATCTATTATGGCTTTTTATATATTTTTAGTAAACAATAATTAAGAAAAAAGTTTATCTTATAAAGTATAGTGACGAATGTTTAATAAGAAAAAATAATAAACCTGTTTAGAAAGGAAGCAGGTTTAATAATATAAATAAAGAAAGGGCCATGTTTATTTAGTAGATATGAATTTGGTTGAACGGAAAAAATAATATAATTATTATCATAATTATTGTTTTCACTACCATTATTATTATTTCTAAGAATATTATTATTATTATAATATATCTTTATTATGATTGATAATCGCGTAGTTTTCGTGATCTTCAACATACTATACCTCCCTAAATGTAGATAAAATATATATAATGCCTGAGATGCATTTTAAAAAATACAATACTCATTTTTGACGTTTTCTCTATCCTTGGACTAAATTTTGTTCATTTCGTCGATTTATCACGTGATTTGTGACGAAATGCGAACTGTTGTCGAAAATGTTTCCTCATCTCGTTACCTCATCATAGTACATTGTAGGAGATTGTTAAATAAAATGACGAAACTAGGGTGAAGACCAGACAATCATAAATAATTTTGCGAAATGAGCCCACTGGACTGTATAGTGGTCAAGGAGCTGGCCTCATACCAGGAAGATACTGATTTTGAATCCCAATTCGGGCATGGATATAATTTATCTCTCTGGTTTATTTGTCGCTCTAGTGTTAATGGGGTAACATTGATAGCGTGATTATTAGAAAAGATAGTACATTAGGCACTACGAAGTTATTTATTTTTTTAAAAAAAAAATTGAATAACGAAATATTTATTTAATTTTGACGAAATTCGTTTACTTGAAGAAGTGACGGTATTTATTTCATCAATTTCACCGAATGTTTGCATGGAACATATACCAAGAAATGGTTTCGTCAATAACGAAGAAAGTTTCGTGATATTTGCGTATCCAGTGTGTGAATTTATTATTTTTTTTTAGAAATAAGGTAAAATGTCCGAAAATTTATTAACGCAGATACAATTTCGTATCCAATATTCATTGACAGCTTATGATACATAAATATATAAAAGCAATGCTATAAAATATATCATAACAATACCAACAAGTTTAAAAAGTCAGCTAATGCTTTGCGTAACTTTTATTTCCTTGACGTTTTATTATGAAGAACCCTTAGCCTTTTCTGGAAGAACGAAAATGCTATAAATCAGTATTTTTTTTTAAAGCAAAAAGGTTTAAATTCTCAGACTGAGACTAAAATATGCATTTTAAGGGATATGGATGAGTAAGAAGATAAAAGTAGAGCACCTCAAGCGTAAAAGCTTTCTTTCCGATTAGTGATCATAGATCAAATCTTTCCAGAGACATTTCATAGCCAATAATATTGTTTAATCAAATAGAAAAATGAATGGTTTTGTTTTGAAAGGTCTTTTGTATACGCGGGTTGATGGTGCAATAAAATTCTTTGTATTTGAATCACGATATTAAAAGGCTGTAAAAATTAGTTGGTGTTAAAATATACGAAAACTGATCATCTTTCATTTCAATGCCTTATCGTTTCCCCAAACTGTTGTCGTTTATTTAAATATATATGAAATGTTCTTGTAGAAGTTTTGGAATAATTAAAAAAAGGGATTTCTAAGTGATTCTAATTAAGAAATGTTTGCGGAATCAAAAGCTGCATATTTGATGTCAAAACTTGGCTATTGCAACTAGGAGTTATACTTAACTTGGCATAATTATATAAAACATACTTCTTATTTTGACTAAATATACATAAAATGTTTCAATTTGATACCAATGTTACTAATTATCTTCCAAGTCTAAACATTGGCGCCGTTTATTAGCGTAAAGAGATTTCTTCCCAAAATTTCTAGTCCCGGCATTTGTTAGTTTCTGTTGAGATCTATTTAGATGTATATGTGTTGTTGCAAATGGTTGTTGAAATACAGATCGAATTCGTTAATGTAAAAATTCTTGAAGCATACCAAAAGAATAAAAATTGCGCAAAACATCACTCTATTTAGAGTGAATTACTGACATCATTTTCTTATACTTTTTAAAAAATTTGCATATTTAAATTCCATTTTTAAATTACAAAATCATTTCGAGAGGGTCTGAACATTTTTTCATTTTATTTTTATTATTTGGTTTTATTAAAAGAGCACTTGAGCATACATTTCCTTCTCAACCTCTTCCGGATTGGTGGAAGAAGCGCTCCCCCAGGCCCGTACGCTACGAACGTTTATGTACCAAAAAAACGTATACATTTTAATACGAAATGTAATACGAGAGTGCCAAATCGAGATGACGAATGTGTTATCTTGATCCGCTAAAGTCAAAAAGGTTCGATACCGTGGTTTATAAAGGGGAAATCCTATTACAAATTTTTGTACTTTCTTCTAAACTCTGACTGCAATAATCCAAAGATATATCTATATAGTATAATGTTTAAATCCTCTCCTTTATTTATTTATTTTTTTAAAACTTAAAAATTTAAACCAAAGTTATGTTTTTTAAGTTATATTTAAGGTTAAAATATTTACAGTTACCCTATATTATGAATTACTATTAAATATTACCACAAATTAAAAAAATAATGACTTATGTTAAATAAAACAATTTATAAAATTAAAAAAAAAAATCATTAACTGTTATAGTTGTTTCGATTTAATTTAAATAAAAGAAATTATAATAATACCAACTATAGTTGTATTCATTTCATTCATTGTTCTATTAGATACATATAACATATTCGGTAAAAGATTAATATAACTGGTTACGTAACATTTTCAACTCAAAGAAAACAATCTGTTTTATTTATTTTACTTTCATAAAAAACAGGCACTAATATATTTTTTTTAAATTCATTTAATAAAATTGCATTTTCAAACAAGCATTAACAAGCAAAAAGTCATTTTTTCCGAAGTATATATACATTTTTCTTAATCATAATTTAAAAAGGAAATTTAAAAGTTTAAACCATTAATTTTTCAGCTTTAAGATTCCTCAGAAGCTACATAAAATATAGCCGGTTTTTTTCATAGCTCTTCCCTTACTTTTTTTTTTTTTTGTTTGCAGTAAAACTTTTCCTCACTAGATGGCGTATCAGAAAGACCTCTAGAGTTAGGCTTTTCATCTTCCAACTAAGACTATACTCTGGAATATCATTATCTAATTTTCGAATTTAATAAACTACAATTTCTTAACGAATAGTTTACGATTTGGTAAAGGATTTTATTATTTATTCTAAGTCAAAATAATATTCTAATAAATTAAACTTTAAAAAAAAAAATGTTTATTAGGCTTATTTTTAAGATACAAATAAAATAAATATGATTAAAATCAATTATACATTTATTTTAATCATTGTTAAAAATATCACTTGCATGGATTAAGGAGCAATAGTTGCATTACTTAGAATACTTTAGAAGAAGATACCATAAAGTTGGTCATTGGCAATTTAAATTATTCTAAATTACTATCAAATATAATTTCTTCCATGAAAGCAATAAATTTGTATATTTTCGTGTTCTCCATATGAAATGTGAACTAGATTGTGTTTTTTTCAACTGACGAAACAAGCTTAAATTATGAGTAGCTAGTAAATATGGAACCTAACTCGTTAAGATAACTCTTGCAAGACGTTTAAAACTATTTCAGGTTATTAAATCTACAATTTTCTTTACAGTTACATGTTTATTTTTACAGTATTAATATAGAACAATTTAACAGTAAAACAGTAACATTTTAATTTAACAATTATTTTACGCCTGTTTTTCTTGGGAGGAAAAAAAAAGTTAGAATGCATTAAATTTGAAGAGAAGAAATTATTTTAAATTAAATTTATTCAAAATTCTGTTTTATAATAAAAAGTTGCCCGAACTTTAAAATTGGATTTTATTATAGAAAGTCTAAGGAGAAAATACACTATATGTAGCAAATTCATGTTTGGAAAATAGACGTAAAAGAAAAAAAAGATAAAAATCAACACATTTATGTTATCTTTATATATTTGCTGCGTCACATTATGAATATAATTTTACATATTTTCACGCTATTATATCTAGCTTACAAAAAATATCCATCAGAACTAAATTTAATATTTTATCCTGGGAAACTTTTTTTTTATTTTATTTTTTCTTCATTTCAAGAATTTTGCTTACATGAGGAGGGCATTTAAATATCCGAAAATGTGAAAAAAGATGAAAAGAGAACTCAGATCTATCACACATTTCTTCAAAAATATTGTTCTCAATATATGTGCGTAGACTGAAGGAAAATATTGGCCTCTCAGAATTTTCTCTTCGTAAGTCTCTGTCTGTCTGGATTTTTTTTCATTCTTAGCTAGTCTTAAAGGAGCATTTTGAGATGTCAAGAGACTTTTCTCATCCTCTCTGCTCTATGACATCACTAGCCAAAAAAAAACTAATGTGAAGAGATATATTTCTCATTTCTATTCCATTCTATTGGCGGTAAAAAAAAAAGAAAAGATTGACCTTTTTTTTTTACTAACAGACTATTGGAAATGGGGAATACTTGTCTCAGAAATAATTTTAATAAATATTTATAACTTCTTTCAGCTGAGAAAATGTAACTAAGTAAAGCATTCATTAATCGTGAACTCTTTCGAAGTCTATATGTTCGAAAGTCTATATATAAGCGATGTATTTATACGTAAAAAATCATTTTAGATCAAAGTATTGAAGTTTCTTTTACTGCATAGTTTGATAGTTTAACTAATGAATTAAAAGGTTTTTAACTTTTTGAATTTTTGTCAAAAATATTTGGTACAATCTGTATGTATAAATAACTTAATGCATATATTCAATTATCTTAAACTTAATCATTTAAAAAAAAAAAAGCAAATCGAAACTGCATAACATATTTTTAAATGTATGTAGAAAAACATAAATTTTAACCCTCAGTATTTTTTGACAGGAAACTTTATTTAAAATAGTACAAGATGCATAACGTTTCATCTTCTTGAAGTTTCACGTTCGCCATAATATTTGATACATTTTCCCGCTAACGTATTACTCTCAGAATAAAGAAAACTTCACCAGAACTAAATTTAATATTTCAACCTTTAAAACTTATGAAAAATCTTTTTGCATTTCAAGACTACATTGTACCTGAGAATAGCTTCTAAATATCCGAAAATGTGAGAAAAGAGAATTCAAATATATCACACATTTCCTCAAGAATATTGTTTTCGATATATGAGCGTAGACTGAAAGAAAATATTGCTCTTTGCAGGATTTTTTTTTTTCCTTCTTTAGTCTTTGTCTGTCTAGATTTTTTTCATTCTTAGCTGGTGTAAAGGATGGCATTTTGAGATGTCAAGAGACTTTTCTCATCCTCTCTGCTCTTTGACATATCTGGCCAAAAATGATGCCGTAATGTGTAGAGATATATTTCTCATTTCTATTCCACTCTATTGGTGGAAAAAAAGAAGAGATTGGCACTTTTTCTTCTTACAGGAGGCTACTGGAAATGGGAAATGCATGTCTCAGAAATGATCTCAATAAATATTTATAGTTTCTTTTAGTTGAGAAAATGTAACTAAGTTAAGTATTCATTAAACATGAACTCCTTAGGTTGTCAATGTATAAAGAATGTACTATAGCTTAAATGGGTTTCAAATTTTTTTACGTTTTAATGCTTACTGAGATAATAAATTTTCTGACGAAAATATCTTAAAATTATTGAGATCAACTTATTTTATGTATATTTAAGTAAACTAAGCACTTTTTGTCAAATCTAATCTGCTTCACGTAGGAGAACAATTTGTAAACCACTTAAATCAATTGAGCACTATAATCGATTTCTTTTGAACACAAAAAATTCAATTCGTATTTATCAATAGTTTTGAGTAGCAGATGATTGTCAGGAAAGTTATATCATATTATTAAGTTTGTTACAACATTAAAATAAAACATATGGAAACTTTATTTTTTCAAATAATGTTTGAAATGCAATGTTCTAAGAACGCAAAATAATTCTTTGAATCATTTTTTCAATATTTTCGAACTGAATTTGAAAAATATTTCAAAAAATATATTTTATTGCTAATTATTGAATACTCTACAATTTGAACGCCTCTTTTGCATGAATGTTTAAAAATTGTTCTTTAACGATAAGGGAAATACGATGAACCTTGAAGAAATACATGATTAGTAATGACCAATTAAATGTATTATAAGCTGGAGATATATAAGCTAGTTTATTTCATAACCAGCGCTGAACAGCCGACATAGTATTTAGATTACAACTATCAATGTTCAACTCCATAGCCATGTAATATTAAACCCATCCCAGAAGACAAGACAACTCTTTGATCAAGCATTGGGGTAAACTAGCTTTCGTGAATTTTTTTTTTAAGGAAATAACGCATATTTGCGTTAAATGGACATGAAAATCACGAAAATCTCCCCCGGTTAGCCCGACAGCAACTCAGTCAACCACTGGGGATATTTTATGCCGTCGGCGTGAGCTGGGCGCAGAATTCATATCGGCCAGCTATCGCTGGGATTCGAGCCATGATCCTGTCAATGGGAGGAGTCTAGAATTCTTTTAAAATATTTTTGTTTAAAATTATTTTTTAATGCCAATTTTAAAAAGATAGAAAAACTGGTCACTTCCATGTATACGATAATATTAAACATTCTAAGTAAAGCATTGAAGAACCTTTATTATACTTATAGTTTTTTTTAGTATACTTTTATATTGTGTATAGAGAGACCCAAGTGCCCGCCATTAAACAAACAAAAATATTGTGTATAGAAATATGTTTTAAGAATTTTGCTTAAAACTTACGTTAATGCGTAAAACGTAATGTATACTTGCAATCAATCAAGAACATTCTATTGATTGATATTTTCTCACTGTTTTTGAATGAAAACGCAGTAAACGATCATCAGTGAAATTAGAATCTTTCATATCCAAGGAAATATTTTGCAAAGATTGATAAATCTTTTGTGGACAAAAATGGAGAATCGGTAGTTTTTTTTTCTTTCTCTTAGACTGTCTTTTATGAGCTAAAGTCAATGTCCGATGTTTTTCATGGATGTCGTGTGTGTTGTTCTATCATCTCTACAGGAGGGAGGCATGAATGTCTTTTCATCTGTATTTGTGGCAACATCCTTGGAATTCAGCTCCTCAGTATCTTATTCATCGACTTTCTTCTCTCATATCAGCTATTATTTAAACTTCCTATCCGAATCTTCCCTTCTCTTGATTTTCTTAATTTAGGAAGAAAGCTTTAGGCTTAATATGTTTTGCCACTATTTCATTCTTAATGTGCTTTCCTAAAATTGTTTTGATCATTTTCTATATTTTGAAAGAATGAAATCTAAAAAATTAAATTTGAAATTCAATTTTAAAGACGAAACTATAATATTGTTCGGTTCTACGAGTTATCTTTGTTTACGCATCAGTTTAGATATATGAATATATTAAATTTAAAAAAAAATATGTATGAACCCTTATATTTTGTCCATATTTTTATGTATAGATTATTTGCTATATAAGATATGTATAGATTATTTGCTAATATGTTTTACAATTTTTAATTGAAATGCATGTTTACTTATTCACACATAATAATCACACATGCAGCTTGAATTATGTCCTGAAAATCAAAAAAGCCTATTTAAAGTCTCTTATCTTAGTTGTTTAAAGGAAAAGATAATATATTTACATCCTAAATCGTATTTTAAATTTATATTAGGAAGAAAAAGGTTTTAAAAAAAACTTCTTTTTCCATAAATTTACTAATAGCTTCATAATTTCGTCAATATGTTGCGTTTAGTTAAAGATTTTTCCAAATAATAAGTTTAATAACTGGACATTTGTAGGTAAAGGGAAGTAAAATTATCCAGGAAAAATTCATTTTTAAAGCGGAATTTATTAATTTATTTGAAACTCCCATACTCCATTTGCCATCCAGGCAATAATATTATTTTGTGCATAGAGATTTCATAATTTAAAATATACATTTTAAAATTATTTACAGTGCATATTTACTTATTTACATTTACTCAGAAACACATCCACGCATATGGTTTTGTACAAAAGTAAGAAAACAATTTATAATTCGTATGATATGTAAAATATTTCTTAGCTATTTATGAGAAATAATTCCAATTGTTATCAAAGCAATAAAATAAAATAAAAATGTATTTTTTCTGCATTTATTAATCACTCAAAAAACTGTTTCACCACATTCCCTTAAATTATTGAAGAATTCTCCGTAAGTCTAATTGCTAGTAACTTGCTAGTAGATCCAATACAATCAGGAAATTGCGTTAAAAATAACTGTATATATATATATATATATATATATATATATATATATATATATATATATATATATATATATATATATATATACATATATATTACGACCAAAGTCCGAATTCCGGCCATTTCGCGAAGTGGCCACGATGTTCCGGCCAAAACGCTCATTCAAGAATGCCCGGTAGGCGGCGCATCTGCACTTGTATTTCTAATAACTTTTACTTTAGAGAAAAAAAAATTAGTGGTATGTTTTTTCACATACCGGGTGGTACGGGGACACCACAATTTTTTATTATTTGTTTTATTATACAGTTGATTTGCTAATATTGCGCCTTTTGTTTTCTTAATTTAAAAATATAAATCTTCTAATTTAAAAATATAAAAAATAGAAGAGTTTTTAAATTAAAATTTCAAAAATTTTATTCTTTACTTCGTCTCAATTGGCCACATCCCACCGCAGTTAGCTGCGGGTACCACAGCTAGTAATTTTTAAAGAATGAAGTTATGGTTATACAGAACCAATAATACGTGCCAATGATTTTTTCTTTCAACTTTGGCTGATCCTCCCATGCCACTTCGCGATCAGGCCGGCCAATTCCCGAAATCAAGAAAAGATCGGACATTGGCCAGCCAATTCGCGAATATATATATATATATTAATTATATATTAATTATATATGAATTAATTTAAGCAATTTATGGTCCATCTAACATAAAGGCTTAAGTTGAGATACTTATTTTTAACTTAAAATGACTGTCTTTTAAACTTTTAAGCTAATATGTCATTTTCCAGGCATTCAAGATTTGGTGAATTTCAATTTTATTTTTTTTCCCGAGCAAATGTCAATAAACTACACTGCTGTCTGTAAGATATTAATAAGTGTAACTAAAAGAGTATACAAAAAAAATTATAGATCATTTTGACGACTTTAAATTTGAAGAAATTGTTTGTTCCGAATTGTCACATTTCGTGAGAATCACCCATACATATTTTTTATTAAATTGTTTTTTTAAGATTATTTACAATGCTCATTTACTTATACAAAAATATGCATATTAACAAATAAAAACAAAGAGAAATAATTTCCTCTTTTACTCAGGAGAAATGAACACTTTTATATTTATACGAGTAATTTTGTAATAACTTATTTTTTCACCTGGTATTATGCTCAGCTATTGAAAACTTTTACCTAAATTTTAATATCCAGAAATTCTAATGAATCAAATAACATCAGTCAGGAAAATGCGTTTCAAGGGAGCCCCTTTCACAGTATCTTGCCTTCATTAGAATATTTCAAACTCTCACAATTCAGTTTCTACTCAGTCAGTAATATCTATATTTATTCTCACAGAGCGTAAAATTTCACACATGGCTTTGATAATTATTTACTTCACTGAACTGTTCATTTATAAATTTCGCCTAAAAGCCGAATGCAGTGGAATATAATCCCCTAATATTAACTAAACCAATATATAAAAGTCTTCCATTATGGTTTTTAGAGATAATTGTATTTTATACTAGGTACATAAACGAGTAGTAGAAACTCATTTATTATATATTTACTATTGACCTTAAAGCAATTTTATCACAATGCCAGTATGTTAAGTAATTGAAAACTTATTTCCTAAAGTTTAATATCGATAAACTTGTCGCTAATTTATATCTAATTAGATATGAAAGATTCGTTCGAAAGTCCCTCCTCTTACAAAAGTTGACTTCATTACAATACTTGAACGCAGTCAATAATATATATTTATTTATGTAGATCATATGACTTGGCATATGCCATTTTTAACTTTTTACAAAAATGTTATAATGTTTATACTTATCCAAAGTTAAGCATAAAAAATGATTAAAAAAAATAAAATCATTAAGTAGTAAAGAAACCGAAATCTATGCTGCATTATTTATATTTTCCAGAAATAATTTCCCTTTATTCTGGAACAATAAACAACAATAATAAACTCCTTGCTTCAATATTTACTAAAAATAGTATAATCCATTTTATCATAATGCCATTATATTAAGTAATTTCAAATTTCCATGAGTTTAGTATTCAGAAACTTCTCGGTAAATCAAATTAAATTATTCAGAAAAGTTGAATTCGAAAATGGCTTCTTTTACAAAATTTGATATTGTTATAAGAGATTGCTAACATCAAAAGAAATAACGAAAAAATCAAAGCTTCAGGTTTATAAAACTATAATCAGACCAACCGTTATCTATGGATCAGAGACGTGGACTCCAACCCAGAAACAAGAAAAAATGCTGATTACCTGGGAATGAAAAATTCTGAGAACTATTTTTGGACCTGTCAAAGAGGGTGATCTGTGGAGAAGGCGATACAATTTTGAAATTGCAAGACTATTTAAAGAAAAAGATATAATAAATTATGTAAAAGCAAAGAGAATTCATTGACTAGGGCACCTTGAGAGAAGGAGGAAAACAGAGGCACAAAGAAGATATTCAAGGGGCAGGGCCAGGGCCAAAGGGAAATAGGAAGGCCGATCAAAAGATGGTTTAACGAGGTGGAAAAAGACCTTAAGACTCTAAAAGTCCGAAACTGGAAACAAAGAGCTAGAGACAGGCGACTTTGAAAGAAAATTGTTAGTGAGGCCATGGTCCAACATGGACTGTAATGCCAGGGAGTTAGTTATATTTTGTTATAATATTTGAGGCTCTCAGGAGTTAGTTTCAATGCAGTGGATAATATATATCCATTTGTAAAGAGCTCATGACTTCAAACATGCTATTTTTAACTTTTTACAATAATTTTCGTGTTTATAAACATGCAAAATTACTCATAAAAATTCATTAGAAAAAAAAATAATAAAATCACAAAATAAATAAACGAAAATGTAAACTGCATTATTAAAATTTGTCCGAAATCATTTCGCTTTTACACTAGAGCAATAAACGACAATAAAGAAATTCTTTAATTCTATATTGACTAATAATCTCATAATCTATTTTATCACAATGCCATTATGTTAAGTAATTGAAGACTTTTCCCTAAAGTTTAATATCCAGAAACGTGACGGTAAATCAAATCAAATTATTCAGGAAAAATATGTTCCGAAATAGCTCCTTTCACAAAAGCAGACTTCATTATTATAATCGAAACTGTGATCCCTTTTCAACGAACGCCCTCAGGCGATAAAACTTTTTGAAGAGCGATAAAAACTGAAAGTCTTATTATCTTCGACAATTTTTCACCACCAGCAGAGTCATCGACAGAAAAGATTTTTTTTTTTACTTGTTCTTGTTAACACAGAGCGTTCTATATTAGACTTTTTTTTTTTTAATAAGTCTTAGTCTTACAGGATTTTAGGGCTGCACATAAATTAAGGCTGTGATTGCTTCATGTAAAATTCAACCATCAGGACCTCCCGGGGGTCTCTGATTGTCAGGAATAGCAGAAAATTAATTAATCAAAAAAGTAACTTTGAGGAGTTTACGTTCAGAAGAAAACTCGTTGTGTTAATTGCATCTTCAATTTACTCAATTTAGTGGAAGCGAAAAGTTAATTGATTGCTGGAAGAATATTTTACAGTGATAAATATTAAATTTCGTACTAATTAGTTATTTCCGATTTTTTTTTCTTTCCAAATATATTCATTTTTTATGAGTTAATTAATTAAAATTTATCTTTTACAAAACTGTTACCAGCAGAAAGTTGGAGCTCGCGAAATTAAAAAGTATTGTAAATGCAAAAATAATTAATTAGACATGCATTAAAAGAAAAAAATTACTCAAATAGATGAACATCATACGCTTCATAATTTATGTTTTTTAATCATTTATTAATTGTCCTTTTTTAATTATAATTTGTATGCTTAAACTGTTACAAGTGATAAATCAAATGAAATATTGCTAATTGCAAGTGTTCTTAAAGCTTCTAGATTACTTTAAAGCAGATCAAGATTAAAAAAGGGCTAAACGCAAATGACTGCAGAGTAAATCGTATACAATAAAGAATTCCAAATTAATTAAAATTAATAAATTTAGATTATTTTTTTTTTATGTCTTTGTCACCTTCACCAGACTTTCGTTTGTGCTAAAACTCAACCCCTTGGATACATTAATTTATCATTTACTTAAAAACACAATTTAGACCCTGAAAGAAAGCATTGTTTAAAATAATAAGTAGTTTATAATATTTATCTATATTCTTTCGATATAATTTGTGTTCTTGCTTAAAAATATTTAAGTTAATAGTAAGAAATATTTTCAATTTGTGAAAAGACCGTTCAGACACACATACAGACACGAGGGCATTAAACTATTTTACATTTTAGTTGATTAATACTTATTAACCAGTAAATAGCGTAGTATGATACAGTTTTCTAAAAGGCAGATCGAAACTTTTTTTAGCATCTCAACTCATCAGCACGAAACTAATAAATGTTATAAAGGTACTTTTTACTTATAAAATAATTCAAAAACTAGAATTTTAATTCATTTTCCAGTAATATAATTCAGATATTAGTATTTTGTTGATATTACAATTTTTCTGACTTTGATTGGTCTTCCATATCAAACGCTTATATCTACATAAAGCTGTATTTCTACATAATAATATAATACTATGACTATATAACATACAATATGTAATAAAATGACTGACTGACTTAAAATATAACTCACTACAAAGCATTTTACAATGAACAAATTTAAATCATTATTTAAATTTAAAAAAATTTGAAGCAATTAAGGAGCTAATACAGTATATTTACTAATATTATATGCATTGTGTAAATACGAGTCCAGTAACTTGTGCAATTAAAAACTTATAAACACAAAATTAAAAGACATTATTGGTAATTACCATGTTGTATCATTGTAAATTAATCCTTTTAACAAAAAAGCAATTTCTTTTTAAATAAGCAAAAATAAAATAACATTTAAAAACAAATTTTTGCATTGTACTTATATACCCCTAATTTCTTTTGATCTAATGTTCGAAATATCACGTATAAGGACTCAATATAAATGGTTCGCTGACATCAATATGCCAATTAACTACAGCAGACTCTATTCTAAGTTATGAAATTAGACTCCAAAAACATATTTTTAATAAAATAATAAAAATAATTTTGTTTCGAAGAATTTAAACTCCTTACTACTCATCAAAATAAAGGCGAAGAAGGGTTCTTGAAATTTGTGACCCAATTGTTTGATCTGGAGCGCGATCCAATTTATGGATCCCTAAAAATTCATTTTAATTTTTGCGCATTTCACCATGTTTCAAACACTTTTTAAGCGAATTGAAACAATTTTGCTCAAAATTGTAAAATTCGTTTATCCAAAGATAATCTCATCCGAAAAATAATTTTTTTATAATTATTTATTATTTATTTTAATCGAATTTTAAATAAATGATCTTTTCAAAGTTCAATTTAATAGGAGCTATTCGACTTATTCGGTTCAGAACAATAAAAATTCATGAAATTTCATAACCTATTTTCAAAAAGTATCAACTTGTTTTTACTTATTCATCTCTAGATCAGTGGTGGCACAGGGGATTGAGCATTCGCTTCCTAATGTGTTGAAACAGGTTCGAATCCCAGCGGTGACTGGCTGATACGAATTTTTCTCCCTGCTCGCAACGACCACATTGCCGACATTAAAGATATTCTCAGTGGTAAAAATACCCTCACAGATCATGGCTTAAAAATCCCTTGCAGTCGGGCTCACAGAGAGATATTTTCGTTGCTTTCCTCTCAAATACAAAGAAAGCTAATCCAAAATGGCTAGTTAGTTCCAATAATTGATTCAGAGATTCCTGTCTCATCTGGATTCGAGTTCAAAATGACAAGGCATGAAATTGAACATTGATAGTCTTAAACTCAGAATTGGTTTGGCAAGTTCAACGTCAGTTTTTAAAAAAAATAGTTTTATTGCTCTCTCGCTTGCAATAAGTTTAATTGGTCATTAACCATGTATTCCACAGTGGCCATTGCATTCCAATCATTGTTAAAGAACAATTTTTAAACATTCAAACAAAAGTTAATCAAGGATACAAACCGACAGTTCCAACTTTGTCTTCCAGAAAACCAGCATTTTGTCTTACAAATCAGTTAAGTGCTTGAAGGAAATTAAATGGCTACAGATTGTTACAGATCATCGCACGCAATAGCTATTAAATTTGTTTAAACGTATATAAGGTTGATTTCTTAACTAAAAGAAACTAAAAAATACAAAAACCCATTTAGAGAGGTTTACGCAATTAAATGTCTCTAAGCTCCGTAAATAAAAAAAATTCAACTCTTTTGCTAAATTGCACTTAGAGTACTTTCCTTCTTGATTTTTCTCGAAGCTATCATATTATTTGTAATGTTAGAATTGATAAAAAAAAGTGAGTATTTTCCGTCAGGAATTTCAAGTATTATAAAATTGCGGTTTTTACTCTTTGTGACTTAACTCTCTTAGATAGTTTTATGTGAAAATTATCTGACATGGAAAATAGAATCTGTTAAAAATCAATTTAGCCTACTTATTGCATTGTTTTCTTTTATTTTTTATTTTTGTAAACATATTTTCTTCTCAACATTTTTTAAACTAGAATTTATAAAATGATAAAAAACTAACGTGATTTTTCATCCTTACAATATGTAATGGTGGTATTAAAGCATTAAATGAAAGCGTTGCAAATTTATGTATGAATGAGAAATTAAAATGTCAGTTTCAATGCAAAACATGCTGGGGTCATTCAGACTTGGAAAAATTCTTGAAATGTATTGTTGAACTTTCGGTAAAAATCTATGAAGTGAAATTAAAATTTTTAATTAATTTTCAAACTATTTCGCATATTTTTTTTCTCATCCTGCCATTAAATCATAATTTGTATTTTTGAAAATTTTTAATCAATAAGAAAATAAAATGTCGTTTTTTTCAAATTGATAATATCATGATAAGAATTATCATGTCCTTTTTTTACTTATACGGAAACTTACAGAGCGTGTAGAATTTAATTTGTAAATTTTCTAGAAAAAAGTTTAAGTATTTTTCCAGTGTCTATTAGAAGTAAATACATATGCATATGCATATGTATTTAAAACGACCAAACGTTTTTTAATTGCTAGAGGGAACTGATAATTTTTTTTTAATTTCAGTAACGACAAGGGCTCTAAAGCTATATATTATTACGAAATAGCATGTATTTAGATTTTTTTTCCAAATAGCCAAAATGCTTCTTTTTTCTTTCAAACTTATTCATAAATAGTGCCAATAAATTAGTATTTAATATATTTATTTAAAAAAATTCTCAGTTTTCATCAATCTTAATGAAAATTTGGAAGAATCAAATAAAATCCAGCATCAATTTCATAAAATTATCAAATTAAATAATCAAAAAATTTTAAACTCAAATTTATTAGAGTTTAAATTCAGTAAACAATTTTTTTTATAAAAAAGAAATTTCGTGTTAAAGAAATTTCGTCAAAGGAAACCAATTTTTTTTTTGTTATTATACGAATAAAAAGTATGGTAAAAGATAAAAAATCTTATTCGAGTTCTTCTGGATCATGGAACATAAATAGGTTATTTTCTGTTCTTGATAGTACTCAAGAACAATAATGTCCCAAAAAAAGTAAATATATGAAAAAAATAGTCAAAGCTACCAAAAGAGAAAAAAACTCATTCTTGGATAATCGCCAAAGTTCTCGCCAAAGAAAAAGTATGTTCTAAGAAGGATTCTTGGAAAAAGTAATCGAAATGTGACTGGAAAAATAATGAATTCAATGATTCTATCAATCGAAAAAAAGACATTATTGGTAAAAGGGAAAAGAAATCTACCCTTATAAAGAAACATGGCTTGGATTTATCACTATAAATAGATGTAATGATTAAATCGTACTGCTGTTTCTGATAAGTATTTTTTAACAAAAGCTGATTTTTTTAACTAATTTGTTTCCTTCTACTCACTGTTTAATATCAATAAAATCAAATTTAAATAAATTCCATTTTAAACGGAACGTACGTTAATTACTTTTAAATTGGCAGCTTTTTAATACGATGCAAATTTAAAGTTATGTTAAGCATATTTGTTCAATAGTACTGTCGAATTTTATACTCTTTCGCCGTGATGTTGAAATCTAGACACTTTTTCTACTCTTTGAAAATTTTCTTTTTAGTACCCTACCAAGTTCCTGAACTATAGAAAAAACGAGACAATCGTATCTTTAACTGCTTCATTCAGAATTTTTTTTATATTTAAAATACGATTTTCTGTGTTCTATTGAATTCCTGAATTAAACAGCGAATGGACCCACATTTTCTTTTCTTTTTTTCAGGTTCACAGTTTTTTCAGGTAATTAAAATATTATTTTCTGCAGCAATTCATGTACCTAAACCAAATGATAGATCAAATTTTGCTGAACAGTTTTGTTTATAAATTTTTTTAAGTTTTTTTTTAAGTGAGAATTTAGTATTCTTCCGTGTTCCAGAATTGAACAATATATGATAGAATACATAGATTTATTTTTTCTTTATTGTTCTGTTAATAAATTTTTGAAATATTTTCGGTAACCTGCCATGCTTTAAAAAAAAACAATACGCATGTGACGAATAACACAAGAAATATTTTCGGTAACCTGCCATGCTTTAAAAAAAACAATACACATGTGACGAATAACACAAGTGTACCACATTTGCATGTGAAAGTGCGACCAGCGTGATTAATTATCTAATTTTCATAATGGGTAGTTTAAATATTAGTTATACGTGATTTTAAATACCTAATTTCTGTTATCGGTCAGCTACAAGGTCACTTTTATGACATCTATAGGCGAGCCTATGAAAATTCGTACCCATCAAATTCAAATCTTATAAATCTTATTTTTTCCTCTTATTATACAAATTGTAATAAGTTGTTTAATTCTTAATAAGTTGTTTTAATTTTGGACAAGTTGCTCATTTCAACCTAATTGTTCCGGTTTTAACTGAGTTACAGTAATTTTTACTTAGTTATGATTTTAACCTAATTAGTAATTTTAACCTTGGTTTGAGCGCGGTATAGCCAAACAATGGCTCTTGCGCCAAAATTTACATCAATCAATCAATCAAATCCTTTTATTATAAGTTATCAGTTCGTTATAAATGGGAAATAATTACGCTTTTAAATACACCATTTCATATTCGATATGTATGATTAATCGATTATTTTATATTACTAATATTATTTTCATTAAATAAATGTATAAATGTACTAAAATTTATGGAATATTTCTTTTTTTTTTCTAGGTAAGTCTTATTTTTTGATGTCTTATTTGAAATGTTGAAGATAACCCAATGTACTTATTGAAAGGTATACACAATTCTTTTAGTTCACAATAATTTATACAATTCTTTTGAAGAAAAAATATATGGACTCGCTTAGAAGGAAGTATATATAATCGTTGTGGTTTTGAAATCTCATTATATTTGACTTGTTCATTGATAATAAAGCATGTCACTTAAAAAACAATCTTCTAATAATAGTTTCTTATTTTTTCAATTATTTTTAATAATTTTACTATTTTCAATAATTTTAATAATTTTATATTTAATAATTTTCAATTATTTTTTTTTAATTTTACTTTTCAGTATATTTGATAAATAGTATTTCTTCTGTTGGCCAAGAGTTTTAAATTTTCCTAATTTTCATTTTTGAATCCAAATTTGAAACATAACACACTACTCGGGAAACTTTATGAGTCTAAATTTTGAAACCTTTTAAGTAAGCCATAGATTATATACTATTCATTTTGAAAATGCAATGAAAGACCACTTATGGTATTTATTTTCAAAGCCTTCCGTTTAAAATTTTAAAAAAATGCAAAAATGCAAATAAAATTTCCATGATGACTGAGAATAACAAAACACTGAATCACTCAAAAATCACTGAGTACAAGCCAAATTATAATGAATGATTTTCAAGAATTTTAAAATTGTTTTCTGAAAATTATTTTTATAGAACCGTCAAATTACACATTCGAATACAAGTAATATAGAAAAATATGGAATTTAATTGAGTTTTATAACTTTTAGTAGTAGAATAAAAAAATAATTTTTAGAACTTATTTTCCAGAAGCCTTTTTTCTGCAATTGTTAATTGTTGCATCGTTAAACTGTATGTATAGTATTATATAAATGTAACATAAAAATATTACTGAATCAATATAATTCCTCATTAGATATATCTTATATAGATTTCATTGTACTATAAAATTTCTCTTGACTACTACGCTGTCAAATTTCACCATACGATACCGAGGTACACATGCGTGGACTGCATGTTCTTGATTTATTATTTTTAAATAAACTAAAAATGAATTTAAAGTTTCATACAAATCACAGAACTATTAAGTCAAAAGAAAAAAATATTTTCTGAATAACTAAATTATACAATATCTAAATTTATTATCGTTTTAGAGCTCATGGATTTTGCGTCATTTTTCAAAAATCACTTCTGTTTATGTGGATTTCAACCCGAATAACTTATATATTCTGCATCTATGGGAGTCCTTACAAAGTTTAAACGTCTACAAATCTTTCAGGGAGGGAGAAACTATACATTTTCTTAAAGAATATTTTCAGAAGCTAAGAAGTGAAGGTCTATCCACAGACCGAGGTAGTGAAGAGATTGTAATCCAATTTAGCAGATATTAGTTTTATGTTCTGAATACGAGGCACCCAAAGGATTCCTAGAATTTATTTTAAAAAAAACTACTCGCTTTCAGTCAGCGATATTTTTATAATAACAAATTTCAGTTTGTATTATATAATTTTTTGTAAAATAAGAAATGTTCAATCATAAGAACTGAAAAATATTCGCTAAAAATGAATAAAGGTCTGAATATATCAAGAGAAACAGTATCGGAAAAAGCAATTTCTAGCGAAATGAAATTATAATCACAGCCATCTATGAAACAACTAGTTTTTGATGATTATATTCCTTCCTTTGCTTTTTCAACTTTAAAGATGGTTAGTCACAACTTTAAACTTTATTCTCATTAAATATATGTTAAAACACCTAATGTGTGTGGTTCATGCGTTCAAATGTTCGTTTTTTACTCGAATTGCATAAATAAATATTTATCTACATTTTGCATACTGAAACCTGTAGCTCAGAAAAAGCACAGAATTTTTAGTTATAAGAAATATTTCATGCTCTTTTTCACGTTTGATTAATCTGATTTTCTGTTAATTTTATATGAAATTCGTTGAATTATTCTGCAAAATCATGGAATTCGTTTTGGCTGAATTGACATTTTATTAAATAGTTAAAATTGTTTTTTTTTTTTTTTTGAAAAAAAAAAAAAATTTTAAAAAATGACGCTTTGTTCAAAAATTAACTCAGTGTTAAAAAAATTTCATTTTATTGCGAATAAATATTTTTTTAAAAATTAGACATTTGACTGAAAAATGTATATTTGTAAAATAAAATACCAATTTGATAAAAAAAATTATTTTACTTTTTTAAATATAAATTACAATTAGAGCAGAAAAATGAAAGCTAAAAACGCTAATTTTATAGCAGAAAAATAATGTTATGAAAAAATAAGAACAAAAAAAAATTGCATTTATCATGAAACAATATGAATATCTAGAGATACTAGTGAATACGTTAACAAAATGATTTATAAAGGCAGCACTGGATAAGAAATCATAAATTCGCATGAATTATTTTTTCCTAGCTGATGCAATATTCTTTATTTATTTCAACAATTAGAATTTTTGAAAAAAAGAGCATTAAGTATAATAGAAATGCAGTATAATGCCTCTAAGCTAATTTATTGCAAATGATAAACATAACTAATACATTACATAGTTAATTTATTGCAAATCAGAAATTATTCTAATTTAATTCTAACAAAATTTCAATATTTACTCGTAAGTTTTATTCTAAATAATAAGCCCAAATTTTTATCATGACAATGTATTTAAATGCAAGATATCAAACTAAAGCACTAAATGTGTTTTATTTGCCACGAATGTCAATAATGCGGGCAATAATGCTAGAATATTGCAAACTTTATTTAAAAAGGGATAAAATTTAAAAGCATGAAATAATCAAATTTTACTTAAATAAATGGAGTTTAAAAAAGTTTACTTGCAATAATAATTATTGTAAGTATGAGTTTCATTACTAATACTAAAAATGATTTTAGACTTTTAAATATTACATCAACTATTTCTTATTATTGTGAAACATGGCGTAAACCTGGATGTCGAACTAATGACTGATGTAATCTTTAAACAACAAAATAATGCATTTACTAACAACTTGACGTTATTAGGACGGCGATCCTGAAATAGCTTTAATATTTTATTTCTTAATATATAAATTTATATACTCGCTATACTAAATATTTCCATGTAACAGTTAATAGCTCATGTTTTAAAAACATTTTAAATTAAATTCTTCCGAGTTATTTCATAGTTTGGTTCAAATAAAAATTATGCATTGATATGATTCTATGTCTAGACGTCCTACTTAACAAAATGTTCGAACTTACTTTTTCTCTCAGATTTTTTTTTCCCTCCCTCTTCTACTTTCTCTTTTTTTAAAAAAAATATATATATTTTAATTCAGAGCACTTTCTGACATTTTAAATGTAATGTGAATCAATATGCTTGAAACCTTAGTATGTTTTCTGCAGCATGCATGCCTTACATTAAATGAGAATTTCTTAAGTATTTCTATACAAAAATACAATTGCATATGAGACAATATGAAAATTACCTGCAATACTATGAAGTCTTCACATAATCCAATTAATATCATAAAAAAAACAGGAATTAAAAAAAAAAAACTAGAAATTACTTAGCTTGAAATTCTCTTGAAAAAACATTCTAAACACAAGACGCATCAAAATTATGGCACAAACAGGAATAGAACTTCCAATATCAAGTATTATGCTTTACTCTACGCCTTATTCACGTTCAATTTACTCACACACAAATCATATCGCGAATTACATTCACAATAAAATACTTGTTATCGCAATTCAAAGAACTTTATTCATCGGATGAAAATGTGAAGCTTTTTCTTTCCTTTTCGAACATATCATTGCACTTCGAATATAATAATTATTACATGTATTGCTAGAATTTTATACATAGATCAAAGTCCGTAAGGAAAAACAAAAACAAGACAAGTGAGTCTCCCTTAAAGAGTAGCCTTGCACGTTCGTCAAACTGTGGTTACGGGTTCGAATCCCACCGTAATCCTGAATGTATCTTAGAGATGTTCTTCTTTAAATTTGTAGGTAGGTACTTTATTTATATCGCATTAGAGCTTCACGATGGGCTATTGGCAACGGTATGGGAAACATATCTGAAGTCGATCCAACGACATCCCATCACAATTTCGATTCTCTGCAGAGAGAATGGCTCTTCCACCTTGGTAGTCCGATAACTTGCAGACGAAGTTGAGCACTTTATGGTAGAACAGTTTAACAAGGACCTATACAACACACTTTCGGATCCTAAGCAAGCTGATCAAAAAGGTCACCCATCCGGACACTGACCACAGCCAGTGGTGCTTGACTTCGGTGTTCTAGTGGGAACCGTGTCTTTACGATTAGTCCATTGGAGTACCTTTTATTTGTATTATGTGTTATTTAATTTAACAAAGGAATATAAGCAATTTCAGTAATGAGCATTTTGAGCTAACATGATATAAAATAAAAGCCAGAAGCCATGTGTTACAAACTGAAATTGCAGTTTAAAGTTTTGTACTTGCAATTTCTCCGACACATGTAAATTCGGAAAAGAAAACCTCACTATTTTTTATGCGGCAAAAAAATTTCGTCTCGAGTTTATTCTAAACAAAGTAGTAAAATCCTTTAAGGATGCCTTAACGTTAAGGTATTTGCTAAATACATTGGAATTCGGAATTACTGTACTCAATTCAAATCTTAGACACTTGGCAACTTTTATTCTTTAAGGCCGACCAATTCATGTGATGCGTTAAGTTTTAGCCAACTAATACATGAGCCGGGGTCCAATCACATGTGATGAAGGTTGAGTGTCTGATCGCATTTACTTTCTCTGTGCGTTTCTTAGTGGTTCGGACCCCACTATAATGTTTTGTCAATTTTTATTTATTTATTGGTAAACATATAAGCAGGCTTGTGTGCTCAATTTCATGCATACCGCTTACAAGCCTTGCCATCTAGAAAGACATATTTTTAATTCAGAGAAAGACAACAGGAAGATACATCTAGAGTTACGGTGAATGTATTAAGTCTAGACTTCAGAGTTGGAAAGTTATCACATGGTCAGGTTAATGAAGAACGTCGAGTAGAGGTCAGGTATTTCACTACAGTCTTCTGACCTAGACTCTAAAATGAGATATTGAAGTATAAATACGCGCCAGTATTGTTTTTGGATCTGCATTGAGGATCATTCACAAATTAACACACTACTCATTAGTTTATATATAATTTATGATAAAGTTACCAATATGATAAAGTTACCAATCAAGCCGATACTTCTTCAATTTAATTTTTATTTACTGCTCATGCATATGCAAGCTTGGGGGTTAATTACAAAGTGCAGCTTGAAAGCAATGTCAAGTTGAGGTAACTATGTACTATATTTACGTCGCACTAGAGCTGCGCAATAGGCTATTGGCGACTGCCTGGGAAACATACCTGAAGATGATACGAAGACATGCCTTCACACTTTTGATCCTTTGCAGTGGAGAGGGCTCCCCTGCTTTGGTTGGTAGCCCGACGACCACCTCGAAATCGAGCACTTTACAGTATAAAAGTTTAACGAGGACCGATACCATGAACTGTCCGTCTCTACGCAGGCTGATCAAAGTGGCCACCTACCAGTTTAGTGATCGCAGCCAGCGATGCTTGACGTCGGTGTTCGATTGGGAGCCGTGATTTTGCAATCAGTTCACTGCGGGACCCTATCAAGTCGAAGAACAGATAGTACAAATTAGAGAAGGACAACGCAAAGATACATCTTGGGTAAAGATTGGATTTGAACCCGATACCTTTACGTCGCAAAGTGCTTGGTAGATCAACAATAGCATTAGTCCAGGGAGGACTCCCAAGATTCCCTACTTGAATTAAGTGCTAACAAGATAGTCAAGACGAGGTGCTGACTTTGTATGCTGCCTTCCTATAATCAAACTGAAACCTTATTAATCCCAGTTCAAAACATTTTCTCTCTATTAGATAATTTCAGCAACCTTCTTTTCACCTTAAAATCTTTCAAGTCATATATATATATATATATATATATATATATATATATATATATATATATATATATATATATATATATATATATATTATGTGTTTTTCAAGAATAATTAGTGATAAATGTCTTTCAATTTAATAAGGATATAGTATCAGGATGCAGTAATTTATTCATATTTTATAATTTTTTTTATCTAAACAGAATTCACGAACAGACCATTTTAAGCACTTCAAATTAATCATTTCTAGGGTGCATCTCAAATATACTCATAAGTTAATACAGCCAGAAATCAAAATTACAAAATCAGGTACTGAAAATAATTTTCTTTAGTGATTCATATTTTTTTTCGACAAGTTTCAGGTTTGTCCCTGACACGATATATTCACAATCTAGAAAATATTGCCCCAAGAGTATAAACAAGAAAGTTGCTAAAAGTTAAAATTACAGTTGTTGATTTTCAGTATTTGAACGGAATTATTTGTAGCACGTTGAGAAAAAAAATTAACCAACAATTAATTCAGAAAAAACGACTTTTAATTGTGAATTATTTTTTAAATAAAACTTTAAGTTATGAATTTTGCAATTTAAATAATTTTGGTAGGTATTTTCTAACATAATGTTTTGATGGCCAATTAATTCAGTATGTTGGTAAAGAAAATATGTTTTCTTTTCGAAAAGCTGTTTTGCTTTCTATTTTTGTAAATTAAATTACTGAGCTATTAGGAATGTCTCAGTTGTTTTAGTTGGTAAACTTTCACTTACTAGACAAACATTTGTTCTCATTGTCTCTTTTTTTTCTTGATTGTATGTACTGAGCTAGAATAAACGCATCAAGAAAAGAGGATTAATTCATGCTGGATTAAATAATATGAAAGAAACTATGCCACGTAACGCATTTCGTTTTTTAACAAGTTTTTTTTTTATTATTAATATTTAAGTAGAAGCCTGCATTTTAGTGATAATAAATAACTTGCTATTTCGCTGAATTGTGTGTCTCACATATTATATTTCTGACCTCCAATAAAAAAATCATTAAGGAAAAAAAATAATTCATTCATACAGTTGATATTTTGAAACTTTTACATAACATTTTGAGAGATAACTACTGTTCTATATTTAAAATTCTATTAAAAAACAACACAGAAAAGGTGGTAATTATGACTAAATGTCTTTTACTGTGTAAAAACATACACTTATGGTGTAATTGGTTAATTACCCATATTAAATCGTCCAGAGGCGTAATTCAATGAACATTTTGCTCTTAAAAGGAAAAGATAACATTCTCTTATGAAAACAAAATTTTATTCATATTCCTATACCATCACGCTGCTCATGACGTTCTGCTCTCAGCTCTCGGGTTGCATTCTAATTGTTGTCGGCTTGGCGATGAATTTATTCGCCACCGCCACAGAGTATCCCCCCAGTGACTGAGGGTAACCGAGGAAACGATATAACCACAAGAGCAGAATATGTAACAAGAATTGTACAATGAATATAACTAATAATATGAAAATTAGTAAACAGAAATTGAAAAAAAATAATAAAATTTTTTACAACTGTAAACATATATCAGAAACTAAACTACAATAAGGAATTATTTAGTAATGTTTGTCTCTAATTTTTTTGGAAATCTGACATGTCTGCCAGATCTTGTACGTGCAACAGTTGGTTGTTGTTTAGCTGGCTCATTTGGTACAATTGGTTTTGACATTGTTTTTAAAGCAGTTTCCTTTAAATAAAAGGCGGGTTTTACTCGATCAAGAGAAACCGTTGTTTTTCGACCATTCAGTTCAATGGTAATGGTTTTTTTAGTTCTATTAATCACTTTATGAGGACCGGAGTAAGGTTGACGCAAGGGAGGTTTTACATGATCAGCACGAAGATAAATATGTGAACAAGTTTTCAAATCGGGATGTAAAATTTTTCGTTGCAATGCGCTGTTGTGGCAGTTGGTAGTATTTGCTGCATGTGATCTCGTAATTTTGAAAGGAATTCATGACTGGATGTGGTAGGTTTTGTATTTTCAAATATCTCACATGGCAGGCGTAAAGGAGAACCATATATTAGTTCAGCTGGAGAAGAATTCAAGTCTTCTTTAATGGCTGTTCTTATCCCCAATAGGACAACTGGAATGGTCTCATGCCACGGGTTATTTTCATGGGCTTTTATTGCAGACTTTAGATGTCTGTGGAATCTTTCTACTATTCCGTTTGAAATCGGATGATATGCAGTAGTCCGTATTTTAGTCGTCCCCAATAAGTCTGAAAACGCTCTGAACAACTCCGATTCAAACTGTGCTCCTCGATCGGTTGTCACGATGGAAGGACAACCAAATCTGCTAATCCATGCATTAAAGAAAAATTTGCAGATGGTTTCTGCTTTTTGGTCAGGAATTGGTATGGCCTCCGGCCATCTGGTAAATCTGTCAATCATTGTCAAAATGTAATTGAAACTACCAGAGGGAGGTAGAGGTCCAACAATGTCCATATGGACATGGGAAAAGCGTCCATCAGGAAGTGAAAATGTTCCAAGAGGTGTTTTAGTATGTCTTTGGACTTTTGAGCGTTGGCAAGGTTCGCAACACTTAACCCAGTCTTTTATTTGGCGTTTCATGAATGGCCAAACAAATCTAGATGAGATTAATTTGGTACTGGCTAGAATACCAGGATGAGATATATTGTGTAGGTGATCAAATATGATTTTTCGATACGACTCTGGCACAAATGGTCTTGGCTGGCCGGTTGATGTATCACATATTAAGTCATCATCAGAAATATGACATGGTTTTAATTCAAGTTTCAGAGAAGTTGTTTGATTATTAAGATATTTAAGTAGCTCTGGATCATTTTTTTGTGTTTCAGCAAATTTCTTAAAATCTAAAAACGTTGTTTTGGTAATAGAATCAATTTCAATTCTAGATAAAGCGTCCGCGACTACGTTTTGAAGACCGAGCACATGACGGATATCTGTAAAGTATTGGGAGATGAAATCTAAATGTCGTACTTGCCGAGGTGAACATTTGTTGGGATTTTGTTTAAAGGCAAATATTAAGGGTTTTTGATCTGTATAGATTTGAAATTTTCTCCCCTCTAACATGTGACGGAATTTCCTAATCGCGGAGTATATAGCAAATAGTTCCCTGTCATACGTTGACCAATTGCGCTGACTTTTATTTAACTTGGTAGAGTAAAAAGCTATAGGTTCCCATTTATCTTGCGAAAGTTGCATTAAAGCACCACCAACTGCGACATTGGATGCATCTACCCAAACACTTATTTCAGCTCCAGGAATGGGGTGCCTCAAAAGCGTTGCCTGAGCAATAGCATTTTTAGCGGCAATAAAAGAATTTTCAGTGTTTTCGTTCCATTTAAGAGGTTCGGAAGAATCGTGACCTTTGGAACGAGACTTTTTTCTGTTTTTATGCCCTTCTAAAAATTGAACTAAAGGAGCAAGTATATGGGCGGCTCTTGGTATAAAACATCGGTAAAAATTAAACAATCCTAAAAATTGACGGAGTATAGTGAGAGTAGAAGGCTTAGGAAAATCAGTTATGCACTTAACTTTATCAGGGAGGGGTTCAATTCCTTTTTCAGAAAGGTTAAAACCCAAAAAATCAATTGATGATAGGCCGAAAATACATTTAGAAACGTTTATGCAAAGACCATATTCCTCTAATCTAGAGAATAAAGCTTTTAAATGTTTGAAGTGCTCATCTAGATCTTTTGATGCAATAAGAATATCGTCCACGAAAGCATAAACGTTTGTTAAGCCACGAGTGACTTCATCAATAAACCTTTGAAAAGTAGCACTGGCATTGCATAGCCCAAATTGCATCCTCAAACTCTCATACAAACCAAATGGTGTGCATATCGCAGTCTTGTGAACGTCTCCAGGATTTATGGGAATCTGATGGTAGGCTTTGACAAGGTCGATTCGACTAAATATCTTAGATCCATGTAAATTTGCAGTAAAATCAGCGATGCAAGGGATTGGGTATTTGTCTTTAACTGTTTGTGCATTCAAAGCACGGTAATCCCCCACTGGTCTCCATTCTAACGATCCTTTTTTAGGTATCATATGAAGAGGTGAAGCATAGTTGCTACTAGAGGGTCTTATATGCCCTAATTGCATCATGTTTTCGAATTCTGATTTGGCGATTTTTAACCTATCAGGAGCTAACCTACGTGGCTTTGCCACTACCAGCGGTCCTTTAGTTATTATGTAATGTACAGTATTATGTTTGACTGGTTTATTGGGATCAGGTAATTTTGTTATAGATGGATATTCTTTTAGGAGATCAAAATATTTATTATTTTCAGAAATTGTTTTAACAGTATGCAGTTCCGTTTGCTTTAAATGACCAGGAGTTTTTAACTTAGTTTTTAAGTCTCTAATACATTTATTTCTAAGGTCAGGCATCAATTCAAAATTATGGAGAAAATCAGCTCCGAGAATTGGTGTATTTACATTGGCAACTAAAAATGTCCAATTAAACTGCCTTCTTAACCCGAAATCTAAATTTAAAGTTTGTTGAGCATAAACATTAATTGTTGAGGAATTCGCTGCAATAAGTGTCTGTTGGGGAGGGTTACGTTTTTGAAAATTATTTGCACATAAAATAGAAACATCACTGCCTGTGTCTACCAAAAAGGAAACATTTGTTTTTCGGTCTCTAATGAACAGGCGACGTGAAATTTGCGGCAAAGAATAAGTCGCCTCTACTCTTTGCTGGTTTCGTTTCCCTGCCAAGCGCAAGGTTGAACACATTTTTCGGGCTTACATTTTTTTTCCGAAACGTTGATGATACCAGCAATGTTCTGAATTTCGATACCGAGAGTTGGATTGAGATCTATAACGAGGATTACTGCCGTTTCTTTGAAAAGGTGATCTACCTCGAAATGAAAGGCGATCAATCCTTTTATTTATTTTCTCGATTTCGCGAAATATTCTATCTTCACTTGACTGTCCATTAGAACCAGAAATAGCAAAAGTTTCGACTGGGGACGGGGTAACTTCTAAAATTCGATCCGAAATTTCAGCCGCTTTGTCAAGAGTTATATCAGAAACTGCTGCTAATATTGATTGAACGGATGACGGCAATCGCTGTAAAAACAATTCTGGCATAAGTTCATTTGGAACCTTAAGCGATTGAGCACGGCGCTTCATAGATCGTAATAAATCAGAAGGCTTTCTAGAACCCAATTCTTCGCCCGATAAAAGTTGTCGAATCTCTTGCTGGGAAGAATCCCCAGAACGCTTTATAAGCTCTTCCTTTAGTTTCTCATATGGGTCAATTGCATCGGGTTTCATAAGAATATCACGAATTAAGGAAGCTACATCGGGAGGAAGATTCGAAACTACATAATTATATTTCGTTATAGGTTCTGTAATTGCTTTTGGTTTTGCTAAAGCAAATGTGCTTTCGCACATAACAAACCATAAGGCAGGATCTGATCTGTTGTAAACAGGAATTTGGACAGCCGAAACTTCGGTCATTATGCAAGGTCTTCAAAAACGAATTACTAAATATTGGTTTACAATGATTTAAATGACATTAAAATAAAAACAATAAATTCCAAATTTGCAATTAAAACTATATATAACATTACTTAATCAAATAAAATAATATATTCACTAAGAAAATGAATAAAAATAAATGAATTGACATTCTTAACCGTTAAGAACATATTACTCGACATTAAGAACAACGTAACATTTTCATTTAGAACAATACTGTTATTTAAAGCTTTTTAAGTTTAAAAAAAATTATTTGACTAAATAAATAATGATCCAGTAGCACTTATCTGTATATTAGGTTCAGTTGAATGTAGTTACTTTTCAATTTACATAATGTAGAACAGTCTTTTTGAAGAAAATTTTTTTATGCTTCTGGAACAATATTCTACACCTACAGCTTACTTTCGATTTGAAATTTCAATCCATTTTCATGCGTGTTATGTTCGAGGTCACCATTATGGTGTAATTGGTTAATTACCCATATTAAATCGTCCAGAGGCGTAATTCAATGAACATTTTGCTCTTAAAAGGAAAAGATAACATTCTCTTATGAAAACAAAATTTTATTCATATTCCTATACCATCACGCTGCTCATGACGTTCTGCTCTCAGCTCTCGGGTTGCATTCTAATTGTTGTCGGCTTGGCGATGAATTTATTCGCCACCGCCACACACTCATATTTTAAAAGCGAGCTTTTCCTTACGTATATATGTATAACAGACAGTCTTGAAGTCAACAACAAACTCTCACCGAGCTGTATTCAAATATAAACAGGAAACAAACAAATTTCAAATAAGAAAAAAATACAAACCTTGTAAAAAATCGATTCTCTTAACAAAGAAAAAAATGGCATTTTTTTGTACTGCTGTGCGTTCTTCTAGCTCAGAGGTCGCCAAAGTGGTCTATATAGACCCCCAGGGGTCTATTTAGAAAAAGCGGGGGTCGATCTGAGCCAATAGGTCGAATGGAGGTCGATCCGAATCGGAAGGGTCAATGGGGGGTGGAAGAAAAAACAGTTCTTAATACGCAAATCACACATACCCAATGGGTATATAAAATTTGTGAATTTTTTTATAATTGACTTAACATCAGTTTCTTTACAGAACATAAATTAATAAACGTATATTTATTCGGGTAACACAAGTATTTACGTACCAGCACGCAGTGGCACGAACTCTGCACCTCTGGCTTATAAGACATTTGCATATGCGTAAATAAAGCTGCAAGGAAATGATGTAACAATTATCGAAGCTCGAACAATACTGTTAGGCTTCCAAGTAAAATTAAATTTATTTAGATCTTCAGTATTTTTCAAGTCTGTGACAATTAGAAATAAAAGAAGAAGACTTGGAAATATATACAGGTCATCTTCAAAAATTGAGCGATGATTTTAAATTGCGTTTTGTTGATTTGGAAAACACTGACATCCCTAATTGGGTTATTGTGCCATTTTCTGCTCAAATTGAAAACGTGGACATCAACCTGCAAGATGAGCTTGCTGAATTATTATCGGATCTTGAAGCAAAGAAGCCTTTTTAAAAATTTAACAATAAGCAAATTTTGGACAAATATAAATATAATGCAAAAATATACAAAACTTTACGAAATAGCTCAGCCATTTATGCTAGCATTTCCAAGTTCCTGTATGATTGAAGCCGGTTTCAGTCACGTAAATTCAATCTTAACTAAGTACAGAAATAAATTAAATGTGGAGTTTCGAGGGGATTTAAGATTAAAATTGGCCAATTTTGAACCGAATATAGCAAACCTTGCTAAAAAAAAACACCAGGCACACCCATCTAATTGATTATGAAGCAATAAATCTGTAGTTACTTGATTTATTATTTCTACTTATTTATAATTACTAATTATTTAATAAATATTAAGGTATTTAAATTTCAACATTAATATATTTTTCATAAACTTTTTTGTTACACAATGTACTATTACTTTAATAAATGTTTAAAATCATAAAATAAATGTACAAACACAGTATCTAAAAGAGTTTTATTTTAATTAACAGAAAAATACTTTTATGGGGGTCGATGGAGATTTTGAAAAATTATATAGAGGTCGATGATCAAAAAAGTTTGGCGACCCATGTTCTAGCTTATTGCTACGCACGTCAAGGATGAAGCGCAGCTAATATATTTTGTTTTTCTGAGACCAATAACTGAATTTTCATACCCCCCGAAAAGAACTTTAAATTATTTTTTTTTCTCTAAATAGGAAATTACAATCTTGAAGGTGGTGCATTGTTTCTGTTCTACTATATTTCAGGGAAGCCAAAAAAGAGAGGCTTACAAAAGTATGACATTTAATTCAGACTTACCGATTCATTTCAGCAAACGTTAGCTTAACTAATTCTTCAATTCTTTTCAACGATTAAATTCGTTAATTTCTCTGGTATTTTAATCATTAAATGAATTAACTATACTCAATATTACAATAAATGAGATCAATATTGCTGTATGAGATTAATATTTATTAGAATCCAGCGTTCTTTAACTACTTTTTCTTTAGGAGAATTTTTTCTAGGTTGTCATTGATCGCAATTATAATCCAAACTCTTCTGATTTAAAATTTATTACCTGGACTAAAAAAAAAGTATCATTTTTATATTTTATTTTAGAAAATGACAAACAGGGGAGCTTGTCCCCAGCTAAAAATAAACTGCAGTTTTTCTGCAGAACTGAAGTAATTTTGCAGTTTTTCTAGAGTTAACTGCAGATTTTCTGTAGTGCAATCTTAACTGTAAAAACACTTCAGTTATTTCGCAGCTAATTTGAAGTAATTTCTCAGTAATTTATTTTGAAAAAACTTTTAGCTATTGTCTACAAAATTACTGTAGTTTAAGTGAGGTCACTCTAAAATCATAAATTTAGAAAAAACTGAAACTTTAAATCCGTGGTTATTCTGCAGTAAATTTGAAGTAATTATGCAGTCATTGTTTCAGAAGTATACGTCTGATGAATCTGCAGAAAAAACTGCAGTTATTTTGTATTGTTGTAAAATTGAAGGAGTTGGTCTTCAAATCTTGCTTTCCTGGTTGGTATATAAAATTTTTATAATGTTTGTCTTTTTTTTTTTTTTTTTTTTTGATTATATGCTAATTTCTTATAATTAGGTAAAAATTCTAAACATATATATTGATAACGGAAATAACGTACATTATCTATATTCATAAAAGTTAAAATTCATAAAATACATACTTGATTTAATTGTAATTATTTATAATTCAGAAGCGTCAAAAACTGGTAAGTAAGATTTTGACACAATTTAATTAGTTTAAAATATGTCTAAAATTAGGTATTTAAATTTTCCTGTATTTTAGTAATTTTATTAAAAAGTTTATTTTTATTAATTTCTATTATTTATTTCTTTTTGACTTCAGAAAACTATGTTTGCGCAAAGTTTATGGTAAAAACAATATTAAAAACAATATTAAAGTAAAGGCAAGTAGTTATTGT
The DNA here is from genome assembly GCA_949128135.1 of Parasteatoda lunata. Classification (NCBI taxonomy): domain Eukaryota; kingdom Metazoa; phylum Arthropoda; class Arachnida; order Araneae; family Theridiidae; genus Parasteatoda; species Parasteatoda lunata. The sequence continues at coordinate 43,676,937 of OX421971.1, forward strand.
TAATTAGTTAATTTTTTTATTCGAATTCATACTAAGCTAGGACTATTTCAGAACGAAAATTATACTTATTTTTTCTAATCAAAACAAATATTTAGTTTGGATTTTAAACAATTGTATATCAAAAGAGTTTACAAAAATGAATTTGAAAAGTGATATTGAATCCAGATTTTTTAGCTTCAAACATCTTCTTCAAATATTTATTAATTTCACTTTGTTTCAGAAATTCGTCTTAAATAAACTTAGGCAATTTAAAACAATATATCTTCTTTTATTGCTTAAAAATATAGCTTTATAAATTAAAAAAATAATTTTGTTTAAAAAAAAAATAACTCATTGTATTATCAATTGAACCTAAATGAGCATAATATTTATAAAACTGCATGCTTTACAAATTCGCTTAAAGCTCCTTACATTTAAAAATTAAATTTAAAGGAAAAATAACTAAACTTATGGCAAAAAAAAACTCAAATCTACATTGTTAGGAATTTTTCATAAAAAACACTCTTAAGTAATAAGTCATTTAATTGTTTTTTTACCGTATACAATCAAAAGATTTGGATATCTATAAAATGATGCTATTCAAATTGCTAACCCTGAGAAAGTTTATTAACTGTGTTTTCACCTTATTTGATTTAACAATTACAAACTTTATCCTTGCCCACAAGACTCAGCTCATGAAACTATTTAGTTCTTTGCGGTTGTCCTGATACAGGGCTGTAGCCGCGAGGGCTAATCTGTCAATCTCACGCCAGACAGGAAACGAGTTCGAGTCCCAGGATACAATGTGTCGACATATTCACCATAAGAACTTTCACAAGTACTATACTTAAATAATTAAATTCAATATAGAATAAGATTAAGTTAAAAAAAAGTCCGTCGAAATCTTTTTTCAAAAGAAACTTTTTTTTAAACAGAAACTACAGTATCTTCTATCACTCACGATAGATGGCACCACTAAATACAGACATTTTGAATATTAACCGTAAAAATTTTGAAGTTGGTACTACTACAAAATTACTTCAGTTTACAAACTGCAGTAATTTTGCAGTGTTTCGACTTCAAAAACTCTGCAGTGCTATGGGCCAAATCACCACAGTCTTCAAACTGCACTTTTTCTGTAGATTTTCTGCAGTTTATTTTTAGCTGGGTCGTTATACACCGCTGGATTGGAAATTCGCATCTCGTAAGAATGGATAGCGTAAAAGAGCTTTTTTTTTTTAAAAAAAATACTGCTGCTGTGTTAAATTGAAGAATAATAGCAAATTGACAAAAATGCAAAATATGTATTTAATATTATTAAGGGATAGTTTCACAAAAATTAATATTTATTTTTTTATTATTTTGTTAGTTTGTTGAATTGTGAGCAAGTTTCTTTGGTTTTATCTTATTTAATATATATATTTAGTTGCATTGATTTGGATTAAAAAGAATAGTAACTTTTACAACAAAAAATACTTCTCGAAAAATTCACAATTTATTTCTATATATATAAAAAACCAGAGAGTATTTCTACTAAAAGCATATAAGCTTCTTTAATTGGCATAAAGCTCAGACCCTCAACTATGTAGGTCACACGAGGCACTTCAAAAGAATTTTCAGAGTGCAAAAAAAAAATTATGTCGGAAAAAGCAATCAAATCAACACTTCTTAAGTTTCTTGTATCTTTTTTTGAAATGTGAAACTGTCATGGATTTTTTTTTTACCTTTTTTACAACTAGTTAGGGTTAACAAGATAAAGAAATACCATACGAACTCTAATATTTGCTGACGAAGTTACTTCTCTTTACATTTAAGATTCCTTATGTTTTTATATTTCTTCAATAATTTATTTTCCAACATCCACCTAAATTACTTCAAAGTTTTGATCTTGAATTTCTAAATTATTTTGAATAAAAGAAACAAATTCTAAGGCAGAATGGGTTTTAAATATTCTCATTGTAAGCGATGTGAAAAAAGTTTTTATGAGTGTTTTAGATGTATTTTTATAATTAATACTTTTTAAGTGATAAGTGTTTAATATATTTTTCATCTCTTTTAAAACATTTTAACTAGGATTTTTCACAGCTAATTTTATTAAAATATCTTACTAGTTTGTTTAAATTTTTCTTGATTATGTTTTTTTGTGAAAGAACATTTTGTTAATAATTGAAAAAATATAACTTGTCAATAAGTCGTTATATTTAAGATTATAAATAACATATAGTAAAAAATTAAGCAGGCGGATATTTTTATAGCTTAATTTATTAATGAATTATGTTTAATTTATTAATGAAAAAATCGATTACCATAGCTGTACGTAGATCCGTAAATTTGGTACCCATTAAAACAGTACTAATTCCCATACCGTCATACAATCTCCAATAAATTTGCTTTTTTTTTAAATTTGCTCTCCAATAATTTTTTCTCTCCATTAAATTCACTTTTACGTGCGCAACTTAAGTTTATTTATTTTAATTTCCTTTGGTTTTCAATTTTTGATAGCCTGACTATAAACCAAATAAAGCTGGGTTTTTGATAGCTTTAGAAATACTTTTTCGGTGATGCGTTTATTCATTAGCTTGTAAAAACTATTGAATTCAAAACGTGAATTCTTTTTTGAATAAAGCTGTAGGGCTAACTAACGTTACTGGTAATATTTTTTTTAAATCGCCTCTCCTGAATGATTTTTAAAGTTGTTCCTTTTGGATGATCTTTAAACATTAAAATTTGCCTGTGAAATTTTTAAACATTATTTTAGGAGTGCAAATTTTTACTTTTAACTTGCTGTCTGAGTTTTAAAACCCTTGTACAGTTTAATAAAGATATATTAGATTCACATACTCAAACTCTTCAATTTATTACAAAACTAAGATTACAAACTCTTCATTTTATTAGTATGGTACTTTTATTATTATATTACATTTTATTATAATATTCTGCATAAATCTTGCCCTGAGAGTAAATTCGCACTTCAATTTTCTTTAAAAATAATATAGTTAAATTTAAATGTTTTCTACTTAAATACATTTACTATATTGAAGCAATCATTTGTTACTGAAAAAATAGCATCTTACCGTTGTGAGATTTTTCTAGTTAAACAAAGCAGATTTCAATTCGAAAGTGAAAATTAGTGAGTTCGATTCATAGTTGGACTAAAATTCACTATAAAAAAATAGACGCCTTGTTAAAATTTAATGATTTGCAAATTTTTATTAATCCGCTTACAAAAGTGATTCTGATATATGAAAAAACAATTTTATTCAGGGAGACAATAATATTTTTTGCATTTATAGAGGGTATCCTGGAAAAAGTCTAGAAAATGGTCAAGTACCTATCTTGAAACAATACAAAAGAGAAATTTCATGTGTTCTATTATTGAACGATCTTAATTGAACGATCTAAGTATTATATTTTATTGATAAATTCAGTTAAAAACGAAATTGTGTTTTGAGAAAGAAAATATATAAGATGTCTTAAATCTTCTTCGGCTATTTTTGTCATGTAAGGAACATACGACCGATCGTATTTGTTTATTTTTATGGTTGGAGGAAGGAAGAAAATGTTTATTCCCAAATTACGTGATCACTTGCTAAACGTATGTTTCGAAGTATAGTAATTCGTAAGGGAAAAAGGCTACGTGATGATTGCAAAAGTATCGTAACACTTTCTCGTTTCTTTTCAATCTTCACACTCTAAGATTGCTTCCCCGAGAAAAATAACGCGTTCTTTCCTTGTATTTTTTTTTTTTTTTAACAAAAACATATAATTTGTTTTTCAAACATGCATTGATACTAAGAATCTCCAGCTTCAAAACTAGATAAATATATTAAAAACTAGGACATGAGGTGCATTTGTTTGTCAGCGTTGATAAATATGTACTTGAAAAGTTTTTATTTTTTTAAAAATAGACAAGCAAAGCCATTTGTTCTTGTAGATGAATAAAAATAAATGCAAATGTAAAACATATATTCTGTGCACGGCTGGAGAAAAAAAAACACGTTAAATTACGTACTGTATGGTAATATCATTTCTAGCAAAAACACATACGCCGTATTTAAACAAATGAAAAATAAAAATATATCCTATTTTTATTTTGGTAATTTTTCCGTTCATATGACGACGGTTTTGCGGAAATTCTGGTTTTTAAAATTATGGTTCTTATGACCACACACTTTGTAATACACAACTAAAAAATAAATTTAACCAAATAAATGATGTTTGTATGCCATGATATAAAGTACCATGATGAAATTGACAAATTTTACCGCATTTTATTCCATATTATAAAACCCTATTTAATTTCCCCAAAATCATTAACAAAAGCGCTTCCGTAAAAAAGTACCACGGTTTTTGGTGTTCCCAGTGATCGATGAACATGGCAAATTGAACCATATTTTGTGTGTTTGATCACACTTTTTTTCTCAGTGTGAATAAAAATTCTGTTATATTTTAACGAGGGATAATAGTACAGTTATATTTATAAATATTTATGTTAGAAACATTTATGGAAGCTAATAGACTGGTCTTGCAATATTTTCTATGAATTAAAAAATACTTTTTGTTTGAATATTTTAGAGTCCAAAGATATCTGAAACGTCACTCGCAAATCAAGCTGACGTGTTTATACAGATGGCCGTTTTGGTAAAGAAAAAATCTATCTAAAATATAAATATAATAATAACATAATAAAGATTTTAAGAAAAAAATGGAAGAGAAAGAAGAAAGATAATAAAATAAAAAATAAAAAAACAACAAAAAAAATAGAAAAAAGAAAAGGGAAAAAATAATAGGAAAAAAGGAAAAGAAAAAAATAATATAAATAATGTGACATTATAATATTGAAATTAATAATAGAAAAAAAAAGAAACTGAATAAAAATCACTGAAATTTTGTCAATTGTAGGATAATTACAATTGAAAAAATATTGTAATCGATATATTAAAAAATAATTATTTCAAAAGACCCTTTGAGTTCTTATCTAGCTAATAACTTGTAATTATAAAAAAATACATTTAAAATCTGGAATTATGCAGGAACATTTCAATTTAGTACTAAAAACAATAAGAATTTCATTCGAATTTAAAAATATATTTTAAAATATATTTTAAAATATTAGTATCTTGAATGCCAATATTAAAGTTTCCAATTCAGAAAAATAACAATAAAACCTTTTAAAGCTAACAATACTTTTTTAGTCCTGAACTTACAGTTGGTAACGTCTTCAATGTAAAACTATAGTTCTGAAAGTGTAAAACCCAGTACTTGCTACAAAATAGACACATTCTTATGTGTAATTTCAGAATCTAGAAAAAAGAACTATGTGCTTAAGGTGATATTGGCAAGTGAAACTTCGAAAACTTTCCATTGAATGATATTTAAGCTTAGCACATTTTTATAACTTTATCTTCAATTTGGAACAAAAATGTCTAAATTTTCTCTTTTTTTGAGTTATTCAAAATTGCGTCTTGATTTTTTTGAGTCTTTTATTGCGTCTTGAAATTTTTCATTTAACTTTAAATGAGCTGTGTTTCGGGTATTGCAATTAGTAAATCATATTTTAAATTCTTAATTGTCAAATAAATGGTAAAATCTTATTTTGATTACAGACTTAGAAAAAATTCAACAATTCCAATATAATTTTTCTAATATTTTTTTTTTACTAATTTTACTATGCTTATAATTATTTCATAACATATTATTCATGCTTTATCAAGATTAAACAGCACTTAACTGTTTAACGTGATTACGCATTTTCTTACATTTAAAAAGATATAAACAAATTCCTTCCCTCAATCATCTTATGATTAGACTTCTTCTTTAATCAAATTTTAAATTTTCCTAGCGATGTCTTTTCGCAAAGGAAAAAAAAAAAAATCTGTAATTCATCGATATTTTCATAACTTTTCTACGCTGTTCATGCAAATATCCGGTTATGCTAAATAATCACAGATCTATTTTATAAATTGCTCTCATAAATCAAATAAATGTATCTTTAAGGAAATTCATTTTATAAATATTGATTATTGAAGGTTAGGAAAACTCATATACATCTTAACTGTCATATTTCAAATTATAAGCTGCTTATTTAGTCCCATATATCCGACGTAAAAAAGGGGCAATATACTACCGTATTTTAGTGTTTTATCTCTAGTCTTTAAAAGTCATTAAAAAGAGATTAATATGAAAAAACTAGGGGGCTAAACCCCCTGTTCGCTGCCGCTCCCCAGCCCCGATGATTGCTTCGCAATAATTGTCTTTTCTTGGCAGAAAACAGTTTGTCTACATAAGTTAAAATAATTCACTTAACAGATATGTACTAAAAGGAATTCTGTTTGCTTACTCTTATGCCTCTACTACCTACGTCCAAATATTACTATTTATTAGTATTATAAACATTTGGATGTCTTGGTGAACGGAAGTGATTTTTCGAAGTAATCATTTTTTAAAATAACATTTATATTCTTATAACATTACATTGTTCAAACAAATGAGTTCACAACCATAATTTAATATTCTCGCTAATAATAGCAGTACTGGAAAATAAGTTTAAATTAGGGCCACAAAAAAATTTAAAGAAAAACAATACCTTTACGACTATTGTTAATTTTATGCTGATGACAACCAAAACAATGTGGAAATGAATGAGGGAAAACTGGATCCTACCACGTGATTTTCCGGCCAACAAAAATGCGCCGACAACAATGGAAAACGGTATCAGACCATTATGATTTTATATTATATAGAGATATTCTACGCCTCGTGTCTGAAAAACATGTGATACCAAGTAACGCGTGCTTACACACTGGGAAAAAAAGTATGGTCAGAACTATATGAATATGGTGAAAGATTTAAATGAGTAACGTGAAACTATAGAATATGGTGAAATTTACAGTTCATTTCGGATAAAATTACGAAAAAAAGCACAAGCACCCTGTTTGTGGATTTCCTAATATCCATTTTACTGTAAAATAAATTATAACTGCAAAATTTTAAACCCTAATTTCCCCAGTAATATTTATTTAATTACAGTGATTCAGCTATTTTCCTGTAAATATTAATGTAAAAATTAAGGTTAATCAAATGTTTTGTTCTATAAAATTTCCTATTAAAAATAAATTTTATGGTATAAAATATTAGCATCCTGAGTGCTATTACTTATTACCGTAATTTGTTTCGTAATTTTTTACAGTGTGTGTCTGCAAAAAGAGCATTTTTGTATGCAGTAATTTTTACCGAAGAGCTTTGGTAATGACTTTGGTAAATTCAACAATGAAATACGGTTTTAAAATTTTTTTTAGTTTTATCATGATTCCTTAAAGCATTGTATGAAAATCATTTATTCGTTAAAATTTACTTTACAGTTTTGTATTTTGTTTGGAGTGATCCACAAGGTATTTTTTAGTATTTTTACTACACTCTTATCATTTTCTAACTTAATAATGAGTATTAAATATTCTTATCACATTGTATTTCTTGTACACATGTTGGTAATTTGAAGTTTTTAAGTTTTTTTTATTAGTTTTTTGTGCAACAAAACCAGTTGTAACCGAGAAAGAAGAAAAAACCTTTCACGAAAAAAAGCACCCTAATAATAAATTTTGCACCATAAATTTTGCAATAACTTTCCAACAATTCTGAATTTAAAAAAAAAAAAACAACCCCGAATTAAAATTAAAAATTGAAATGTTTATTTGCACATTAAATTTTAATAGTGTAGTTACTTGATGTAATTATCAAATGCCATTTTTTTTTTCCATGGTATTCTCTGCATTCGGAATTTTCCCCTTTAAAATTTAAAGTTTTTAAGTCTAAGATTTTTCTCAGCAAATCAAAATATAACATAAAGTTAAATACCCAAAACAGCTGCAGCGCTCAGGAATTTTAATTTTGAGAGAAACGTTACTTTCTGCGCTCTAGATTCAGCCCGAAAGTTTCGATAGCTATCCCCCGTCAATGAATGTTACGTCACGTTTGTACCTTACGTCATATGACTTTTATTTGTGGGGATATGTTAAAATAAGTGAAATTTTTGTGCAGATGTAAATGAGGGAAAGTGATTTTAATTTGATTTATAGAAAGATTAAGCGTTCTAAAATAAGTATGATGGATGTTGTAATTGATAAAATGCAAGATTAAACTCAGCTAGAACAAGAACGCATTGGTAAGGGCAGACTTTAAAATTTTTATTTTAATCTTCCAGCACGCGCTCTCAGTAAGTTTAGATAATCACGTGTATTACATTTTTTCCGACAGCTGTTTTTCTTACAGTTTTGGCACTGAAAACAACAGAAAAAAATGAATATTAATAACAAATTTGTCAGGAAAAAATCCTATCATGTATAACAATCCAAAGTATGCCATCATTTCCACTATTGAGGTAACAGTACCGTCTGTATCTCTTGAATATCCCTTTTAGCATACTTATATATTTATTTACACAGTCCAAATTTTATCAATTATATTTATGTCAATTATTTTTAGAAATGATCCTATTGCATCCTCAATATCCTTGGCACGAGGCTTTAGGGCAGGAGACACTTTTACAATATTTATCTTTTTCGTTTTTGAGCAGTATGAATACTTTACTTTTCACAACTTAAAAGATTTATCCTTGACATCATAGAACGTGTCATCATATTTTTTTTTAAAAAAATTATTATCATCATAATTGCCAGAAATGTATTGTTCAGATTGACTAGAGATATTATTTATTTATATATTTTCTCCTATCCAATCATGATAAATCTCCAAGTCCAAATGTTTCCTTCTCTTCTTTTTCTTTGTCAGACGATTCTCGAAAAAAAAAAAAAAACCGATGAAGAATTACCTGATTGTATATATTCTTTGCTATGAAAACCTATATATAAATTATAGATTTGATCTTATACAAATTAAAATAATACACGTCAATTATTAATACAAAATTATAAAACACTTAAAAAAAGAAATATTTCACCCATGACTACGCGCAAGCGCAAAACCTTGATTAAGAACAAAAATTATCACATGACTTCCTGTTGGCTCATTCCATAATTTGCGGAAGGGTTGAAAGGAGGAATAAAAATTATCTTCAGACGTCTCAGCTTTGATATGCGAAAAAAGTTCATTAAAAACCAAATTTGTCGTAAAATGTTTTCGCAGACGTAAGTTCTGGACGGTAAAATTGAAAATAATTAAAGATGCTAAATTTAAACTAACGTAAGTAGTTTACAGTAATTTGGATTACTATACGACTTAAATATTTGATGCCAATTTACGTGACGTACTTTTTCTATTTTTAATTTTCATCGATATTTTTATTTTAGAGATGAACTTCACTGTAATTTAACGGTAATGACTGATTAGTAATTTGATTTAATTGCAAATTCTGCCTAGAAAAATAATGTCATTCATTTAATTTCTTTGAACGAATTAGAAGATTAGTTTATGTGATATAGATTCATTCATTCAAAAAAAATTCTAATTGATGGAAATGAATTTTTGTGTCTAAACTTAAAACAAATACTAGAGGAATATCTATTCTTCGTACTAGTTCTAAAAGAATAGTAAACAATCAATAATTTAGTTCTTAACATATCTACTAAATTCTGCAAAAAACTGAAAAACATATACGAACACAAATAGTTCCATTTTTTAATTATTTATTTTTCTCCTTGTCGGAGATTTTACTTAATTAGATTAAGCAAAACACGTTTTCAGATGTTTGTCTCATTAAGATTTACTGTATTCAGTTCCATTTAGCATAGTACTATTGCTCGAGCCCAACTCATGATAGTCACAATATACTACTATCAAGAAATTCTCTTCGTTAATTATTTCTTTCGGGGGACCGTAAAAACCATCTTTCCATAAAATCTAATTAAAACTGCACTGTGTAAATGCAGTTTTAATCGGTACAAAATATACTAATTTTACATATACTAGAATTTTTTAAACCTGTTAAAACTGCGCCAATTACCATAATACCAGTAATGCTAATTACCAAAATTAATTAAGCATCTTTGGCTACATTAACATAATGTAGCTTTTCGTTTAGTTTTTCCTAAACAAATTAATTTTACTTCTTTGCTTATCGGTATATAGCTGATTTTTTTATTTTAATTACACTAGATATTATAGTATTTTTTTATTAAATTAATTTTAGTCACATTAGTTTCTTATTAAATTAGATAATTAATTAGTTTAAATCGCAGCTATAAACAAAATAAACAGATAAGTTTAGGAATACTAATTTGGTGACGCAGTCGTCCCACGCAACATGTTCATGTTGTTCATTGAATTTATCTCACATAAATAACTAAAAATAACAAAATATAAAATTTCGTACAATACTCTCCTTTTTTTTTATCAAATAGAATTTTAAGCTAGCAAATATCACTGATATTACATTTTTAATATTTGAAAAAAATAGAATCATATATAGTTAAATTTAAAACAACGGTTATCTCTTAAACAATTAGAAATTTTGCATTTCAATTTTTGCTCATACCACTCGAACGGTTCGTAGTAGAAATTTTTAATGTCGACAATGACCTTCCCCGTGCTTCGAGCTACCAGTATGCCAAATTGCGTCGTTCTCGGCCATATGTTTTCGGAGTCTACTAGAGACACACATTTATATATGTACATAGATGAATGTTTACTTTTAATTAGTTAATTTAATTTTATAAATTACTGTTTTTTATTGATTCGTAATTTTTATTAATTTTGTTCCCTATGAAACAATATATAGGTTTACTGTTTTTTAGCATCAGTTTTAAGAATTGAAATACAGTTCTCTGAATAATTTCTTTTTTTTTTCATAAAAATTCCTGTATAATAAAATTTCACGCCAGTCCTAAATCAGTCTTGTAATTAATATCAACAAAATATAAAACAAATACGAATTCCATTTGTGAAATCTTGAGTGGATAATTTTTTTATCGAAAATTTAGCCAGCTACTACAGATTTAATAACATATGTAAGATTTCAATATTCATTTCTTGAAAAAAATTAGTTTCTAGAAATTAATCTTTCTGATACTACTTGAACTTTTTTTCTGTACTTATTTTTATATAAATTGTTCCTTGCCAACAGCTTAACATTAAACTTAAAACAAAAAATAAATTTCTAATGCTCTTATTTTAACAATTCTTTTTTCAACATTGCTTTGAGCCGAAAGAAAAAATAAAATCTGAAGTAAAATAAAGATTTTTTGAGTAAGACACATAAGCATCCTTGTTATTTAAAACTTTTCCAGCAATTCTTATTTCTTTCTCAATCAATTTTTAGTTCCTTTACAGAAGAAAAAAGTTATTACTTAGCAACTTTGTATAGTTATCGTCTGAAAAAACAGAGAAAGACGATATTTCTTTTGTGTTCTTTTTAAGTTTCAAATTTCTCAATCTAAATCGTTTTCAGCTTCATAGCCTTAAAAATAATTGATTTTGCTCTTGTGCTTTTAAGTAAATCTTTTACTTTGATTAAAATTCTGGATGAGTTTTTTTCTCTTATATCTTTATTTCATTCATTTTAATTTTTTAATTTTTATTCCAAATAGAATAAACTCTGGCATTTCGTCAGGCTTTTTTGTTCAGTGTATTGATTTCAATGACCTTCAAAATAATAGCTATACTGCGCTCTTGCATTTACAAGAAGCATTTAAAATAATTTGATAAATAATAAAATGCAGTTTTCGTTTTATTTTTTGGATTCCACTAAATAAAAAACATAACTAATCATATTTGAAAAAAATAAAATATTTTTATCTACAATGTTATACCAATAAAATTATCGCTTGGTTATGCAAAAACAATAAAATGATTGAAAATTTAATGCAAAATCACAAACACTGATGAGAATCTTTTAAAAAAAATATTTATTAAATTTTAGTAGTTCTCGTTTAGAAAAAAAACGAAATCGGTAAAACAATGATATTTCGTCTGAATTATTTTTAAGTTTGAAATTTTAAATCTAAATCATTTTTATTTTAGTTTCTCCAAAAATAATTGCTTTTGATTTCGCTCTGCACTGCAAAGAAAACCTTTTACATTGATTGAAATTTTGAATGAGTTTTTGGTTATCTATAATGTATGCATTTTATTTAAATCAAGACATGTCATTTCGAGAATTTTTTACGTTCTCTGTATTGGTATTCTAGTAGCTTTCAACAGTATTTTAAAATAAAAAGCTGAAAATTATTTTAAAAAATAAATATATAGATATTTTATTTAATCATTCTTAATAGTTTTTTCATTTTTTAAAATTTCATTAAGCGCGAGTGTAATAAAATATTTAACTAAATTTATACAGTTGTTCTTTTTCCAAAATGGATTTGTTTAAAAAAAATGGTACCAGTAATTTCAATGTAAACAGATATAGATAAATATTATTTTTATTTCCAAAATTATTTGATAGTCAATTTTTCATTTGATGTGTTTCTAATGTAATGCTGATTATTGTTTTTTCTTGTTCTTTTCAGATGATCTTAAACCTAAACCATCATCTGTTTCAGGTAAGATGGCACAATTAATTATTTGGTTGGTGTACGAGTCATCAAAATTGTCTATTTTGACACAGAATAAGGCACCCAAAAGAAGTTAAAATAGATATATTTGAAAACAATTTCCTCTTAACATCAGTTTTCTTTTACAGAATTTTTTTCAACTATCATTTATTTCACGTAATGATTCATAACTGTTTTACGTGTATAAAATTCTAATACAGTGAGGGAAACTTAAAGTTGTTTATTTTAATTATGAATAGAATGCAAAATTGCTTTATTCATTTTAAATTCTTATACAGTGGATTTGAGAAACATAAATCTTGTTTATTTTTATAGTGAAAAGAAAACTAATTTTTTTACGCATGTGAATTTCGCTACTTTTCATTTTTTGTTACTTTTCATTTTTAAATTTTTTGGTGAAAAGTCGCCCAAAAATGTACACCTCCACTATCTTTTTTTTTTTATTTACTTTTTAAAAAGTCAAGTATTAAATAAAATATAAAAAAATAAACTATAAAAAAATAATTGAATTTCATCCGTACCGCTAGCTAATTGAAAAGTATCAGAAATTCCAATACTAGGTATTACGAAACAGTAGATTTGTCTATTTTAAGACTATATATCCACAAAGTTAAAAAAAAAGAAAAAAATTTGGAGTAACTGTGTCGAAATATTTGAATTCGTTTACTTTTACAAGAAAAGTACATTTTATATCCAGTTGTTCATATATTTTTGGGGACAATGTTCCTTAAATGTAACGATACAGCATACTTATAAACATAAAATATGCCTTTTATTTTAAAAATTTAATTGCTAGATTTCAGAAAAATATAATTTAGGTGAAATATATTACAAAAGAAAACAATTTTGGGAAAAATAAACACTACATATTATAAAAAAAATAAACAATTGATAAATAATAGCAAATTGAAATAAGACGCAAGAGAAATACAGTTTTTTCCAACTAAAAGAAACAAAATGGAAATGTTGAGAAAAAACTTGAATATGAAAAAAAAAAAAAAAAAAAAAAACGAGCAATCTGAAATTGATTGAAAAAATAAAATTGGAAAGGATTTCAAGTGAAAACATCGTGTTTTGGTTGAATATGGAACGAACAGGATGATTTTTTTTCTAGAAAATTAACGAATGAATTTCAGGTTTAAAAACTTTAATACGTTATGAACTATGTAAACGCTGTCTTGAAAAAAAATTTTTTTACACCAAGTGACATAATTTGGATATTACAATTTTTCACGAATAATCAAATTTATTTAAAATTTGATTCAGTAAACATTAAATTATGCAAATTTTAGTTTTGCAAGCGTTTTAACCTTTAATTCCAGAACATTTTTAAACCCCAATCATTCGTAATTGATAGTTATCATTATACTTTTCATGAATATTTAAAATTAAGATTGGTTTCATTTACTCAAGTTTGAATTGCGCGAAATGTTGAATCAAAAATTTAAAAAAAAGTTGAACAAACAGAGTTTAAAACACTAAAAGCATATCGTCTTTGATTGATTGAAAATAATATTTCCGTGAATATTAATAACAATCTACTTCATTAATCTCTAAATATGGCAAAGATTTGATTCTTAAATTTGAAAGTTAAGAGACTTAATCTTACACCAATTTATTATTATTCTTAATCTAAACCCGTTTATGTTTATAAAAATAAATAACTTGAAAACAAAGATACACAGAAAAGTGTTTTGTTTTAAAAAATTTATAATGAAAATATCTGTAATTTATTTCAGAAACATAAATTCACAAAAAGAAAATACACGTACTATTAACTTTATTGTTTCCTACATCTATCAACGAAACTAATTATAGAGAATCGCTTCTTGTATAAAGAACAGTTTTTCTTTTCAAAAAAATACAAATATATAAATAACAATGTATTTATTAGTAAAATCATTTTAAATGATCATGAAGCGTTATGTTTCTTTGAATAACATTATTTTAAATCCATGTGACTGAACTAGAGATGTCTTAATTTTAATCTCTGCTGTCAAACGTTTGAAACAAATTAAATTGGTTTGAAAACAAAAGCTTTAATTAACAATTGTTGTTCACTTAGAAAGAAAAAAAAAAGTTTTTTTAAGATATGGCAACATTTTCTTTTGTTAATTTACATATCGATGTAAAATGAAAAAAAATAAATATCCAACGTTATAAATGCGCATTTAATTACTAATTATGTTTCCATAAATTATAAAATAACAAAAAACAGGCTTAATAATAACGGTGCCGTTGTGTTTTTTATCATACAACCCTGAATACAGCTGAGTTAGTTTTTTTTTCTTTCCGTTTTCAATTTATTGTAAATCTTAAAGCATAAACAGTTAGCTAATAACAAAATTAATTATACATTGATTACACATTACCTTATGATTAATTACACATTACCTCATGTATGTAATTAAAAACGTAAAAGTTGAAAATATAAAAGAAAGTACATAATGGAGGAAAGCTGTGTGTCACACGATAAACCTTGAAGGTACTTCAAATTATGAAGGTACTTCATGAAGGTACTTCAAATTATTAAATGCACAAATTTTATTTAGTATAATTCTTATTATTTATTTTACTTATTATTTATTTTACTTTTTAATTATTGAATTTTTTAAATAATCTGCATTTTACCAAATCATTGTTTTCTTGCTTAGTTTTTATAATTCTCTCTCCATTCATTTTAATTCTTAAATAAACAAACAAAAAAAACTCTTAATTAGTTTTATTCTGGACAACCTTCGGGAAATGAATCAGAATTCCTATAAATTAAACTAGTCCTATAATTTAAACTCACAAGCGCGGTTTAAGGTTTTTTTTAGCGGGCATAAATTTTAAGTGCATTTTAGTTTTCAATTCCCTCAAGTATAAAAGCATAACAAATATTTTTTTTTTTAAATTTCTCTGCGAATTATTGGTATCATTAAATTAATTTTTAATTAAAGTACCAGTTACCATTCACATTCGAACTGTGTTTATGAACTTATAATTTTTAACGCCCATGTCACAAAAATTTCACAGACATTTTTTTTTTCTTAAATTCGTTTCATCGGATTTAAAGTTTTACTAAAATTCCCTCTATGAATTTCTTTGATTATTTTAACCTAAGCGTCATTCGGTATCTTCAGTGAAATATGTCATTCTTAATTCATACAGTTTTTTTAATATAAATTTTTATGTACAATTTATACGTCAAGCTACTGACATTTCGATGAACTTAATGTAAATGATATTAATATTTAACCTGACAATAATTGGCTGAGATAGCCTGGTTAGCAGGACACTGTACTCACGTTTGTGAGAACGTGATTTCGAAACCAGCCGACCGAAGACTCCCCGTTTAGTAAATGGTGATTAATGCACGTTAAATCTGTCGAGTCACAATGTCCTCCATGTTTTAATTACAAATCAATACCTCTGAGGATACTGAATTAAAGATCGTTCTCTGGTTTAGATCGAAATTACGATCTGTGGAAGAATGAATGAATGAATGGGTCCACCCTATAAACGGGTGTGACGTTTGGGCGTGTCAGAAGTTGAATTCTTGGCCATAGATAGCGCCACTGGAAAACAAGAACAATCACACCCCCTCTACCTTAATAGCCAAGAACATCAACCTAACAATAATCACCTGTTATTGTGTCACAGATTTATTTTTAAACATGACTGTCACGTGACATGAATTCCGCTTTTAGTAGTTTCTAGAGGTATGTGTGCAAAAAATTAGTTATATATATATATATATATATATATATATATATTCTGCCAACTGTGAAGTATGGTGCCAGTTTTTAAGACTGAATTGTATAGTTTCTTAATTCTGAGAAATCAATCTTAAAAATATCGTATAAATAAAATTTGATTTCTTAAGCACTATTCGACCGAATTTCTCTCAAATTTTGTATTCTGCTGCATAAAATTACAATCACATTCTTTAAAATGATGCATAAATTTGTATACCTTTACTATTCAAAAATGTTTTGGAGAAAAATAATTTTTGGATACATTTTCACTTTAGATAAACGAATCATTTCAGTGTGTGTAAAACTTTTCGATTTGCCTTAAAACCTCTCAAAATATAGTGAAATATGCAAAAAGTAAAATTAAGGGATCCAAACTATATACTGCTCTCCTGATCAAATTATTGGGACAATATATACCTAAATGCTGCAATACCCTATAATTTGAGGATAATGAAATCAAAACCGATTAAAAAAGGTAAGTTTACTCAACGAAAGTACATTTTTGTGTTAAATTTTGTAACATAACTATTGTTTTCACTAATTAGTTAGCATAATTGAGTTCACCCCCGGGAACCATTAAGTTTGAATCCTTGTATGTCGGTGTATTTTTGTGTCTAATTTCGTAGTTTAAAGTATTGTTTGCAATATTTAATCTAATTAGCATAATTGATTTTGTACCCTCCCCTGAGCTATTAAATTTGTGTCCTAGAACGTAAAAATCAATTAAATATATCAAAAGTTATTCTGAGTGTTTCGTTTATTTAATTCATTTAGTTATATAATTTTATGCGCATTGTACACCGCATCAGAAGAACTAGCTGTTTACTTTCCGAGAGTAATGCTTATGGTAGTCTACGTCAAATTTTACATTTTTACTTGGGTGTCAATTTGAAGTAAACTTAAAAAAAAAAAAAACAATAAAAAAAACACAGATAATACCACTATTTTAAAATAATTTTTTAAACATAATATATAATTAAGGTTACTGACATTTTGAAAAACTTCGGTCAAATTACTATTAAGTTCAACCAGATATTTATGGTTTATTTTCGAGTGGCAAAGGGTTGGCTTATTCATTTTTAAAACCTCTATCAATTTATAAAAAAATCCTAAACATGCACATTATCATAATTAATAGTTTAATTTCGAAAGCAATACTTAGCATGTTATATACGTCTTTATATGTATAATACATAATATTGTATATAACATATAAAGGTCTACTATTAAGTTACCCGTTTACACTTGGGTGTCAATCTAGAATATATTCTAAAAAATATAGTTCAAACCGTAATTTTAAAATAAGTTTTGAGCGATAATATATACTTAAGATTATTGTCATTTTGAAAAGCTTCTAGAAAATTACAATTAAAATATAGCCTGCCAAACCTTATCTAATATCGTATTCAACAATCACACAGATTTATTTTTAAACCTTATTCACTCGACATAAATTCCAATTTAATTAGTTCCCAGACAGCATCATAATAATTAGTTTTTTCATTTCGAGAGTAACATTTTTGACTGTCTGCGCTCGAATTCTCATTTCATCTTGTGTGTCAAAGAAAAGATATAGAGAAAAAAAAAACACAAGACATAAAATTAATTACAACTTGTATCACTCGTAGATAATCTTCATCGAAAGTCAATGTCTTTCCGAGAACAACCTGTTGCACCCCACGTATGTTAAGGGAATTGAGCAATAAAATCGACCTCCACACACACTCTCATCTGACATTGACCTCCATAGATTACAGGTGGGTGAAATAAAAAGGCGTCTTTTCAAAGAGGCGTTTCCGTGGGAAGTTTCTTCAGTTTACCGAACTTGGTGAGACTTCGCGTAAATACTCAGTTAAAACATATATTGAGTTGAATATACTGTCCGCTTTTGTACTGTCAACCAAGGTTATTTTTTGCCAGTTTTTGACCTTTTTTTCAAGAAAACCTCAATCAGTTGGAGAAAGGAACATAACTTTTAGACTTCGGGGAGAACTTACAGATTTGATTTATTGCGTTTCAATACATTTTCATTGCATTCTTTTTTCAGATAAAGTTTAAACATCCTAGTAGGCAAAGTTGCCTAAATATCTAGGTTAATTTTTCGCATCAAATGGTTTATATTGGAAACTAAATTAATTTTCTGCGGACATGCACACCGATTAACTATTGCTAAAACGAAAACGTATACCTCAATAACATGCAGAGTTGAATATATTATCCATTTTTGTGAGGCGATAAATGTGTATTGTCAACCCGGGTTATTTATTCTTAATTTTAAACTTTAAAAGTCCAGGTAATGTTCTATCAGTTGGATAAAGGAAGAAAAAAATTGGACTCAGAGAAGAATTTTCAAAATTCATTTTATATTGCGTAAATAAATTTTCATTGTATTCTTTTTCAGTGAAAATTCAATACTCTTAGTGGACAAAGTTACCCATATAACCGGAATAATTTTGCCCAACAAATGGTTTATATTGGAAATAAAATTAAATTTCAATATGTTTGAATAATTTATATGTTGAATAATAAAATTAATAATAATATGCTTAAATAATAATATGTTTAATAATAAATTTAAATTTTGGAAATAAAATAAAAGTACGCACCAAAAAACTATCACTAAAACGTTATACTTATGAATCAGTCTTGCAATTTTGCACTTAACAGAACTGATTAATTAGAGAGCTTTTAAAAGCCAATTAGTAACTATTTTTTGCTAACTAAACGTTTTTAGAAGTTGGGTGAAGTAATGTTTTTATGTTTTTACGTGATTGAGATATGAAGGACATTGCAGTTAATATGTATGAAAAGTCTTAGGTGAATTTCCTGCAGTGGAACTGTTAGAAATATAAAAAATACAATGTTTTTATTATGAATATGAATAAAAATATATTTTTACGTATTCAGATATTTCAAGCGTAGATAAATATTTACAAAATGTTTTTTTCACATTCTATTCATTTCATACGTAACATATGATAAAAACCTGTTAATCATCCCAATACCTTTCTTTTATTCGATAGTATATACATTTCAAAATATTGTTCAAAGATAAAAGAAAAAGATAAAAAATCTTAAAATACAGAATTTAAAAGTTTGACACTTGACAATCAGAAAGTTACACAGCTCTTAAACTTGAAGCAAATACGTATGAAAATATATTTTATGCATTTTTAATGTTTTTTCTTCGTTTCAAACTATCTGACTAATGATATTATCAGAATGTATAGAATAAAAGACAATCTAAGAAACACCGATATTCTGTAGGACATCTGAACATTCAATATAATGCCTATTGAGCTTATATGAGGTTATGTAATATGAGAGTTTTATGCTTTACCAAGGCTTTGTATACACCGAAGAGCCATTACATTATGACCACCATCCGGTGGCGGGGGTAGTATGGTGTGAGCAATGTTTTCATGGGGCACATTAGGACCCATAATCCTCATAGAACAATCCTTGAATCCTTGACGTCTGTAAGCTACTTGAACATAGTTGCAGACCAGGTTCACCCATTCATGGCAACAGTTTTTCCTGCGGGGGGATGGTGTTTACCAACAGGATAATGCACCATGTCATAAGAGTCGAATCGTCATGGATTGGTTCGAGGAACATTCCAGTGACTTTCAAGTCATGTCTTGGCCCCCAAATTCACCTGACCTTAATCCAATAGAGCATTTGTGGTCCTACTTGGAAAACCAAATTCGTGCTGCCACGCTACCCCCTCGCAATGTGAGGGAATTACTGGACCAGTTGGTGAGCGCTTGGTACCAGATACCTCAGACTACCTATCTGCACCTTGTGGAATCAATGCCACGGCGGGTGCTAGCAGTTTTGAAGGCTAAAGGTGGTCCTACATGTTATTAACAGGGTGGTCATAATGTAATGGCTCTTCGCTGTATAACGTATATGAGGAATTCTACAAATAAACACCAATTAGGCGGTCAAAAAAAATTACATTTTTTTTGGAGGGGCACACTATTTCTACATGAATTTTCTTCTTTTTTACACTCTAAAAAGGCAAGAAAAAATCTTTCTTTGTGACATACTTTAAATGTGACATACTCTGTCTGACATAGATAAATCTGAGCCATTTATTCAGATAAAACAATTTTTACATACATATAATATTATTATAATGTCTCTCTAAAATGTATTTATAGAGATTTCATACTATAAGATTATATTTCAGTACAAAAATTGGCGTTTATATGTAGAATTGCTCATATGAGCAATTCGTCGCTTTGAAACTAAACCGTGGTAACTCAAAAAAGCAAGATTTCAGGAGAGCGATTTCTAACTTTCCGCGCTAATGCGAATCGCGTCAATGCGATAACGATTTATCTGCTCTCTAAATTAATTTTATGGAACTATGAAGATAACACGTTGTTTCTCTAAAAAGGTGATTTCTTTTTACACAAAATGAGCCAAATATCTCATTTTTCGATTTTTTTTTGAGTTACTACGGTTTAGTTTCAAAGCAACGAATTATACAAATAAACTCAAATTAGGCGGCCAAACAAAAAGTTATTTTTTTAGGGGGGGGGCATGCTATTTCTACATGAATTTTCTTCTTTTTTACACCCTAAAAAAGCAAGAAAAAATATTGAACATGAAATTTTTTCTTTGTGACATACTTTAAATGACAACATACCCATTTTAAACTTTTCCCGATTTTTTCAATTTACGTACTTTGATGAAATTTTTTTATTTTTGTTTTTTATACTACAATATAATCTTATAGTATGAAACCTCTATAAATACATTTTAGAGAGACATTATAATAATATTATATTTATGTAAAAATCGTTTTATCTGAATAAATGGCTCAGATTTATCTGAGTATATCAGAAAGGATATGTCACATTTAAAGTATGTCACAAAGAAAAAATTTCATGTTCAAGATTTTTTCTTGCCTTTTTAGGGTGTAAAAAAGAAGAAAATTCATGTAGAAATAGTGTGCCCTCCCCCCCAAAAAAAAGAAATTTTTTTTTTGGACCGCCTAATTGGCGTTTATTTGTAGAATTGCTCATATAGCAGTTACACATTCTACAAATATGCAAATGCTCTCTGAAAATTACAAACGTTTTTTTTAATGAAAATTGCTAGTTAAATATATTCCTAATATAATATTTAATTCAGGAAACATCGGCTTTCCATAGAATCACATTGTATGGTATTATACCTAGGTATTATATGGTATACCAGTGATGGAATTTCTTTAGAAACAGTGATCAACTATAGAGAAAGAACAAAAATTAATTTACAAACGAAGAAGATAATATATTTTACACTTTGCTGACCACAAAGAGAACTTTCATTTCAAAGAGTGTCATTTCATTCTTTGCCAACCTGTATTCAAGATTCTAAAACATGACTGAGCATGACACAGAATTCCGGTCTTCAAATTTTGCTGGAAACTTCTGTAGGCAATGAATGAGAGGTTCTTTTATTATTATTATTACGTTTTGTAATTTTTAATTGATTGAAATGTACAGGGGAACTCATGGATCAAGTATTGGGAGAAATTTAGTTCCGTGTAGAACATTTTGACTGAAATAACCCGCATTTGTGTAACATGTATCGGGAAACCACGAAAACCTTCCATGGTTAGCCCAAAAGGCAAGGAGACTCGAATGCGTGATCTGTCAAACACTGATGATATTTTACGCTAGCGCTGTGCTCGATACGAGACGGGTGAGGAATTCCTTTCAACGCCATCGCAGGAATTCAAACTCGGGTTACCTGATTTTGAAGCGAGCGTTCTATCCCCTGAGCCACTACGAGTCAAGCAAATTTATAATAAATGGAATAGACCAGGTCATCCCATGATAATAGGTCAAGAAACCGGATTACAATTTTTTCCTGCCACTATTATTCATTCATTAATAATTTGTACAATTTTGAAAATATTTACAGATGCAATATGATAAACTTTATGGTGACCAAGAGCATAAAAGGATATGGAAACTTAAAATTGAAAATATTTTTATCGCAATTACAATAAGAATAAATCAAAATAAGATGTTGTGATCTATATTTCAAAAAGCAATGATTTCTTAAAGAAAAAAGTCATCGCTTGTTATCAAAAGCATTTCAATGAGGCACGATCATTCGAGCGTAAATAGTTTAGTTTGAAATTCGACTTCTTTTTAAAGATGAAACTTATTCGCCTGTGTCAAATACTTGATCGCCAAAGGCGAAGCTGGCGAGTTGAAATATTGCACCTAATAGACAAATATTCTATATCATAAGTGACGTGATGTCGATTACTAACTTTAACGGTCATCTTAGGAGATAACGTTTTATTCGTAAAGATCGTTATGGATAATTAATTATAGTAATACGAGAAAACCATCGACTCAGATAACAGTCGTATTAATCGTGGTAGCGTACCAATCAGAGCTGATTCTTTCAGTTTCGTGGGAAACATACAAGAAAAATATCTATTTAAAAATATTAAATTCATAAACAGTTTAAAAATTAATTTTATTTTAATGTCATTTGTCCGTGGTCCATATGTGTTAAAAAAAGGTATTTTAATTTCGAAGCAATGTGCAGTTTTCCTAATTTAATGTATCGCTAAAACAATTTATTATCACTCTGAAATTGAATAGTTTTAATCAAGTTTAATGTGGATAATTACGTAATTTAATCAGGTTTAACGATCTTGTAATGGGTAGATTACGATAGTTTTGTGTTTCCTCTTTTTCGTTGATTGTAGAATATTTTAATGAGAGAGTATTTCTATTTCTACTAATTGGAGAACCATGATGATTAAGATATTGAGCTGGGTTACTGTCTTTTGTAGCGTTATCAACAGATCGATGAATACAAGCTTGTTTAGGAGTTACGGGTAGCAATGCAGAATGTTGACTGCGACTCCATCATCGTGTACTAGACCATGATCACATAAAATCATGAAGCCCCAACCTCACTGTCACTCTTATCTCACAAAGAGCTGTTACAGGCTGTACTTTGCTTTTGTACCTATTGGCGATATCTACCAATGAGCCCCAACTTCACTGTCACTCTTATCTCATAAAGAAGTGTTGCTGGCTGTACTTTAAATTATCTATGGGCGATATCTGCCAATGAGCCCCAACTTCACTGTCACTCTTATCTCATAAAGAAGTGTTGCTGGCTGTACTTTAAATTATCTATGGGCGATATCTGCCAATGAGCCCCAACTTCACTGTCACTCTTATCTCATAAAGAAGTGTTGCTGGCTGTACTTTAAATTATCTATGGGCGATATCTGCCAATGAGCCCCAACTTCACTGTCACTCTTATCTCATAAAGAACTGTTGCTGGCTGCACTCTAAATTATCTATGGGCGATATCTGCCAATGAAGAGATCTATTCGAAGAATATGGAAATTGAAAACCAAGCGGGAAGAACGGTTTAGGTCAATGTTGTTCACAAAAACTATGATTGAGATGTGATGGCTCAGGGAATAGAGTCTTCGCCTTCCAATGATGTGAACCGGGTTCAAATCCCATCGATGGCTGGTCGATACGCATCCGGCTTGCACTGACCACGCGCTGACGTATAATATCCTCAGTGATAGACGGATCGTAGGTTATAGTCCCCTTGTAGCTAGACTAAGCGTAGGAGGTTTTTGTGGTTTTAGTATCCGCGTACAGCAAATGTGAGTCACTTCCACCAAAAGTCTTCCATTAAAGCAAATTTCTCCCAATACTTGATACAGGAGTTCTCTTGTCTTCTGGATAGGGCTCAAAATTACAAAGCTACGGAATTGAACATTAGTAGTCAAAATTGGGTCGGCTGTTCAACAACGGTTATAAAATAAAAAATAAAAAATGATGATTAGGCAACACCACTTGCTGCATTTTGTAGGAAAATCAATAACAAGGAAAATCGGTTCTCCTCGAGAGTTAGTACACAGTGAAAATTTGCCAAGCTTGACTAAAAAGGTTTATTTGCTACACACAGACTAGAATAACGAAGAAAAGTATAATGAAGAAAACGATTGGGGTATTAACGAGAAAGTATTGATTGAGGAGGAATTTTAAGGGAAAAAAACTGTTCTCTCTTTTCTCCTTCCCGATTTTCAAATTTTATATTCTTCTATAATAAAAAGTGTAAATTTTGTTATGAAATTTTTGGAGGATGTAAATACTTTAACACGTAGATCAATCAAAATCATGTAGTCAACACTTATGACATTCGTTTATATCGTTATTTTTACGATTTGAATCATACGCTTGTTTCTGAGAAATCTCACATCTTAATATTTCTTAAAAAAAAAAAAAAAAAAAAAAAAAAACTTTCATGAGCATAAACCGTTTTTCCCTCTTGATCTTCAATTGCTATCGGTGATTTATTCAATTTCAAGTAACTGAAAAATGCGATCACTTTTTCAGAGTTATTTGAAGAAAAAAATATTCATTCAGCCATGAACTTTTCAATCGCTTTTTATTTTGAAAACAGAAATAAAACTTTTTCGCTATATGTAGGTAGTCTTTGAATACAAACCGAAGTCAAAGTGTTGCGTTTGACTTGAAAGTTCTTAAATAACTTTCAAAACTTCTATTTTAAATACATTTAGAATCCTTCTTGTGACTGTAGTATTTTCTTTTCCTCAATAGAAAACTCAAAAAGTAGGTGATAGTTTTTTTTTAAAAAAAAAACTTTCTGTTTGGGAAAAAAAACTTTTACTTCTTTTTAAAAGTCTGTGAAGAGGAAACATGACGTTTTCAAATAGTTTTTATTATTTTTTTTTATCAAAGTTTCTGATCAAAGAGTTTCAGATATGATGATCAACAAAAAAAAAGTTTTGAAGGATACAAATCCTAGATTGCTATTTTTTTATTATTGAGCAGCAACTTCCAATTTCAAACTTTTCACACGAAGTTCAAGAATGAATATTTCGAAAGAAAAAAAACTTTTTAACTCGAAATATACATCATTTTACGAAGTTTGAATTTACGAATTTATTTATCTTAAGTAGGAACACCATAGTAAGAGTTTCAAAAACTGAGAGAACTCCTACAGGAATATTCTTTTTCAAATATAGGTGGTGATTTTCTTTTCAAATATGGGCGAGGGGAAAAGACCGGGTGCATTAATTGCGACGAAATTATTCCTGCTTTCTAGAGAACAAACACTGATGGATTTAGTTTAGATTTAATTTGGCGATGGATTTAATTTGGCGATTAAGAAGATGGATTTAATTTGGCGATGGATTTGATTTGGCGATTCAGAAGATGGATTTAATTTGGCGATTAAGAAGATGGATTTAATTTGGCGATGGATTTGATTTGGCGATTAAGAAGATGGATTTAATTTGGCGATTAAGAAGAAGGATTTAATTTGGCGATTAAGAAGATGGATTTAATTTGGCGTATAAATATAGATTTATTAACGGAGTCTGTGTAGATAAGTTTGGTTTCCTATGTCAACTCTCTCATGTTCTTTTGTTTATAAACTAGCCTTACAGTTATGAAAGTTATTTTTTGTCCTGTATATTATACGTTAAAGATGCGCACCTTAACAAACAATGAGAATTATGTACAATATACATACTGATCTGTTTCGTTTCGATAGCATCTGCTCACGGGTAAGACCCGGTTTTGCCCTGTCTAAACTGGACATTTAAAAGCGGCAGTGTAGCAGAGGAAGATAAATAGATACAGATGCTGAGAATGTTTATTAGGCCCCAAGCCAAAATTCCCTGTGGACCCTCTATTCAAAGTACCAAAAGCCTTTTTTCCTTAAAGCCTTATTTAAAAGCCTTCACACAGAGTTATAGTTTTTACACACATATAAAGAAATTCTTAGAAAATTTTCTTAAAAAAATAAATTATTAAACACTAAATTTCTTCTAAGAAATTTTGGCTGTGCACGCAGCAGTCTCGAGCCCTGGGACAGTTGTCGCTCCAGACCAAGTAATTTGACCTTTTCTAGAAAACATTATTAATCAGTGCATCTAATTTTTAGGAATAATGTATTATACATAAGTAAACAATAAATATCTTGATAAAATCTGACGATTTCTAGACCCAACAGATTAGCTCAATCTTAGATACTCGGTTTTACCCCACTTTCCTTATCAAATAAAATGTCTCTACACTGAGGGAAAAACTGTATAGTCAAAACTACCAGGATCTGGTAAAATTAACTGTGCTTCAGGCTATATGGAAGAACCAAGAACTCGGTAATATCTGCCAAAGCGCTTTGGTAATGATTTTGGTAAAATTAAAAATAAAATATGGTTTCGTAACACGTGATAAAATTTCGTAAATGAGGTAAAATCTGGTTATATTATCATAATAACTTAGAGCGTGCCATCAATACCATTCAATAAATTACTTTCCAGTTTTGTATTTTTTACAAAATATGTGGTAATAAAAAACTACAATTTTGAAAACTAGAATTTTCGGTAAAGCGTTACCATAGGAACGGAAAAAATACCAAATGAACGGCATAAATATAGTAAATTTCGGTGTTATTATATTTCTTTATTTTACATGAAATGTAATTACCATGAACTACAATAATTTTAAACGCATTTTTTTCTCCTTGTACACGTTTAAGAAGCAGTGCATCTTGACGTATCGATGAACGCACGTATGAAAGAAGCAAGATTTTGAAAATGATTAAGAAGCATTTTCTTAAAACATTGTTTTTCACATTGGGAAACACTATAAGTTTAATTTACAACTTAGTTTAGTCACAATTGCATTGCGTGTTATAACTATTGTAGTTCCCTTTTTTTCAAGGTAGAAAATGATTAATATTAAATAAATTGAATAACAAAGTTGGAAGTACAGAAAAACCTTAATAATCAGTCTGTAAAAAGAAACAGGAAAGCAGGTAAAATTAAAATCTAACTTACCTATTCTTATTCAAAATATTTTCTGTGGCTTATTTTGATACTTTGCGAACGTGATTTAAAAACAATACGTTTAAGAAAAAAAAAGCATTTAAAAATCAAAGAACATGTCGAATATAGTATCTGGAACACATTATATATTAATGTAAATGACAAATAAAACTTGCCCTCTATAATACTATAGGCATCGTTTGTCTAAAGTTTTCCACTTGAACCTTTTATAAATTCAATATTCCATTGACTTTTAGTTTTATAAAATATAGCTACCCGGTCTAAAAGAGGTGCTATAAGTTTTTGAAATTTTACTAAAAAGAAATTTTTAAGCTACTTTTTTTTTATTTCCTATGAGCTACACAATCAGTCTTTCCAAGGAGAAGACCTAGTGCGTTCTCCAGAAATGGTATCCACTCTTTCAGGACCACCACAATGGGTGAGATACCGTTGGCCATGTTAATTTGGACGTCTAGTTTCTTCCACACTAGATGGCAGCACCAAGACTCTATTTGGATGCTAAAGTGCACTAGGAATTTAATTTGGCCGGAAATCTTTAAGCAACTAAAATAAGCAAATTAAAAATGGGGAAGTAAAAAAATCAAAACTTGTATAATTGAATCAAAACACTGATCTCAACAAACAAATATCCTGCCTTTTTTTTCTGTCATTTGTAAATAATATTCCTGTGCTTGGAGCTAGTGTTATTAAGTTTTAATCAATAGTTGCAGTAATCTAGTCAAAAGTGTCAGATGTTTACTTTATTTACCTACCTTGTTTTGCCCAACTCACTAACTAAAATTAATTATTAATATTCACTACTGTATTTTAAACGGCCCATCCAAATATTAAATTTTAACTTATCGCAAATATTTTTTTCATATTTCGAAGAGAAAGACAGTTAAGTAATAAACAATTTGGATAAATATGAATTCTGAAATAAACTTATATTTTGCAACCAGCGGTCATACTCTAAATAATTTATTCTTACAAAAACATCGTAAGGTTAGTTAGAAAAAAAACAATGAATTACTTTCCAATAAATACCCAAGTATGGAACAGAACAAACACTCATCTTTTTACCCCTCATTTTGTTAGGTTCATTTCCACTGAACACAAATGTTATTAAAGCATATTTATGAACGATGATAAAATATGCATATCTCAAAAAAAGAACATAAGTATAACACTATTAACAAATCAAAAATACAATATCTGAAATCGGATTTGACATTATTCATTTTGATTTATCTTTTGTGCCACTCTTAAAAAACTGAAAACTCGAAAAAACTTTTTTAAACTAACTTTATGAGAAAAATTAAATTTACGAATTATTTAAATGCAGCGCAAAATATATCTTATTTTGATCTTCCAAACAACATCGTTTATGAAAGCAGTGAATATTAATTAATTAGTTGAATTCAAATAGCAAAATTGGGAACTCGAATCATTCTAATTTCTACAACAAAAGAAAGAAACTTGTGTAAAAATTAAAGTAATTTGATTAGCTAATTAACGAAAATCGATTGTAAAACATTATCTTTTGTTTGGTAATTTCTTTAAATTATACAGAAAAATGTCGTTTTTCGGAAGGGGTTATACAAATCGCTTAAAGTAAAATTCTTATAAGGTATCAAATGAGTCTTTTTTAATCTATAGATAAGTTTATAACGCATTTAAAAAAAAGGATTTAGACCAAATATGTAATATATCAGTAAAAAATATAGTAAACTAACAACTTTAGTTATATATTTTCATATATTTTATTTATTCATTATAGAATGTTTTTGATCGATCAATATGATATTCCTTCTATAAGTACAGATTCTATAAGGGGTTCAAAAATATACTGAATGAGTTAATAATGCCCAACTAAAAAACTCAAGATGTCACAATGAGAAAATAAATATGGTCAAAACTATCAGAATATTGTGAATCTGTGAAATGATTTTGTGTTTGTTATACTCAACGTTACTTATTCAGCCAGTTACTTATTCTAGTTTTGGCGGATACAGTTAATGAACTAGTCTAAAGATTCAGTTACTTGCTACTTCAAAGTCACTTTTAAGGGTCTCGTCAAACCTACATCACGCATATGTTTATTTTTTTACTTACTACTGTGAATACATTGATATGTATCCACAGTGCATGATTCACTTACTGTGAATACATTGATATGTATCCACAGTGCATGATTTACTTACTGTGAATACATTGATATGTATTCACAGTGCATGATTTACTTACTGTGAATACATTGATATGTATCCACAGTGCAACGATTTACTTACTGTGAATACATTGATATGTATCTACAGTGCATGATTTACTTACTGTGAATACATTGATATGCATTCGCAGTGCATGATTCACTTACTGTGAATACATTGATATGTATTCACAGAAATATATACCTTTGGGTTTCACTGTTTGTGCCAGTAGAGTTTGACGGTCAAATATCTAAGAAAAAAGCCTGTTTAGGAAGATTTTTTTTAGTGATCTTTGAAGTATTTATGGCTGAATCTATTTATGAAATATTAATGGCTGAATAGTTTGTGTGAACGTAGTAGACCAATAAAATACAGTCAGTGACATGAAACTCGGTTCACAAAAAGTATTGCTACTTTTAATTATTTGTTTTTATCATAATTATAGAATATCTTCGTATTTGATCTTCTAGAATTATGTTTTTTTTAACGTGTTTTTTTTTCTTTTCACTTTTGCTTCGCAAAAAAAAAAAAAAAAAAAAAAAAAAAAAACGTGTCTAATAGCTTTAAATAACATATCTTTAAGATTTCTTCAAAATTGAAAACGTGAAGTACCCAACTCTAGCTGACTCATAATAGAATGGCTCTTGAATAAAGTTTTTACAATGATTATGTTTAGTTTATGTTGGTAAAACAGTAAGGAAATAAAATAACGCATACTTCAAAAAACAATTTTTTTAAATTGCACATTTATAAGTATGCGCATATAATATTACCGGTTTTTTATTAAAGGTTTTTATTTAAGATTATACATGTTTCATTTCATATTTTCCATTATTAAATTTTCGTATAAATTTTCTGCCTTAAGTAATAATAAATTTGGTGAAATATTGAAATAAGTCAATTTAATCATGTAGCTTTGTTATTTAAACAAAATCAAATTTTATTGCATCTTATTTTCAATTGAATATTGTTTGCAGAAAATAAGTTTTTACATTATACTACAAAAGTTAAAAAACAACTAGTCTGACAAATCAAATAACATATTGATACATTTAATATAATCTTTTTTCCATAAATACCATATAGCTCATTTAAATATTCAAATTAAATCATGCTTGCCGCTTTTTAAGAATTAAAAAAAGATTTTGGAAGACGAAAATGTGTTTTATATTTATTTTATTTCTCATATTTCAATATTCTTTTTTTTATTATTTGCATTAAAATTAAAATTTAAACAACATATTTAAATTTGATTACATTATTTTATCTATACGAATATTTTTCTTGAATAAATAAATCTTTCAGACGAAGTTAATATTCATTTTTTTAAAGAAAAGCTTTATTATTAAATTTCTAAAAGTATTTACTAATAAAACATATTGCAAAATATATATTTCGAAGTTTCTTTCCCTAATTTGAATAATAGTGTTCTGCTATGTACGATCTTCGTCTGGTGCTTTTTTTTTTAAAGATTTATTTATATTTAAATAATGATGAAATATTTTAATGCTAGTGTGTTTTCCTTTAGAGAATATTTATAAAAATTATGCTCTCAAATTTTAAATGTCGATGATGAAAAATGTATATACAAAATCAAAGTCAGCTATTTATTTTTTTTTTAAAACTGTGTGCTGTATTGAATGTTATAATTTCTATTTAAACTTATATTTTAACACACGTTTTTTAAAGATTGTT
Source organism: Parasteatoda lunata (assembly GCA_949128135.1). Taxonomy (NCBI): domain Eukaryota; kingdom Metazoa; phylum Arthropoda; class Arachnida; order Araneae; family Theridiidae; genus Parasteatoda; species Parasteatoda lunata. Next base: position 43,707,919 of record OX421971.1, read on the forward strand.
ATTTTTTTCGGTATTTTTTTCTACATTCGTAATTTTTCAGTGTAAAGTAATAAAATTTGGTAAAAATTCAGTCTTTGTTTAATGGTTCATTTATCATAAAATCTTGAAGAACCTCACAAAAGAATCTTAAGAAAAGAGTGTTAAAAAATGTGTAATATCTTAATATTTTATTTTATAACCGTCGTTGAACAGCCGACCTCATTTTTTGGATTTACGACTGCTACTGTTCAACTCCGTAGTCTTGTAATTTTGAACCCAATCCAGAAGACAAGGGTACTCCTGGATCGACTATTGGGAGAAATTTGCCTTCGTGGAGGACTTTTTGATGGAGCTAACCCGCATTTGCGTTTCATGGAGAGGAAGACCACGAGAACCTCCCACGGTTAGCCTGACGGCAAGGGGACTCTAACCCATGATCCGTCTACCACTGAGGATATTTCACGTCAGCACGGTGGTCAGTGAAAGCCGGATGCGGAATTCGTATCGACTGGGATTCGAACCCGGTTCGCCTCATTGGAAGGCGAACGCTCTATCCCCTGAGCCATCGCGGCTCAGAAAATAATGGCATCTTTGTTAAGCAATCGTGTTATAGTGAGTCACAAGGAATTACTCTTTTTGCTGTTGTCTCTAATGTTCTTGCCAAAGCCAGCAAGCCTGCATGTTGGAACCAAGCGACAAAGGGTGCGTTTCTTGTTTTTCAAAGGCACCATCTATGGCCAAGAATGTGACTTCAGCTCCATACTCGTCACTGCCCGTCTATGGTGCGGATTCTTTCATACATCCATTCATTAATCCGCAGATCATAATTATAAACGTTCAATCTCCAATTCAGTATCCCCAGAAGTAGTATGCGTTATGGGGACATGGAAGACTTTGTCGCCCAACATATTTAACGTACTTCAGTAACTATTTACTGCACGCGGAATTTTAGACCGGACGAGATCAAACCCATGATCTATTGGACAGGGGCCCAACTCCCTACCAGACTATCCTTCGTCCAGAATAATTACTGATGTAATCAAACAGCAACTTGAATTCTTGATGCAGTAAGAAACCAAGAATAATTTAGTGTAATTAGTCAACAAGAAAAAATATTATGAAGTGAACCGCTAAGAATAATTTTTGGTGCAATCAAGCATCGTGGATTAGTTTTGGTACCACTGGAATTGCAAGCTTAATACTTCTTAGTGTAATCGATAACCAAAGATGATTCTTTGTGTCAACAAATACCGAGGGTAACTCTTAGCGTTATAAAAAAACCTAGGATTTTTCTTGTTGTTAGTGGTAAACAAAGAACTACTCTTGGTATTAAGAAGTACCCACACTGTAAAAAGTGTTGGTCAAATTATGGTAGAAAGTACCAGCACTCCGAGTACTAGTACTTTTTAATATAAAATCCATTTTTACCGTAAAATTTTACGGAATAAATACCTGATATACCTTAATTTTTACTCTAATATTTAAAGCAATAAATCGCAGCTATTAAATAAATAGCACTGTAAAGATTATGGTAGAAAATTTTAAAGGACAATTGGATTTTAAATCAAAATTGAGTTTACCGGTTGTACAGTATAACATATATCTTTACGTATATCAAATACGAAAAATAATACTTGGCATATTGAAACAATAAGGATAATTCTTGGTGTTATCAAATATTTAGGACGGTTCTATGCATTTCAGGAATTTGAACGATTGTTCATTTGCATTATTTTATTGTAAAATACTTGATGTTTAATATTGATGTTCAATAACAATGAAATTTATGAGAGTGAATATGTATAAATATGCATGAGTAATTACATGTAGTGCACAACTTAAAACATACATATTTTTAGTAATAGCAAAATTTTGTTTCTCTAGACGTACAGGAAAGTGCGAAGTAAAAACTTACATAATCTTGAACTAAACTGAAAAAATCTTTTTGGGCTGTCGTGCCACTGAGTGTAGTTTGAGACGAAAAAAAAAATCATGACTGGCTTAAATGCTCAGATTTTGGTGCAAGTGCTTTCCATTACTGATGTTTAGATTTAACTACGCACATAAAATGTATATAAGCAATTATATTTGTGCGAATAAAAAAGTTTAACTTTTGTCATGCGTTTTATATTACTCCCTGTCAGGTAATATTTTTCAATACTTGAAACTTTTGCAATGATCCAGCTACATAATTTTTAGATATTTTCTTAATAACTGTATCAAGAATCATTTTTATAATTTTTGAGGAATACTTAGATATGGCTAGCTCTTATTAAATGGATGTTAAGTGAATAAGATAAAATGTAAAATGTTAACTAATTCGCATAATACACTGCATTTAAATTTACTATTTTTCGTAATGTTTGAAAATTAATTTGATGCATAATTATTTTTTAGTTGAATATAATGTTACATGTTCGCCAAAGTGGATGATAGTCACAGTAACTGTCAACTCATCATCAGCATTAGTTTACTTAGAAAGACTAAAAAACTACATTGGTAAGTAAAATTATTCTACCAAATAATGTTCTTGGAGTTGTTATGATAAGTTAGCGCGCCTGACTGCAAAGCCATTGGCTGCGGTTTCGAATCCCGCTCTGGGCATGGATGTTTCTCTCTCTTTGTGCTGTCCTCTGTTGTGTGTGATATGTGAATGTGGCCCACCCTATAAACGGTTTTGTGGCAGTGTGGCGTGGGCAATGATGCTCGCCTCCGTGAGTTTGGTTCACAGGTGCCCACTGGGTAACGCGAAATGAGCAACAATTCTGGCATCTTCATAGGCAAAGATTCAAATTCAGTGCCTGCCATTGAAAAAAAAAAGTGTTCCAAGTTATCCTTTTCTGCAGTAATGCAGTTTGCAATTGGTTGTACAAGTTTCAGAAGCATTTTTTAAAGTCATCTTCCGAATTGCTCTTTAATTCCGCCGTTTAGGTTGGGAAATTTGGTTTGGCGTTAATTCTGTTTAGTGTCTTTGACTTCCTAAATCAATGTTTCTTTAGAAGAATTTTAGGTTTTTGAGGATGTGGACAACTCTTGCTGACTTCCTTCTTCCGGAACTGTAACATTTGCTTTAAGGATATTGGAGATATTAAGAGCGTCAGAATTATAGAGCGTAATGCAGAATGGTTCAATATAGAATGGGGCAATGAATAAAAAAAACACATTTAATAAAAATCATATGAAGTAAATGCAAACAATAAAAATTAAAACGTATGATGGTGTGATATTTGTTAGGCTTTCCATTAAATATTTCATTCCAATCCATTCCCAGTTACATATGTGATGCATAATCAGAAATATTGTTACTGATTACAGCGCTCCATGTTGCTTAGATAGAAATGCATTTTGAAAAAAGGGCTTTAAATTCTGCTTGCGATTGCAGTGCTTTACGAGAGATCATGGTCATTACGATATTTGGAGATTAATTTGTAACGCATTATGTAGGCTTGTAATTAGCATGATATTTTCAGAGTTTATTTTATTAGTAACGTAATAGTTGTCTAATGTCATACAGCCATTGTCGTAATAGTTGAATATTACAGCTGCGAGTATGACTAAGGCTCTTAATTTACAAAATATATAGTAAGAAAATTAGAAATTTTTGAATTCTAAACCTTAGAAAAGTAAATTTTTAATTCTTAAAATTTAACGTTTTTGAATATTATTTTCATTTATTGTTATGCTTATTTAAAATATAAATTGAAAAAATAATAAAACTCAAATAGTCTAAGTTATTTTATTAAATATTTTTTTCCACGTATTTCTTGTATTATAAATTTTGTTCAAAATGGTATTAACTTATTAAAATTTGTTAACAAAATGTATTTTCTATTTGTTTTACAAATTTAAAAATACAAGAAATAGTTCATGTTGCAACATGAAAAGATAAACGCATTGCGTAAAATCTGAAGGATAATGTTTCATTAAGAGTTATAGCAGCTATTAATTGAATATTGCTTTTATGTCGATGCTGTTAAATATTCAGGATTAAATTACGGTACTTTTTACCGTAAAATTCAGATTTACTGGGGCAAGTTTCGAAGCAAGAAATCTGAAATACTGTATATTTTCATAGTAATAATTATCGTCAAATCATTGAATCACTTTAATTAAATAAATGTTACTGTAAAATTTCGATATAAAATATTACAGTAAAAATATGCTTTACGGTAAAAATGTACACAAAGGGGTGGTACTTTATACCGTAATCGTAACTTTGTAGCAGTGATGTTTTGATTTATCATTTTTACATATATTTTCTAATCTATTTAAAAGCATTCTTAAACTGGATCCGAATCAAATCCCTAAAAATTTATATTTCTGTTTTAGAAAATAGCGAAGAAGTATTTCCTTTTGGTACTGAAATTTAGAGAACATAGTGTACTAATTATTACACTAATGGCACACAGTTTAAGCTTAATTTAGTTTGTACTCAATATATTTTAGTGAAAAAAAAATTGGGTATCCTTTATTTCTACATACAACATTCAATTACAAAAGCAGTATTAATTCTTTATTTTGAGAAACTGCGAGATTAAAATAATTGTTATTTTCTTAGGGAGAAAACTAAATCCATCAAATATAAAATATTCGTTAATTATTTTCGTTATTATTATGATATATTCAGAAATTAATTAAGCATATTTATCACGAAATAGAAAGTGTTAAATTATACTGGCGCACATTCTTTTTTTCCTTTCATGCAAATACTTCATCTTACCTAATTCGGGTTTAGGGATTTCAAATCTGAAATTAGTTTTGATTTCAAAGCATCAGATTGTTTTAAATTATATTTTTAGCCTACTTTTTCTTGAAATGTTAAAAAAAAAACATTGTATATAACAGAGAGTTGCGTATATTCTGCGACAAACTTCTAGGGGATTTAAGATTAAAATTGCATAAGAAACCATGGCAGAAAATGTCATATTTCATGGCTAGGGGCGTCTACCTATTATGACATGTTTAAAGCACACGAAGAAAATGACCCCTAGTGGCGTATGATGACATTTCTAAACACGGAAGTCTATGGAATTTTACTCTTGCTGATGTGCTTCAACTGAATTAGAAGTTTGTCACAGCATTTACGTGACGCCATAATATATATATAGCGTTTTAAATCTTGTACATCCCACGAAAAATAAACAAAGATATGTCATTTTAAAAATTATTGCTTGGAGACAGAGGCCGATTATAAATTTGAAATCAGAAACCTGGAAATATACAAGATCCGTTAAAAAATGTTATGCAACAGAAAACAAAACAAAAAAAAATTTTCACCAGTAACATGTATTTTTAATGTTTCGTGAAATTTTTAAATGTCTTAGAATTTTAGAGTATAAGAAATCTTGTTTGAATATGAAAGGAAAATATTACATTTAAAAAATGTAACACTTCCCTTTTTGAATGACTAGCTTACGATATAATCTTTGTATGACTAACTTAAAATTGACACTTGCGAAAAAATTTTTAAATCTGTTAACCTTTATAATCTTTTATATCTGTTATTTTAGATTGTGAACCTGATAAAGTAGGAGAAATGTTCGTTTTCAAGCTGCCTCTAGATAACATTTATACTTGTGGTACAACGAGAATGCTCAACAAATTAACGGTAAATATGGTACTCACGGTTTGGTATATGGTACGGTACTCATATCATCACTATCATGGGGAGAATATTCTCAAAAGAATATTCTTGGGTAACGAGAATATTCTGAGAATAATCTCGTAAGGCTGAAATTTAGACAATAATTGAGAACATTCATTTTTCTTATAAATAAAACAAACAAAAAAAAAACATAAATCATGTTTGTATCTGAAATCTAATTCAATTATTTTCTCACGCAGATCACAAAATATGTCTACGTATACTCACCATATAAAAAATTAATAATAGTTTTTATTTTAAGAATTTTCTTTGAACTGTGATTCTAACAAATTCCTTTTAAACGGAACATATGATTTTGATTTTTTTTTAAATATTTTTTCCATTAGAACAAAACCACTTAAGATTCAAAAACTTCTAAGTTCTTAAGATTACAATTTTTTGAAGACAATCTTTAATTTAAGAAGAAGAAGAACACAACGCAAGCACTAGGAAAAAAATTTAAACTTGTTAGAAAAAAGTCTGATAAAATTTTTCATAAAAACAAAGTTTTTTAAAATTTTCAAATAAAATTTTCTATAATTGAAAATTAGAAATCATCTTTATGCTCTGAATATGAAATTTCATTTTTCCTAGTACACTTCTTTTCGTCTTCATTTATTCTGTGATTAATAACTAAATTTGGTGGCATAATTCGTTAGAGAAATGCAAATTTTAAATTAAAAATAATATTCTAAGAGGAACATTTTTCATAGAATAGTGATTCAGATTTATTTTTAAAATAAATTAGACATTCAGAGTTATTTTTAAAAATAATTATTGAGAATAATTATTGTTTTTAGAATAATGTTCGAAGAATGATTGTTTCATTTTATCTATTTTACAATTGCTACCTCATCAAATTTATTATTTACACTTTTTCAAATAATAATATTTTTCCATGTTTGAGATATTAATTCATTTATAAAAATCTATTTAAAGTTTTAAGAACAATTTTTGAAAAGTGTTTCGCTTTTATTATAATTATTGTGCAACTATTTTTTCTGATGAAAAATCTTAAATGAAATCTATATATATAAAAATCTAATGATGGTGTCGCAATTTCCATTGTTGTCCGTGAGTTTTTATTGGCCGCGAAATCACGTGGTAGGATCCAGTTTTCCCTCATTCATTTCCACATTGCTTTGGTTGTCATCAGCATAAAATTAACAATAGTCGTAAAGGTATTGTTTTTCTTTAAATATTTTTGTAGCCCTAATTTAAACTTATTTTCCAGTACTGCTGTTATTAGCGAGAATATTAAATTATGGTTGTGAACTCATCAAATTTCTTTGAACAATATAATGTTATTTTAAAAATGATTACTTCGAAAAATCACTTCCGTTCACCAAGAGATCCAAATGTTTATAATACTAATAAATAGTAATATTTGGACTTGGAAAGTAGAGGCACAAGAGTAAGAAAACAGAATTCCTTTTAGTACATATATGTTAAGTGAATAATTATAACTTATGTAGAAAAACTATTTTCTTCCAAGAAAAGACAATTATTGCGAAGCAATCATCGGGGTTGGTGAGCGGCAGCGAACAGGGGGCTTAGCCCCCTAGTATATTAATAATTTTTAAAAAATAGATGAAATTTATTTACTGTTTATTATTACACTTATTAATATACTTTTCAATTGTTAAGATATCAATTCACACGTAAAACACAATTGAGTTCATAGATATTTTCTAGGAGAATATTCTCGAATTATTCTCCTTCATAAGAATATTCCCAAGAATATTCTCTAAAATATTCTTCAAAAGATTATTACTGAGAAATTTATATCTCTAATTATTACAAACAACTTTATAAATTTTAAACGCATTTAAAATTATGTTTGATAGTTTTATCCGTTAAAATATACAGTGGATCTTATTTATCCCAGACTACCAAACAAAAAAATATGAAAAGTCTGTAGTTTTTGCAAAAAAAAAAGAAATAGTGTCTATTGTATACAATCATTAATAAGTTACCTAGTTCTGTAAATGTATCGAACAATTGTAGCTATGTTAAAATTTTGTCTGTCAGTTTTATCTGCTATTTAAATATAAAATGCTTCCTAGCTAATTATAGAGCTTACGAGAAAATGAAATGATTATTTTATGTATTTAAGATGCTATTTTTACGCGATTGTTTCTCACTTATACTATCTCGCTTTAAAAATAAAGGTAAAATAAAGGGTTTTAGTATTTAGGTATCCATTTATTAAAATTCACTTCTTATATCAAGCAAATAAATAAACTTTTTGCTAGAAACTAATTCTGTTATCTATTTTTCTAAGCTGACTGTGACGCTTTTTTCGTTTCATTCCACTTTATATTTTATTTTTCATTCCAACTGGTAAGCGAAAAATAAATAACACAGAAGTTAAGCTATGTACACAGAAACTTTTACTAACCCCTAATGCAAACTTTACTTCCCAGCCGAACTGATAACAATAAGGAAATCCTCAGATATTTTTTCTTTATAACATAAAAGGTTAAAAAAAAGCATGTAGACCAATGCCATTACTGTTCTAGTTAAGCGAGTAATCCTTACTATTCGAATTCTTAAATATGATGATAAGTTAGTAAACAAATTGTAATGCATAAAACATTTTATCGCATCAGTGTATCAAATATAATTCTTACCGATCGTATCTATTTAGTAACAGATTTTATACTTTGTAATAAGTAGTTTTGTTGTGAGTTATTTTTGTGTTATTTCAAATGGTTATACTTGGAAGAAAAAAAATTTCGAACTTATACAAATGCTTAATTTTTCCTATTTCAAATTAGGGTATTTTAAAACTGAAATCAACTTTGCTTCTAAAGCTACAGTTTCTTAATGACATTTTTTGTCTTTTTCTTTGTCGAAATCTACAAGCTGAAAACCGTTATATGTAACAGAGGGTCGCATCAATGTAACATCAAACTTCTATTGGAGTAATGATTAAATGTCGCCGTGCGTGTATAGGGAGCTTCTCTATTATTACCTGCTCAGAAGCTCACGAAGAAACAGATTAGAGCAGTGGCCATAGCGGCATATGATGAACTTTACGGGTATGAGTTTCGTTTAATCCTGATGGTGTGCACTAACACCTCTAGAAGTTTATTATAAAATTTATGCGCCCCTCTGTGATATACAACATTTTAAAACTTGTACATTTCAACAAAAAAGAGACTAATAATGTAATTTAAAAAGAAAAATGTACCCTAGGGAGAGAAACCTACGGAAGATTTGAAATCAGCAATAAGAGCTAAGATCTACTAAAATATTTTAAACGACAGAAAACGCGCAAAACGAAAGATTGATCTCTAGTGTCACTTATAATGTATAATAAATATAGAAAAAAGACTTATTGCTATTATAACTTTTTAACTAATGATCTGATTGAATATTACTAAGATCCAACTTCAATGGTTTGAGGGGCTGACCTAAACTCTGGTATTACTTAAAGAGTTTTCAGTTTTAATTTTTTATTATGACAAACCCATGTTTTTTGGTAAAACAAACTTAATTTTAATACTAAGCGTTTATTTAGCAAGAGACCATATCTATTTTTTCTAAATTTATTAGGTTGAATTATAACGTATTTATCAGGTTTATTAAAAATTAAAGAACATTGGGATGCACGTTCTACTTGGATAGCAAACTGTCTATTCTAAGTTTTAAAATGATTGACTAAGTTCATCGTTGTTAAATGCTTACATTTTGCTGAAGGTCTAAACGTTTCTTTTTTTTTTAAATAACCACAAATTTCAGCAACAGAAGCTGCAGTCTGACACTCATTTAAACGTTTGAGTTTAAAGGATTTAAAAAGCATTAAAAAACATTGTTTTTAAGTTTTCCTAGTCAATAGCGTCGTCTTTAATGTCATGAATGTAATGAATGTTAACAAACCTTGCAATTCAAACAATAATTCAAACCTTGTAACAATTGTAAATACATTTACAATCATTCACATTGATTTGAAAAATTAGAAATGAATTAGTTCCCATAATTTTTCTGCCTACAATGTTATTATTTTACCATTTTTCAGGGCGTTCGCATTTATTATCACAGAATTATTGTAGAAGAGCCTCATGAAGAATTCCAAATGATTCTAGCTTCTTGTAATATACCTCCAACGCATAACATGACAAGCCCACAAACACTTTCTAGGAGAAGAAGAAACACATTACCAGAAAATTTTGTTGAACCTGAGTAAGTATAACTGGTATTCCCAAAAACCTTAATTACATAATTATTGATTCGTTTGTTCTGAAAGTTACCTTAAGAGATATTTTTGACTCTAGATTTACGTTTAGTAATGAAATACTAGATCGAAACTATAACACGAATTCAATAGTTGTCTGCAGCTTTGGTTTGGTTCTCTAAAAGTGACTTGTTCATTTTTCACAAGTGCTGACCAAAACTTAGAGCTTTTTCTTTTAAGACCAATTCGAATGTTAATACTTGAGTCTATAAATCAAAATAAGGAACGGAAATAATAACGGAAATTGAATAATAGATATCAGAATTGAATAATAGATATCAGAATTGAATAATATAAATTGAAAATCAAGTTCCGGATAACTATTTTTTTAAAGGAAAAAAAAAACTTTAATTAGAGGGAACTTGGAACCAAGGGATTGAGCATACCTTAGGATCAGGGGGAATAATGGTCAACAATTACGAGGTCAGCAGCTACTAGATAAAGTTAATGTGGCCCGCCTTTACTTCCCAGACCAACTGGCACCCATCGAATTGGTAGGGATTCAAGCTATCAGTTAGAATTAAAACCCAATACATCACAATGACTGCTCAGTGAGCCATGCAACTTGGGAGATAGAGAGCTTGCCACCCAATTAGGTGACCCGGGATCAAATCTCTGCAATGGATGGTCGTATGAATTCCACACCCGACTCGCACCAACCACAGTGCTGACTTAAAATATGTTTTCAGTGGTTGTCAAATCTTAGGTTAGAGTCGCCTTGCTGTCAGGATAACAGTGGGATGTTTTCGTCGTTTTCCTAACCATGTGACGCAAAGCGGGTTAATTTAATAAAAAAGTGTTCAAATAAGGCAAATACTTTCCTGGACTGGATTGATCCTGGACTTTCCATGTCTTCCAAATCGAGTTCAAAATTACAAGGTTACGGAATTGAACATGAGTAATCGTAAACTCTATGTTGGCTGCTCAATGTCGGTATTGAATTAAAATGTCTGCTCAGTGCTTAAATGTCTGCTCAGTGCTCTATCATCGCAGTTCAGCATCAGATATATACAGCACTAAATGCTAAAAAATTTTTAGAGTATAATGCGAACAAACCTATTACTTCAAGTAAAAAAAATTACTCAGAAATATATATTTAGTTATTCAGACTATTGGTCAAATTTGTTTTATGGAGTTAATTAAATTGACACGCGATACGATGTTATTGTTATTCAGCTTCAATAAGGTTCAGTTTTAAACGAGCACGTTATTTAAAAATATATATCTTGATTTCACTAACCTATCTTGTCTTTAACAGGTAAATGTTTAATATAAAATATTAGAGCAACCACATTTTACCTTTAAGAAAAGTATGCATCACTTTAAATTAAGGGCTAATAATATTTTTATGCTAATCAAACTGCATAGAATTTATAGGAAATTTGCTCCCTTTTACTTATCTTGAGCTAGTTAACTTATCAACTAACTAGTTAACAGACAACCTATAACGTACGTTGATACTTTTTAAATACTATTTAAGAACTTTTTTTTTTACATAATTTTCCAAATATACATATAATTTTCAAGAACTTAAGATAAATATTTAAGTTACAAAACTTATCACCACTTTCCTCGTATTGAATTTTTAATTTCGTTTCAAATGTAAGTTAAAATTTACAGATATATTAAACATCTTTATTTAAACTAATTCTATTTTATGAGTTACAATAGCATGACTAAACTATAAGTAGATGCTCTATAATGTTGGGGTGAACTTTATAGTTAGTGGATTTAATCCTCTCATAATTAATGTCTAGAATTGTTAAAAGTCGTTGAGTATTTAAAATTCACTTCATTGATTAAGAAATGTCAGCTTTATGTACGGTTAAAATGACTAAGATTAGCACAATTCTCAAATTTTATGCGACAAACATTGAAGAAAGTAGTAAATATAGGTAATGTTTATAAAAATAACGGTATATAAGAAAAACAGAATTAGGATTAAGGAATTAGGACAACTTTAATATATTTTTGGGTTTATCTTACAAAATCAGTTGTATTTTTGATAATAAATCAATTAATTATTTAGATTTTGAAATTATACGGAAGTGGCAAAATCTGGTAAAATTACAGTACTGTATTGTTACTCTGCGGTATTTATAGCATTCATTTGGTACTTTTTCCGTTCATATGATAATTGTTTACCGGAAAATCTTGCTTACAAAACAATAATTCATATTACAACATGTTTAGTCAAAATACAAAAGTGAAAAGTAAATTTAACTGAATTATTTGTTTGTATGCCACAATTAACGGTATCACGATAAAATTACCCAATTTTAACATAAATTATAACATAATACTTTATTTTTAGTTTGACCAAACGCTATTAATGAACTGCTTCTGAAAAAACTTCAATGATTTTTGGTGTTCCCATAGAGCAGAAACATGGTAAATTTCACCATTCTCTAGAGGTTTTGACCGTGATTTTTTCTCACTGCAATACATAATTTCATATTGTAATTTCAAAACTTACACAGCCTTACAAATATTGGTAATAAAGTTAATCATGTATGAAAATTTTACTAACCTACGAAGTGTAACTAACTTATGAAAAGTTTTCGCATGTTACAGATAATATTTAATGAGTTCCTCGTGTCTTCTAGGTTATTTTTTTCCCACAGAATATGTCATTTGTGATTTATTCTTATAATATTTTAAGAAGAAAAAAAAATTATTAAAATGAATTTACAAGTTAATGACGAACTAAAAAAGTATATCAATCTTCTTTTTAGCTACGTGAACATCACAGACTACATTGTAGCAAGTGGCCCAGTTCCTTATCTGAATTTAGCAGTCAGGCAGCATGGAAAAATTCTTGATACAACGCTAAATGTCCAGCCAGGCACGCCTTTAGAAATGCTAATATACCTGGACAGAAAAAGTGCAGGTATTATAACATTTTCTTTTTAAAATTATATATATATATATATATATATATATATATATATATATATATATATATATATATATATATATATATATATATATATATATATATATATATATATATATATATATATATGGAACATAAGAAACTTTTTAACAAATAATTTTATGCTGTTTTTTTTAATCTAAATTCTCTTTTTATTTTATTATTCAAAACGTAAAGCATAAGAAAAGCACAAGTTCAACTCTTCAAATTAAAGTTTTATTATAGTTAAAGTACCATTCGACCCCGGCATGATGCGATTAATAGAGGCAACTCATGACAGTCACAATTTACTATAATCAAGTAATTTTCTCAGTAATTTATTTAGTTCATAACTCATTTTTTTAGTAGAGTTATTGTTGATTTGAAAGTATTTAATTTCTAGTAACACGTTTCAAAAGCCTAACTTCAAGAAAATAAACACTTGATTTCAGTTAGATTCAAGAATACTAATTTAAAGACGTGGTCTTCACATGCTATCGAATGGTAGTTTAAAAATTTGCCAGAATACTCGATTTTTATCAAACGTAAGCTATGCGAATATCACTTATAGTATATTTTAAGTATTTAGAACATAACATCAGTGTTGTTTTTGTAGTCGAAAAATGGAGTCGTCTGCATTTTGATTTGCAACAAAGACTAATACTAAAAATTTTAGGTATTTAGAACATAACATCAGTGTCGTTTTCTAGTCGAAAAATGGAGTCGTCTGCATTTTGATTTGCAACAAAGACTAATACTAAAAATTTTAGGTATTTAGAACATAACATCAGTGTCGTTTTCTAGTCGAAAAATGGAGTCGTCTGCATTTTGATTTGCAACAAAGACTAATACTAAAAATTTTAGGTATTTAGAACATAACATCAGTGTCGTTTTCTAGTCGAAAAATGGAGTCGTCTGCATTTTGATTTGCAACAAAGCCTTATACTAAACTACAAAAACAAATTGTTTTCGAACCTTCCTCAAAAACGGACTAATTGAAATTTTTAAGCGAATTTTTAGATCGGGAGCTTAAATTTCTTCTTGTATTCGATTTAAAATTTCAAGCCCATAGCACGAATGACTTTGGAGTTATGACTTTGGACAAGGAGATAGAAAAACTCTTTATTTTATCATTTCAAATACGTATTTGCATATTTTAAAAAAAAAGTGGATATGCGTTACGTTTATCTGCATACTGCAATGATATTTACATCGAACACTGTGCAATCTTTATGCTATTTTAATTGTAACTTACGTTTTTTAGGATGTTCGGAAGTGAATTTAGCAGAGAAAAACTACATTTTGTAAATTGTGTACAAAATCAGGAACAATAATTAAAAGCAAACAAAGATAACCATTTTCCTTCCATGAACTGGATATTTGCCTTAATTTAAATTCCAGTCCATCAAGTAATTAATGTTTACAACTAGAGTTTTTATCTGCGAACAGCGCGCAAAATAAATTGCTACTGTGGTTTTCTAGTTTTGTTTCTCCTCTTTATATCCCCATTTTTTGTTGGTACGTTTTTAATCAACGTTTACATTGGCAACTTTGCGATGAAACATGCCGACTGTTATTTCCAATTTGTATGTTTTTGAACCGAATGAAGGTTTTTATCATGTAGAACCTTTTGGATGTCTTATACAAAAATAGCTAGAGGCAGAAGAAAATGTTTTTCTTGAGTAAACACTTTTTTTTGTACCAAATTAGAAAATTTATTTTCAATATATAGGTAGAAAGCAATTTCAAAAATAAAATCCGATATCTTAGCAGTTAATATTTCAACTATTTCATGTATGTCCTATTCTTTGATATTTGTACATACATTTATGTATGAATACCTTTCATGGTATTTGATTGAGTGGTTCATGAGCTTAAATGTAATTCTTTTCAAATTCAATTTTTCTTTTTACCTAATTTATAATTCCAGTAGAAATATTTAATAAAGGTTGTATTTCTCTGCTGTTTAAATATACATTTATACATAAAGAATAAAGTTTAAATATTAAAAGATGTTTTATTATGGATAATAATAAGAAAACATTTTAATTTATGAGTTAAATATAACAGCTAAAAACTAGTCAAAATAACTTCTATTTACACAAATTATTAGAATCATGTAGAAGTATTTTTGAAAATCATGTTACACACTTTTTATTTTTTTTTTCTCAGTGCAAAAAATTGAGAAAATCAAAAAATAATTGCACACAATGTTTAAACCGAATAAAATACATTCAATTTTAAACGGAATAAAAATGCTATTATAAATCGCAAACAGAGAGTTTATCTTTGTATAATTATATTTTTTTTTTTTTAAATATTCGATGGTTTAATTTTTAATGATTGAGAAATGTTTGAACTGTAATGCAAATATTTCATGCATTGAATTATCTTTGGAATGAATGAATTTCATTTTATAAATTCATTTTTATGATAAAAGTTTCGATTCACTCAAATAGTTTAATATGCGGTGAAATGCGCAAGGAAAAAAAAAAACCAATTACGCATTTATTTTAAAATTTGAACTATTATTAGGGCTTACATCTTAATCGTTGTCTTGATAAAATTGTTGGGACCTGATTTCAACGGCTCCCGTACTTTAAAGGTCAGAAATCTGAAAAAGTAATTGAAAAATCGCTTGTTTTTTTTATATTTATTTTATTTTTTATTTTTTTTATTTTTTATATATGTATCGAAGAAAAATAAAGAGTTTGACAATGATTTTGTAAATGAAAATATTGTGAGCTGAAAAGAAAAAAAAATTGTTTTTTTTTTCAGTTTGTCTGCTGAAACCATTCAAATTCCATTCCAGTATGGTAAAATCTGACAATAATACTTAAAATAATTCAATGATTTCATTTTATTACTTCGCGTTAAAGCTCTACAATTGATTACTCTTCTGATTTTAATTATACAAATAAAATTTTTATGGTTTAAATAAGAAAAAATTTATTTTTCAGAAACGTATGGTTTATTAACAAGCTTTCTGAAAGTCACAGATAGCTCGCCAAACCAAGAGGAAGTAATCATAATGAACGGGTAACCATTTTCAGATACTTATAGTTTTGTAATTTTTATTTGTTTTATTTCTTACGTACTGAACATGCGTCTTACAAATATCTTAAAGTAAGATGCTAAGATGTAAGTTACGTATAGAAGTTGGGACTGACCCAAAATATGACTCGTATTTTTACGAACACGGTGGTCTTATAAACAGTGTTATATTGGTATGAGCGACTTTGCAGCATTGCTAATTTAAAAGCAATTTAACAGAGCTAAAAGTAGAACAATTTTATTAAGTTCTACTGACTTTATGTGCATATGTGCAGTACGCAAATTTATATGGAAATTATAATGATTTTTTCGTTGAATGTTTGAATTTTTTCTCTCTATATATAAAGTAACGAAATAACTATTGTCACTTCTTCGAGCTAAAAATTTTGGTCATTTTTCAGGGGTCTGTTTAGAAGAAATTTGGGTCCGTTAACGGACCCTTTACAAAATATCTTTTCATAAAAACGGACCCTTCACAAAATATTTTAACTTAAAAACGGACCCTTCACAAAATGATTTTTCTATTAAACGGACCCTTCACAAATTTTTTTATCTTCATTATTGTTTAGTTAATTGAATAAACCCTTCCCAGGGCGGAAAACCAGAAAGACGGATGTAAATGAATTAAGTTTTGTCTTCGACAGACGATTCTTCCATCATTCGTCCGAAATTATTATTCTGCGTTCAGCAGTGCTATGTTGCATCGCTAATTTAGTAGCTGCATTTGCTGTTTATCTTTTAAAATTTAATTTTTTTAATTATTATTTTACAGTGTTGAGCATAATCTTGTATGTCTTTACAATTTAAAAACTCCTTGAAAAAGTTTTTTCTGCAGTAACGGACCCTATTTTCACAAATTCACAAAAGCGGACCCTGGTTGAAAGAATGTGACTTAACGTTTATTTTATATTCACAAATTACGAGTAATTTTTTCACAATTTTACAAAAACGGACCTTTCACAAAATGTCTGGACAGACCCCTGTTTTTTCTAAAATAAATTACACTCGTGCCAGTAGAGGGATTCAAACCCGGGAACTTCCCGGTACGAAAGCAACTTTTTCACCACCATACTGGCCGCACTTCTTTATCGGCACGTTCTTCTCGATCGTCTTGTCATCATTCTAATTTCATCTTTCTACTATGCAATTTCGTGCAATGCATTACGATGAGGTGCCGTAATTGAGAAAACATTTTCCTCATATATTTGAGTGTTCGCGTTTTGTCACCAATCAGGTAATTTCGTGACTACATGAGTCTTAAAATTAATGAAATGCAGCTCAAGACTGATGAATCGTCAAATGTGAGGGTTTCATGTCCAAAAGTGAATTTTCTTAGACTGAAAAACATATAAATTATATAAAAGCAAAAATGTAAAAAAGATTTTTTTTTTTTACTTTAAAAACTACATATATTTATTCAAAATGAACTTTTTTTTTTCGAGCTATATTTTTCTCAGCGGAAAACATTGCTCCATACGAAAACTCTATTTTTTGCGTGACAATCGTTCTTAAAGTAAAACAGATTTATTTCTTTAGGCAGAACGAATCTTTAGAATGTTGCCACAAAAGTTGTCTTAACACAAACTTCTCTCTTATCCATGTTCCATGCGTTACTATTTCTTTTACAATTGTTGAATTTTCTTATCCTTTTTCAGGTGTTCTATCGATCCGTACATTTTCGGGAATTTCCAATCCCTGGAAAATGGAGACGCTCTGTCGGCAAAATTCAGAGCATTCAAGTTTCCTGACGCCAATTATGTGCTCTTTGTCGGCACAGTCAGCGTCTGTTTACAACAATGCCGTGGGGTGAGTGGCTCTGATTTTTTCACCTATGTCGCAGTTTTCTTTTCCCCTCAGTTATTTATTTTTTTGTGAATACTTCAATCTTAGATTTCAAAAGCTACAAAATATTCTTTCTTTTTTTTAAATCTTTTGAAGTAGTTTTCTTTTGAATTCAAACTTTACCTTAGAATTTTAATTTTTAAAGCGAAAGTTATCTGAAGTAAAAGAAAAATAAAATATATCGTTAACACGTTGCTAAATCAGGAAACTAATCATTTAATTAAAAATACTTTTACAAAGCATTTGAAAGAAAATTCTTATTAAAGAGTGAAAGTAATTAAGTAATTTGGATTTGTATAAAAGTTTTGCTTAATTTAATTTATGGCAAAATTTATTCTAATGAATTAAGACAAATTAAATTAAAATATGCAAAGTAAGGAGTGAATTAGAGGCAATGTGATAGTATGGTGAACAGGAAGTCTAAACACCAACCTCGGACTCTTTTTTTTCTTCTCTCCACTGTTTTAAAAATTATATATTTGATTAACAACTTCATTCGTTTTCAAAAAATGTGAACATGGTAAAAAAGATTTGCCAGACGTGAATGTTGTAAGCAAAAAAGATTTGAAAACATAAAAAGTAAAGTTGCCAACGGAAAATGGAAAATAAAGGTAAAAAATAAAACTAGAGCAACCGCTGTAGCCGAGAGTGAACCAAAAAATAAATAAATATGACATATCACTGAGGCCGAGAGAGGACTAGACAAATAACAGAAGACGAGATAGGCAAATCTGGGTCCTGATTATATTATTAGCTTTGTTATTTTTGAGCTTTTAGCAAACAAATCAGTTTCGTGGGTATGGTAGCGAAATATGCTGTAGCATGTCTGAAAAATTTTCTTCATTCTGACTTTTTTTTATTTCTAGCATTAGTGTGAAATCTCTTAGAACCATTTTATAGTTTTAAAGGAATGTTTTTAACATGAACTCACTGATTTGAAACTCGGTTTAGATACCACGTACCTGTAATGCGAATAACTAAATACTTTGACAATCTTTTTAATTCTATTAAAATATAGTTTTACTTTATATTGCAATTTAGTGTGTTTTTATTTGATTTCATCAAATTTAGTGGTTAATGTACAATGAACTTGCCCTGAAGAAATTTATAAAACTGACGCATTTAAGAAATTTAGATAAAAGTTAACGAGATAAAATTTAAAGTAAAATAAAAAAATAACTTTTTTTTATGCTGTAAATCTCAATGCATGTGACAGAGCATAACTTTTCTCACAAAATGTTTGGCTTTACTAAACAAGAAGTAAAATTGCTTAAAGATAGCGCTATTCATCAATTTTATAGTTCTTTTTTTTCATTGTGTTTTGTGCATTAATATTTCATTCTCCAACTACACGAGGTTGGTGGTTTATGAGAAACACTTCAAAAAATTTCGAAAGGACATGACGTGATTTTTAACTCTTCCTCTTTGGTTTGCTGGTTCACTATTTGAAGTATTATATATTTTAAGTAATTGTGATAAATTTCAAATAATTTTGAACTTAACATTGATTAGAAAAATTACGCCTACTAACTAATAAATTTGTTGTAAGAATATTTTTTTTTAATCTTTAACCATTTTTTTTTATTAATTTAAATTTCTTAAAATCAGCCAATCAAGCATAGGACATCACGTAGCTATAACATTTATTTCTTTTCCATTTCATATCATATGAGTTTAATTCAATACTATGTTTATGAAAAGAATGATACGTACAATAAATTTATTACTCTTTTAATAATTGTATGTTTTTATTTCATTCTAGGTTCCATGTGGGAATGGTCAGTTAGGATATGGACGAAGAAAACGAAGATCCATACCTTCTGATCTGCCACCCGATCCGAACAAAGTGTTTGAAGTGGAAATGACCACATTTCTCAAAGTTGAATATTCGGAAGATCATTTCACTTTAAATAAAGGTATGACAGGAACATGTATGTTTACTATTGTGGCCGTTATTGTTGATGAAGAAGTGTTTTTATTTTGTAAAAATAATTTGTGAAAAACATATTGGGTGGTAAAAAATAAGATACTCGAAGGAAGGGTCCGAATAAAACTTCAAACATTTGTTGCTTACATCATGAGGCCAAGGTTTACGTTAAAAGAAAAAGTTTCCAAATTTCATAGTACAGCAACCAGATGGCGCTACAACACAGTAAAATGAAAGATTAAAGCTCAAAAATTAAAAATTAAATATATTTAGCTCTTTACTATCTGTGATCTCTTCGTGCATGTCTTGTCTGTCAACAATATGCGTATGGTGACCAGTATATATCATTTGTATATGTTTTTAGTACTACAGCATGATCTATTTGCAAATATCAAAATCCATCGTGAAAAAGTGCTTGTTCAGAAAAAGTGTATTTGAGTTTTTTTTTTCTGTGTTTTAATTAATAGTTACCATTAATTTATTAGCATATTCGAGGTTTCATTTTAAACTATTGAGATAATTATCTATTACCATTTAGATAGTTACATTAATTTTTATTAACACTAGAAAGACTGAATGTATACTTAGTTGTATACTTAGTTGTATACTTAGAGAATATGACAGGATTAGTCTGGTCTTTTACAGATTGTTTGCGAGTATATCAAATAGATATAAATTATAAATTATTACCGTAATTAACTCAATAAGATATATATTAAAAACTACACCATTTAAATTATATGTTATTTTATTTGATTTGATTAACAAAATTATTTTATTTAATGGAAAACTGACTCTTCAATTAAATTTATACTTTGGCTTCCTAAGTAATTGAGTTTCTTTTTCTCCATGAATAATAATTGAAGATATGTTGAAGTACTCCTATTTTTCTTTTAACGAAATTGGGGTACCTTAGGCTAACTAAAGGCTATCTTATACCCAAACTTTCCTGACGTTATTGGGTACCTACCAAAATACCGAAGGGGTCCCACTGGTCTCTTCCGTCAGTCTAGGTATATGGTTCCGTATAAATGTTCATATAAGGCTAAATTAAGAATGGTTAAATAGGCATTTAAATTGTATCAAGTTATGAAAATTGAGAAATACTCAATACATTATGTTAACTCAATACTTTTACTTTTTTTAATTTGCGCAGGGTAAAAAAATTAAATTTCGAAACAAATTTTATTTATTTTTAATATATTGCTTATTGATTTTAGGATCATTAAAAGGAGACTTTGAGAACAACCAAAAGAAATCGGAGCAACAAGCAAACGTAAGCTTCAGTTCTGTAAACGAAGTTGCCGCTCTCTATGGTAACAACAGCAGTTCTCGTCTGTCA
Source organism: Parasteatoda lunata (assembly GCA_949128135.1). NCBI lineage: Eukaryota > Metazoa > Arthropoda > Arachnida > Araneae > Theridiidae > Parasteatoda > Parasteatoda lunata. The sequence continues at coordinate 43,728,861 of OX421971.1, forward strand.
TGCAGTTACACGAGAACCATAATCGGAAGTGCATTGCTACTCATATTCCATTCTTGCTGGTTACGAGGATTATGGAAGTGAGGAGAAAAAAAAACACAAAGCGAATCTTGATTTTCGCTTATAACTTTGCCAATGTTTCGCCAATTCTAATCACGTGGTTTTCACTGATCTCATAACAAGTATTCATTGAACTTAACGCATCTGCTCATTCTCAACTAAAACATTTCAAGAGATGCCCGATTTGTCTCATCCCATTTTCGAACTTTCTTATCATGGCATATTTATTGCTATCATGTGATTGTACATAATTTTCAGTCGACACTTTATTTCACAAATAACCGTTTAAAAATTAAAAGAATATTAATACTACAAGACATAATTTTTTGTATAATAATCAGTCTGTAGTCAAATGTGTCAAAAATATCAGTTTATATCACCAAACAACAGATTTAACAAATTTTAACTTATATTAATCGTCAAATCCCGTCTATGTCAATTGGATGTTTAACAACAACATAATGGGGTTTTAGAAAAATAATAGTTAAATGCTCTATATTTTTTTTCTTTTTCACATAAGGCACTCCCATATTAAGGGCTCAGTGGTTAAGGCACTGAACTGTCATTGTGAAGAACTGGGGTTCGATCCTCAGTGGCAGCTTGAAGCCCGCCCAGCTTCAAATTGATGGGTAACAGCTTGTCTGTGAAGTAAAGGCAGCACGTGGGTCGTGCTGACCACTTTACCAAAATCACAAAATTGTGGAGCCTTACCTTTCATGAAATCCCTCGCCCACAGCGTAATGATGCGAAAATGTTTATTTATTTATCTTTTTAATTGTTACTCGTATATTAAGTACTCACATTTAGTTTTTACGTTTCAGACGTTAGCAGAATTACTTTTATTATTTATAAATATGCAAGAAATAGTTTTATGGTAATAGTCAATCAAATGAGTTTATTGTATTTTTTACTCATTAAAATTCAGATGTTTTAAGAGTCCATATCTAATTGAAACTACATTGTCATTGTAACATTTTATGAAATAACGCATGAAAAACAGTTTCATCTTATTTTTCTTATATGGGATATTTAAAAATTGTGCAATGTGCATCAGTTACATAATATTATTTGTAAAACGAGTGTAGAAGGAAATGTAAAAATTCTTAAATTACCTACTTCTTACATTCACATCATTAACATAACAACGTTTGTGAACCGTATGATGCATACTATCATTATCGAAATGCTGTACAAAAGATTGGGCATCTCTTGAAATGATTACTCTAACTTTGTGGAAAGACGAAGTATTGCACTGTAAAACACTGTCTTGTGTCGATGGTGAAGGATTATTTTGTAGGTGAATGACTGTATTTTTTTTCTCAATCCCGGGAAGAAGTTATTCCTCAATAAAGGATTAGCCAAAGTGTCGCTGAACAAATGCTTCGTGCTATGTTTATGTTGGTTTTTAACTTTTAAGAGTGCTTGATTTTAACGTTATTGACTCCTGAGTGTAATTATCAATAAAAATACTTAATTTATCTAAATGCAGTTTGTTCATTTTGAAAAAAAATAACATAAAACATAAATTTACAGCACGTAAAAAACAACTTTTTGTATCAAAATGGCATATTGCTCTCACAAATTATCATTGTGCAGGGGTCTGTTTAGAGGAAATTGGGGTCCGTTATCGGACCCTTCACAAAATATCTTTTTATAAAAACGGACCCTTCACAAAATATTTTAACTTAAAAACGGACCCTTCACAAAATAATTTATCTTTTAATCAGGACCCTTGACAAATTTGTTTATCTTCAATATTGTTCTGTTAATCGAATCAACCCTTCCCAGTAAGGGGGAGGGGAGAAAAGCAGATGTAAACGAACAAAATATTGTCTTCGGCAGATGCTTCGTCCTTTATTCGTCCGAAATGAATATTCTGCGTTCAGCAGTATTGGCTAAATACCAAATATTTGTGTGTTGCATCGCTAATTTAGTAGCTGCAATTGCTGTTAATTTTTTAAAATTTAAATTTTTTAATTATAGTTTTGCAGTATTGAGCATAATCTCTTATATCTTTGCAATTTAAAAACTCCTTGAAAAAGTTTTTTTTTTTGCAATAACGGACCCTATTTGCACAAATTCACAAAAGCGGACCGTGGTTGAAAGAATGTGACTTAACGTTGTTTTTATATTCACAAATTACGAGTAATTTTTTCACAACTATACGAAAACGGACCTTTCACAAAATGTCTGGTCAGACCCCTGTTGTAAAAACTCAGAGTTTATGTTCAAACTTATGAGTGCAAAAGTTTCCCACAGTCATTTAATACAAATTTACATATAAATGACTGAATTCCATTGCAAAAATAAATAAATTAAATATACAAATCATAAATAAAAATAATATGTCACACAATGGTTCAAAAGTATAGTTCAAAGATTAGGTCATGAGTTGACATTATGAATTAGTTTCTTTACTTTTTCTTCCAATGGAAACGGTTAGAATTGATTTTGAAACTCACATACTGAATATTTGAGTTTAAAGAAAAATAGCATTTTTTGCTCTTATCTATTCAACCCGTGAAACTATCTTTAAATACTAATATGTAACTTGAAAACTAATATAATTTATTCCTTTTATATAGCAGCTTTAGCATATTTTTCTAAAAAAAGAAATACAGATATTTATTTCAACTATTGTGTGCATTACTGCTTTTAGTAACTTTGGTAACATTTTTGACTATAAACTTCTTTTCAGAATATAAATTTACTTAACATAAATTTTGCTAAGAGCAAAAGTTAGAACAGATAAACATACCATCTCGAAAGTTTTTTTTCCATTCAATAAAATAAAGGCCAGTTTTATATTGCTAAGAATTTTTTATGCACATTTTTCATGGATAGTAGATTGTTTTTCATGAAGCTTATGCATATTTTTCATGGAGCTAAATTATCTTATTTAACTGTTTAAAGGCCGAATAAGAAAGAGTAAGCAAAATAACTTGGAATTTGATAAATTTGCTACTACTGCAGAGCATCTAAAGACAGTAAAATAAATAGTGGGAAAAATTAAAGGATTTTTTTAATAATGTTCCTTTATTGGAATATTGGAATCTGCTAGGGACATATTTTACTGGAGGGGGTCAAGATCACTTCGATTGTGTTCCAGTACATATCTTTAGGTGGAACAAAATGGCATCAACTTAGAAAACAACTAAAATGAAAAATACTTTGGGGGACATATTTAGAACATAAACGCTTTTAAAGCATTAAATGATTTACGAAATATTCAATATATTGACCTGGATTAGTTTTTACAATCCGTCAAAAAAGGAAAAATACGAATTTCATGCAATGCATTTCATGTATTTAATACATGAATCATAACTGAAATAAAATCTGTTGCACCATAATGGTTCAAAAATGAAGTTCAAAGACTAGGACATGAGATGACAATATGAATTACTTTACCTTGTATTTTCTTCCTAAGGGCGATGGCTAGAAATGATATTAAAATTGGTTTTCTAAAATATTTGAGTTAAAAAAATAAACAAAAACGAAAAATGTCGTTCTTATTATTTGACTTGTAAAACTATCTTTAAATGTAATGCATAGCATGAGAATGAATAGAATTATATTCCTTTTATTTAGTAGTTTATATTTTTTTTTTAAATAGAGAAATGTAGATAGTTAGTTTAACTCTTATGTGCATTACTGCTTTTAGTAAATTTGAAAACATTTCTGAATATAAAATCTCTTAACTAACGTGGATTCCTTAACTAAAGTAATCACTAAACATTTCTGAATATAAAATCCCTAATATTTTGCTTACAGAGAAGAAAAAGCTAGAACAGAAAAGCATATCATCTCTAAATTTTTGTTCTCTACAGTAAATTTTAATGCAGATTTTTCATAGAACATCAGTTCTTCTCTTGCAGATGAACCATTTGCTAAGTTACCCCTTTCAACTGTTTAAATGCTTAATAAGAAAAGGTGAACCAAATAACTTTATATTTGTTAAATACACTACTAAAGAGCATCTAAATGAAGTAAATTTAATAAATTGCGTGAAAAAGATAAGGGCATTTTTAATAATGCTCCAATTTTGGAACATTGGAAACTCTAACAGGTACATTGTTCAATGGCGGTAGTCAAGATCACTTTAGTTGTGTTCCAGTATATATCTTCTGATGGAACAAAGTGGTATACACTTAGAAATCAAAGAAAATGTAAAATATTATTTTGGAAGATGTATTTAGAGTACAAACTTTTCAAAAGCATAAAATAATTTTATATTCATAAAATATTCTACATTTTCTCATGAAATCGATTTTAAAATATGTCAAGAAGTGCAATATTAATTCGTTCATGGTATTTCACAAAAAAAATTTCCCTCATCAAATTTTTATTTCTTATTCGAAATTATAATGGGATACCTGCAAGTGACGTAGTTTGGGTATCACGATCCTGATTGGTTGTTGAAACGCTGCATTTGTTTACGTTGGCAACTGTTCTTTTCATTATTTTTCCAGTAAGCCAAGCCCGTCAAGTATCAACTTTCTCAGGTGGTACAGTCTATATTCTTTCACAAATATTTCAATTCTGCAGACTCCTTGGAAAAGAAAGCAACCGAAATTACACAAATAATAAATAAACCAATTCCTTATCACTGCGCCAAGCGGTTAATTAAAATGTCTTTTAGAGAGTCCTTGGAAAAGCATAAAAGAAGCAAACAAAGACAAGAAATGGATAAACGTCATCAAGGATATTCTACTATGGCCAAGGGGCAAGTCTGTGGCCACCTTTCGCCTCGCTACTGGCCACGACTGCCTTTACAAACATCGATTCCGTATAAATAAATTGCCAAGCCCTATTTGCACACTGTGTAATATCCAAGAAGAAATGGACATAAACCACATTAGGCACTGCCCCGCACTAAACTCGTGACACTTGTGGGAGAAGTATTGGAGAGCCCGTCACAAAATGAACGATCTATAGACTCACTGTAGTTTTGTTTTTGTTGTATTGTTCATCTTTCCTTCGGTTTCTCATGTTATTGTCTGTTTTTTAACTACAGTTGTCTTTTGATCTGCCATTGGAAATTTAAAAAAAAAAATATTTCAATTTTTTCACTCTGCATTTCTTACTTAACACAAAGATAACCACGAAGCCATGTTGAACATAAACAAACTAATTATTAATCGAAGTTGCCAAGTACACAAAAGAAAAATATATAAATACATAATCAAATAAAACATCTAAGTAAAATAAAAGATGTGGACGAGAAAGCATTAAATCCCAACTAAGTCGATGTGCAATACGGCACTGTATTTAATTAATATCACGTTAAATAACATTAGAACTTATGTGGAGAAACCTAGCTCTCAACTTAATACGTCATTTTGCTTAAAAATGATCCGTTGGAGTTGACGCCATTGGTCACATGTGGGGATTTTCGTGATCTTCTTCTTCAAGTACCTATTTGACCTTTCACTGTTTTTTTTTTTATTTTTATTTCAAGCGACTCAAGAATTTGTTTTCTACGTCATATTTTTCAATATTACTTTTAAAATCAATATTCTACTGCAATACAATGGTATAATAGCCTCAAAGCTATTTTCATCTATGTTTCACGTATCAATTAAAACTCTTGGTTTTTCAAGATCTAGTATAAAAAATATATCTAGGTATTCCAAATCTGAATCAGAAAATGTTGCTTGCGAGGCAACTTTTGTTTTATCATAAGGCATTTTTTAAACAAGGTGCTAAGAGCTAGTAAAATTTATAAATGAGACAAAAAAAAATATTAAAACACACACACATTTTTTTCTTTAACTCACTCGATAACAACAAGTTTATCACTAAGTAAATTGCAATAGTCAAGAAACTAAAAACTATCAATAACAAGAATCTACTCATATCTCTTTTTGGAACAATTGATAAACTTTTCACGTTAAATTTTAACTCTATATCAATGTCAAACAACGCAAAAATAAAGTAAAACAACCTCCTGAAAGTCATCACCTTATCAGAAAGAATTTCTTTAAAATAGTTAGAATTTTAACAAAAGAGAAAAACTCTGACCAAGAAAGACTCATTTAAAACTTTGGCATGTGAATGTTAAGTGAAGTAGAGACTTGGGGAAAAAAAGTTTAATTAATGGATACCATGAATAAACATGTAATTCATAGTCGATAAAGATATAATGAACTTTAAAATAAAATGTCACCTTAAGCGATAATTATGCATTCCACTAAAATCGAAAATCACGAAAAGTCTATTCGCAAAAAATATATTAATCTTATCTTATGCTAATATTCTGTCTTATTTAGAAATTTGCCTTATATTTTTCTTATATTATGCTGTCTCGTTCTACTAAAAAAATTTATTTTATCTTCCGAAACAGCAATTTTTTTATTAACTACACCTTACCTGAATAAACTACTTATTCTACATAAATAACATAATATTCTACCTAAACCATTTTACCCCCACTAAAAACATATGTCTTTATTTTATGCTAATATCATTTCCTATTTTCGCATTCTATCTTATTCCTATCATATCCTACATTATTCTATATTAGATAGACACATCCACTAAAAAAAGCGTTCATATTTTAGAGGTAAAAATATTTATTATTTAAGCCCTTATTCTATCTAATCCTATTTTTATGTCTATTCTAGACGCAAACTTTTTTATTTTATTTTACAAACTTTATATTACAAGCTGCAAATTTTTAATTAACAACTCCTTACCTTAATAAATTACGTATTCTACTCAAATAGCATATTATTATATCTGAACTATTCTACACGCACTGAAAAATTAAGTCCTTATTTTATGCTAATATAATTTCCTTTATTACCTAAATTTGAATTCTATCTTACATTGAATATCTAAACTGAATATCTAAACTATTCTACACGCACTAAAAAATAGGTCTTTATTTTATCCTAATATAATTTCCTTTATTACCTAAATTTGAATTCTTTCTTAGTCCGATCATATGCTACCTTATTCTATATATAACATAGACACATCCACTGAAAAAAAATGTCCATATTATAATGATACGATTATTTATTATCTAAACTCTAATTCCATATAAGTCCTATTTTTTGTACCTAATCTAGACATTGAATTATTTTAAATAATATTTTAAATTTAAAATTTCATGTAACTGAAAATTGTTAAATAATATTTTAAATTTAAAATTTCATGTAACTGAAAATTGTTTAATCATATTTTATCGCACAAACACTTTCATGGAACATCGTTTTTTTTTATTTCAAATAAGATATTGCTAAGTCATATCTTTAAAACAGATTATATATTAACAAGAAATAAAGTTTTAGTGAGGAATATATTTTATGAACAAACTTACAAGTCACAGTCACCCAAGAGATAAAGGGATTTTACATAAAATATTCCCTTAACTTATCATTCAGCGTCCTACAAATTTTGAGTTTGGCTTAGGAAAGATTGAGGTCAAGAACTGTTCATCTACTAAAAATCGTATTCCTATCTAACACAATATTCTAGATTACTTTTAAAATCTTATGCTATATTTATATATTATGCAGTCTTTTCCCTCCAAAACTACATGTTATATCCCCTTAAATTGAATATTTTTATTATTTCTTGCTTCAACAACTGATTCTTTTTAAATAGTATTTTATTCTACTTCAATTTTTCTAAGTCAATTAAAAAATGCGTTCCTAACTTTTCATTTTATGTGATTAATTTTTTTTTACCTCTATATTATCAAGTTCATAGGACATCATTTAAAAAAAAAAAAATAAAAAAATAAAAAAAACTATGCAATCCCTTTTCCTTAAAAGCCCCTAAATATCCCTTTAAAACGAAGTATACATACTTATAAATAAGAAAGATTAACTAGGGGATATATAGTATTGATTAACTCAGAATCGCTCAAGAAAGAAAGGGCTTTTAAATAAAATAATACCTAAACTCATTATTCAACATTCTAGAAAATTCGAACCTAGCTAAGCAAAGATTTAAATCTAAAAAGGTCCATCCACTAAATAATGTATTATATATATATATATATATATATATATATATATATATATATATATATATATATATATATATATATATATATATATATATATATATATATATATATATATATATATATATTGTATGAATGTATATTACGCTACTAATATATCTTGAGCAGTGGAGGTTCAGGAGATAGGCAGCTCGCCTCCCCATGACCTTACTCTGGTTCGAGTCCCAGTGCTGACTGGTCAATATGAATTCTGCTCTTAGGACGCACCGACCACAGTGGTGCTGACATAAAATATCCGCTGAGGTACACGGATTATGGGCTAGGATCCCGTGGCTATCGGGCTGACCGTGGGAGGTTTTCGTGGTCTTCCTCTCTATGTAGCGCAAATGCAGGCTAGTTCTATCAAAAAACACTCCACGAAGGCTAATTTATTACATTGCTTGATACAAGAGTTTCTTTGTCTTCTAGATTGGATTCAAAATTGCTAGGCTACGGAGTTCAACATTGCAAGCTCAGATTTTGGAACGACTGTTCAATGTTATTTATGTTCTACCTAGTCTAGAATATCATACTGTTTTATTCCTATATTCTGCTGTCTTTTTCTTCCGAAACTATATCTTATCGTCATAAAATGCAAGTTCTTAATTAACAATACCTTACCTACATATATCGTATTATTATCGTAATTGTATGAATTCTACAAATCTTGCATAGCTGATTCTGCATAAGAAGCTTTAACTATTCTTCATTCTTTAAAAAAATTTGTTCCTGTTTTATGCAAATTTTATTTCCTTTTTAATATCTTATTAAATTTTGATCCTTCTATGTGCTTTATTAATCTTTCTAAACGACACGACCTTAATAGTTTAAGTTTAAATTTCCTGGAGAAAAAAAGTAAAAATTAAACCGGTGTTTTATTCGACAAATTCTTTCTTTTTCACGAAGCATAATTTTTTTTTCGTAAACTAAGCAATTTCTAAGTTATTTCTTTAAAGCAAAGCATAAACTTACAAGAAAGAAAGTTTTACTAGGAAATATATATTATAGAAGTCGCAGTCGCGCAAGTGATAAAGGGCTTTAAAATAAAATGTCACCTCAACTCATCATTCAGCATCCCGCAAATTTCGAGCCTGGCTTAGCAAAGATTTAGGTCAAGAAAAGTCCATCCACTAAAAATTGTATTCCTATCTTATGCTAAAAATAGGTTATCCGTTAAGAGTAAAAAGCTATTCATTTTCTTCTACAGTAAACAGAAGTTGAGTCAATATTGATTGAAATGCGGCTCCGAAAATTCTGTGGCTGGCCCCGTTTCGATGATTGCATTTTATGTTGCATTTCTTATTCGGATTCTCCCAAGATTTTTAATCAGATGCTTCTGTTTTTTTTTTCTGTTGGACAAGAATAAAAAATCGGCTTTTTTTTTTCTTCCTTTTAATTTGTTTTCTAAATCATGTTTTGTGGATTTTCTTAAATGGAAATTCCAGGAGTGATGTTTTTTTTTTTCCTCATTTAAGTAGGAAAGTTAGACTACAAAAACCTTTTACAAAAAATAAAGGTGTTTTTAAGGTCGTTTTGTGGTTGACATTCATAATAAAGTTCCCTTGAGGCAGAAAATAAGGTAATGTTTTGCACCAAAAGTAACCTCATTATTAAACCTCAATTTCAACCTCATTTACACCTCATAAAATCAACCTCATTTATGGCTAAGCAATACTTTAAGTTTATTTTTTAGTCGTCTTTGAATAGCAGATCCAATTTCGACTTTTCGACTATCAGTGTATACAACAACATAGTTTTGAACCAAATCCAGAAGACAAGGGATCTCTTTCATCAACTATTGGATGAAATTAGGCTTAATGGAGAACTCTTTGATGGAACTAATCCACATTTGCGTTACATGGATAAGAAAACCACGATAACCTCCATGGTTAGCCTTACAGCAAGGGGACTCTAACCCATAATCCGTCTTCCACTTAGGATAGTTTACGCTAGCACTGTGGTCGGTACAAGCCGGGAGCGGAATTCGTATTAACCAACCATCACTGGAATTTTAATCTGGGTAACCTCATTAGGAGGTAAGTGCGCTATTCTCTGAGCCACTATAGCACCATTAATACTTTTTGTTCAAAACGAGTAAAATTATTCACACCGCAAAAATACTTATTTGCTTTAAGTGTAAAAAAAATTTCATGTATTTCTAAAAAAACAACCCTTTTCAGTTGGTTGTTCTAAAGTAGATTTCTATCAACCATAATTGTGAATTAAAACAACTTCATACTCCTTGATTATAAACCTTAAAAGTTTGATTTCATGAGGTTGTTATTGAAGTCAACAATCGTAACAATTCTAAGCAACCTCAAAAACACAGTAAATTGTTGTAAATCTACGTTGATATTTTAAAGTGGGCTGAAATTGTATTGATAAAAATTTGCATAAAAACAACTCGTTTTAATGAAACAAATAAAAAATTAACCTGTAAATAATCTAAATATTTTTAAAATAAAATTAAGTAAAAAATTTTTATTGTTGAGTTAGAATTATAATGAATAAACTTATGAAACTTAGTTAAAATTTTAATACTTACGCTTGAATTGAAGTTATTGTTTTGTACTGTAAGTAACTGTGCGTTCAATAGTAACTGTGCGTTCACTGGGCAATTGTTGAAAGTTTTTTGACTAATTTGTTTACAAATATTTGGTAGAAATATAAAGTTATTATACTTTTTAAATACGAACACTTAATTTATATGTGAAGATATTTTGCGTAGTGCAAGTAAGACGATAGGGGATTATGAATGTTTTTGCTCCCTTACCTTCTTACAGAATCTCATATGCATAACTTATGTCTATTTTTTTTTTCAATCAGAAAGTATAATGCGGCAGATTTGATAATAATAAAAACTTTTATTTGAACTACCAGAATCAAATATAAAAGCAAGGGAGCTACGAAAATTAACAAATCCAATTATTTTATAATATTTCATAAAATGTAAAACTTGTGCATTATCCCTAAAAAGTACATAAAATTACTAGAGATTTGAAATGTAAAAAATAACATTAAAGAACAAATTTTTTGTTACATTTATGAAAAATGCTTGACCTTGCCTAATTCAGGTGCTGAATTAGAGATCAAAAATTAGTTTTGTTCCTAAATCTACAGACTTTTTTAAAAATGATATTTTTAGTTTATTTCGTGGCGAAATTCATTCACGGCGTGGCGAAGTTAAAAATCGTGGCGAAGTTAAAAATCAATATATAACAAGGAGTCACGTAATTGTTGCGACAAACCTCTAGTTTAGTTAGGGTACATCATCTTAATTAAAATTGCATAGGAAGCATCTTATGTGTAATATTTTACACGTAAGGCAAAATATTATTTTTTTCTTTAACATTGAGTTACAAATTGTTTATTTTATATATACAAATACTTGATCTCACGTGATGAAAATCAAAAAATAGTTTTCTCCTATAACTTCCTATTTTTTATTTAAAAAAAAAATCATATTTGAGTGTACTTTTCATCGAAATGTCCTGGTTTAAAACGTTATATATATCAGGGAATGACGTAAATGTTGTGACAAACTTCTATGGTAATTAATGAACATAATCAGTATAAAAGCTTCAAAATATGACATTTATATGAAATACTTCCAGATTTCACTATCAATGCTTCTTGTCTGGAGGAAAATAGCAATATTTAATTTACTTTTACAACTCCATGCTAACAATATCTTTAACGTAAAAGAAGTAATACTCTTTATCATAGATGAATATCAATATATCACTTTTGGTAAACTGAAATGCATTGCAAAAAGATACTCTTTAAAACTGAATCATGAAATGTGTAAGGCTTTGAAATATAAAATTTATATGAAATATTTTTAGATACTCCAATCAATATTTCTTGTCTGTGGGAAAATAGCAATGATTAATTTATTTCTTCAAATCAATGCTCATATACACCTTGTGGCGTAACTATCACTACGAAAATTAAACATCAATTTACTGGTATATAAGACATGTTTACTTGATTCAATCACGAGGTACCTTTAGATAGATGAATGTTGGCATTGTCGATAACTCCGCCACCCACATAGGTGAGTTCCGGACGTGATTTGAACACACAGTAACGCCTACTTCGATATGGTAACGCCTACTTCGATGAATAGTCCATAATGAACAGTTGACTTGTAACTGCGGCATTATCCACCTCTTCACGCCGCTGCTACTCAGTCTCGTTTTGATTAAACACAACGTATGCGTGCATGCACTACACTCGACTGCTAATGGCAACACAGGAGCGGCTACGACTGTGAAGTTAAGACACCTCTCACATTCAGCACTCAAAAAACCCGGTGATCTTAATTCCAGTTCTCTCGGTCTTTCACAAGTACAGCAACTAGTGGTATCCGCTCATCGAATTCTATCCCTGATAAAATTCTGTTGAGGGAGTATTGTGACGTAACTACCATTTCGAAATGAAACATCAATTCAGTGGTATATAAGACATGCTAACTTGATATAATCATGAGGTACCTTTTGATAGATGAAGGTTGGCATAGTCCCTCAAAATCTTAAACGTAAACGAAATAATATTCCTCATAATAGATAAGTATCAGTATATCACTTTCCAAAAGCCGAAATGCATTGCAAAATGATACAAAATTCATGATTCAGTTTTAAACAGTATCAAGGCTTCAAAATATAAAATTTATATAAAATATTTTCAGGTATCACTACAGTGTATCTCGTCAAGAGGAAATCGCAATGGTTATTTTAGTTCTTCAAATCAATGCATATTAACACCTTAAATGTAAACGAAGTAATCTTCCTCATAGATAAGTATCATCGATATATCACTTTTCAAAAGCAGAAATACATTGCAAAATGATTCAAAATTTATGATTCAGTCTTAAACAGTATCAAGGCTTCAAAATATAAAATTTATATAAAATATTTTCAGATATCACTACAATGTATCTCGTCAAGGGGGAAATCGCAATGGTTATTTTAGTTCTTCAAATCAATGTATATTAACACCTTAAATGTAAACGAAGTAATCTTCCTCATAGATAAGTATCAATATATCACTTTTTAAAAGCAGAAATACATTGCAAAATGATTCAAAATTTATGATTCAGTTTTAAACAGTATCAAGGCTTCAAAATATAAAATTTATATAAAATATTTTCAGATATCACTACAATGTATCTCGTCAAGGGGGAAATCGCAATGGTTATTTTAGTTCTTCAAATCAATGCATATTAACACCTTAAATGTAAACGAAGTAATCTTCCTCATAGATAAGTATCAATATATCTTTTTTCAAAAGCAGAAATACATTGCAAAATGATTCAAAATTCATGATTCAGTTTTAAACATTATCAAGGCTTCAAAATATAAAATTTATATAAAATATTTTCAGATATCACTACAATGTATCTCGTCAAGGGCGAAATCGCAATGGTTATTTTAGTTCTTCAAATCAATACATATTAACACCCTAAATGTAAACGAAGTAATCTTCCTCATAGATAAGTATCAATATATCTTTTTTCAAAAGCAGAAATACATTGCAAAATGATTCAAAATTCATGATTCAGTTTTAAACAGTATCAAGGCTTTAAAATATAAAATTTATATAAAATATTTTCAGATATCACTACAATGTATCTCGTCAAGAGGAAATCGCAATGGTTATTTTAGTTCTTCAAATCAATGCATATTAACACCTTAAATGTAAACGAAGTAATCTTCCTCATAGATAAGTATCAATATATCTTTTTTCAAAAGCAGAAATACATTGCAAAATGATTCAAAATTCATGATTCAGTTTTAAACAGTATCAAGGCTTGAAAATATAAAATTTATATAAAATATTTTCAGATATCACTACAATGCATCTCGTCAAGAGGAAATCGCAATGGTTATTTTAGTTCTTCAAATCAATGCATATTATCACCTTAAATGTAAACGAAGTAATCTTCCTCATAGATAAGTATCAATATATCTTTTTTCAAAAGCAGAAATACATTGCAAAATGATTCAAAATTCATGATTCTGTTTTAAACAGTATCAAGGCTTTAAAATATAAAATTTATATAAAATATTTTCAGATATCACTACAATGTATCTCGTCAAGAGGAAATCGCAATGGTTATTTTAGTTCTTCAAATCAATGCATATTATCACCTTAAATGTAAACGAAGTAATCTTCCCCACAGATAAGTATCAATATATCACTTTTCAAAAACAGAAATACTTTGCAAAATGATACAAAATTCATGATTCAGTTTTAAACAGTATCAAAACTTCAAAATATAAAATTTATATGAAATATTTTCAGATACCACAGTCAATGTTTCTCGTCTGGGGAAAAATAGCAATGGTAGAAAATCCAATCTTTTTGGGATGGACACTGGACATAGAACCAAACAAATTTCTCTAGATGCTGGACTTATTACATTTTGCGAAACCCATTTCATTCCCAACGAGGGGGACTTTTTGGGCGATTTTTTTTTTCCTATCCTAATCTGATATTTCAAAATGTCCAACGGTGATCCAATAGATGTTCGATTACATTTGAATTGCATGTGGACGAAGAAAAAGTCAAGAATCTTTTATACATATATCTTTGGAGGGAAAAAAAATTGAATAAGAAATGCAATGCGTAAATACATTTGAAAGGCATTATTATAAAAATGGGTTTTCCCTATTATTTATCAAGTGCATTTAAAATTATAGTGAGTTGTTAAATTCGTTTTATTTTAAACTACATATATTTGATAAACTACATATATTTGATAAATTAAAAAAATAATTGTGAATCCACCATATGAAATACTGTTTATGATACAATGTGGAATAAAAGATTACTAAATCACGTGAAACACGCTTCGTATAAAAAAAAAATCATTTTTTATCGAATAGAAGATTCCGCCTCTTGCTCAGCTCGCTCCACTCACCAGACCCAGTGATTACTTCTCCTCCATCATTGTTTCTTTAAGTCAATATTTTTTTCCATAAATGCAAGGATCAATTTTATAATAAAATACATAATTATTACAATTTTATGCAAGCAAATTTTGTTAATATGTTAAAAAAATTATCTGCATTTTAAAAATATTTAAACTTAGGAAAACAGATATGAGGTAATTAGAATAAACAAACGAGAAGTTAATGATTTATAACTAAAACCATATAATTATGACAACTAAAATAGGCAATGATTAGCTTTCTTAAATTTTTGAATTATGTTTTCATCTTTAAAAATTTCAAAAACTAAATGATAAGATATTATATCTGTAAACATCTTGTATCAAGTTCTCTTACATATATTTTTTTACTTTCTACATTAACTCATGTGCGATCATATAAAATGAAGAATTCGAGGGAGATAAATACAATTTTCACTAACTTTGGATTAATAGTTATTATTTAAAGTAAGAAAAGTGAGAAAAAATTTGCAAAAGGAAGATACTCAAAATTGCACTAACTTTCGAAAACATTCGGGATAAGTTTATAAAAATTTTCTCTTCCTCATGTTAAACTACAACTTTTTTCGTTGCAGTCCTGTGGGTTGGGAAGCAACCTGCATGTTGATATTTACTACAAAAATTAGCAAAAAGAAAATGCTCAAAATTGCACTAACTTTCAAAAATATTCAGGATAAGTTTATAAAAATTTTCTCTTCCTCATGTTAAACTACAACTTTTTTCGTTGCAGTCCTGCGGGTTGGAAAGCAACCTGCATGTTGGTATTTACTACATGTTTATCGCCTATATTTTTTTTTAATATAGAGGAAAAACACATTTAATTTTGTTATAACTAGATTGGGGAACCAAGTTATGTTTTGTGAGAAATCACTGTAACGAATAAATTTTCTGTATGATATAGTTTTAAAACCAATATTTATCTAAATATTATTATTATAAGTACTTCAAGGAAACCTTTACCTATTGGGCAGATAAAACTCGAGTAGGTAGAGTTAACAAACAGCCTTTCGATGATATTTGAACTGTAGAACAAAATAATTAAAAAAAGAAATTAAAATAAAATTCAAACTATATGTTTTAGTTACTTGATTAAAAATTTCAATCGTTTAAAAAATATACAAACGGGAAATAACAGTCAGCATGCTTCAAGCGCTCAAAAACAGGTGCCTATTTTCAAGACTTGCCAGAAGTGAAGAAGATAAAAATTGATTGGAGTGGAATCACAGCGGCACTCTTGATGTCCTTTTTTATTAATTCCCCCCCCCCCATCCCTATAGGAGTAAGACGCTTTAAAAATAACAGTGATTTTTTTTCGTTAATTCATTTATTAAGTAGTAATAAAATGATTAATTGTAGCTTTTTTAAATCTTGCAATATAGTCTATATTAAAATTCATAATAATATTTAAAAATTTATATTAATTTAGTTTGAGTTTAAACATTGAAGATTAAAATTCAGTACATTAGGAGGAAACTCATTTTAAAAATATAATATTTAAAAAAAAAGAAATAATAATAATGAGTATTTTATGTGAAAGAATTTTAAGAACATCTTTTGTCAACGAATAATTTGACAAGATGATGAATTATTTTGTTCTTAAATCAAATAAAATAATAATTTATTTTCCATAAACATTTAAAGAATATTTTTAGTTTAAATTTAGCGTGATAACTCTTTGCAAGTAGCTCATATTCTTTTAAAGGTTGTTAGCATTACATTTAAGTGATATTGAAAAGAAATAAACCACTGCAAAACAATCAAGCATATAAAAATTATAGCTTATTTTGAATTCATTCAAAAATTATGTATAGACTGTTTTTTAATTAATTGAACTGACGTAATATAGGTAGGTAATTTATTTACGTCGCATTAGAGCTACACAATGGGCCATTTTTCGACGTTCCAGGAAACATCCCTGAGAATGATCGGAAGACATGCCCTCATAAGTTTGATCCTCTGTAGAGGGGATGGTTCCTCTGCTTTTGTAGCCAGACTTTAAGACAGAACAGTTTTTAGTACGGTAGAATCTATATATATATATATATATATATATATATATATATATATATATATATAGATAGATAAATAGATTTGTGAAAATCTCCATCTAAGAAAAATTAAATTTCTGAAAATTATGATGTTGGCGGAAATAACAAATTTTGGTAAGTATATATCTGGAAAAAACTTATAAGTTCACTTTCAGGAAGGTTTTCTAAACATTGAGTAAAGAAGCAACAGAATAACTTCAAACATATAATAGTGAAATTTTATTTAATTAAAATTAAAATAGAATATATTCAGCTCTGCACGAAATAGTCTTAAGAGTGAGGTGGAAGGAGAAATGTGTGAGAGACGTGATTACCATTAGGATTCCAACTAACGATCTTTGGGTGCGCAGTAGGATGTTCTAACCACCATTGCTGTACACCCCATACAAGGGACAGTTAAAGGGCTTTATATAGAGGCCATCACAATGACATATCATTGCATACATTCCTTTCGCAAAAAAAAAATTAAATTAATAAAGATATAGTGAATTAAACAAAAAGTGAAAATAAATTATTGATCTTAAATATTACTATATTTTTCACCGAACAATATTTTTCAAAACCATTTTTCACCGACCACTGTGCTGACATAAAATATCCTCAGTCAAAGATGGATCATGGATTATAGTCACCCTATCGTCAAGCTAACTGCTGGATATCTTCCTGTCTATGTAACGCAAATACGGACAAGTGACATCAAAAAATCCCCCATGAAGGCAAACTTCTCCCAATACTTGATACAGGAGCTCCCTTGTCTTCTGGATTGGGGTCAAAATTACAGGGCTAGGGAGGTGAACATCAGTAGTCATAAACCCAAAATTGAGTCGGCAGTTTGACGACGGTTAGAAAAAAAATTGTAACCGTTACAGCCGTGGTGGCTCAAGAGATAAAGCGCTCGTCTCCCAATGACGCGAGACCCAAGATCGAATCCCCGAGAAGGCTGGTCGATACGAATTCCGCATACAGCACCCACTAACTGAAAACTTAAAGTATCCACAGTGGTAGACGGATCATAGGTAAGAATCTCCTTGCCATCAGGCTAACCGAGGGAGGGTCTGGTGGTTTTCATCTCCATGTAACGCATAGACGGGTTAGTTAAATTAAAAAGTCCTCTACGATGGCAAATTTTTCCCACTACTTGATTCAGGAAGTTCCCTTATCTTCTGGATTAGGTACAAAATTACAAGACTATGAAGTTGAACTTTGGTTGCTGTAAAATCAAATTTGGGACACGCTTTCAACAACAGTTATGAAATAAAATAAAAAACTACATCACTTTGTACCATTGAAATTAGATTTTAATACCTCATATTTGGATTTTCAGTAGTCAATTACACTTCCTCAATATAATAACATTCTTATGAATACAATTTCTTAAAATTCTTGAAACATTAAGCTATAAGATATGTTTTTTTTTCACTGATTATTTTCAGTTATCAATAACACTGGAATAATATAATAACATTCTTAAGAAGAAATATCCTTAAAATTCTTAAAAAAAAAAAGTTTTTCTTTTTCCAGTGATTATTTTCAGAGGATAATTTTCCTGACATAATGACATTCTTAAAAATAGAATTCCTTGAATTTCTAAAGTACTGAGCTGCTATTTTTCTACAATTACTCTTAGTAATCTATAGTATTGACTTAATTTAATAACATTCTTAATAAAATTCCTTAAAATTCTTAAAACAACTAAGCAGAAAGCTTCTTCTGCTTTTAGTGATTATTTTCAGTGATAACACTGGCACAATACATTAACATTCTTAGTAGTTAAATTCGTTAAATGTATAAAAAAAATAGTAAGCAATGATATTCCCCTTATTTGAATGACCTATTTTTGTGCATAACTCCTATAAAACTTAAATAGAAACATTTTCATATTTTTTAAAAAAGAAATCCAAAATTCATTTTCTGATACCGGCGTTAAATATTCTCAATAGTAAACGGTTAAAATAAATCGAAAAAAGATCAGAATCGTATTTTCTTAACATCTGTCAAGATCTAAATAGATTCACGTTAAGGGAAATTACTTCATAGAATAAAACTTTTCAAACACTCGTTTTTATAAAATATTTTTGCGAGTGAATAAAATTGAACTTTTATTTAAAATAAGTGTAAACCTATCTCCCCACTGTTCAATAAAAACTGAATTTTTTTTTCGATAACATCCCAGCGCCAAGCTTCCAAAATTTATGCATTGCGTGTTCTATCTAACTATAGATATAAAAAACAGTAAAAAAGCAGTTAATGCACTAGAAAGAATGCTGACATATAGCAGTTACTTTATATCATATTCTAGTCTCAGAGGCAATAAAAATTGAATATAGAATGCTTCTAATATCCTAACTTCAAAAGCAAGTTTTGCATAACTTTTTCATATCCTTGGGGATTTTGAGTGATAGTTGAAAATAACATTTTTATTCATGTTGAGTTGGAGTACGTAAAATTCTAGGGTCAGGAAATTCTAAAAAGATGATGTATTATGTTTTATATCTTTACAAAAATGATTTTGAATGAAAATGGTTGTTAGCGGAATATAGGTCAACAGGAACATCTTTTAGAAAATGAATTTAAATTATTTTACGATATTTAATTTTCATCAAAGATTATTCAAGTTAATATAAAACAATTATTTATATTATGTTCCGAAAAAAATTAAAAATGGTGACTGATAAACATAACATTTGTAAATGTCATTTTTTCAAAAACACTAATTTATTACATTCATTTATTATGTTAACCCTTTTAATTTCCGTCAACGTGGTTTTAACAGCTTACATATTTTAACGGTTTACTATATTTTAACGGTTATGACAAGCTCGCAAGCCAATGGCTGGAATGTCAGGCATTGGCTTAATTGTTTAATTAAGTCAAGGAGACAACAATTATTAGTGATAGTCAATTAAGTTCGCTCAAGAGAGCACCACGACGATTAAAGTACTTCTTACCTTCGAATCCCACTGATAGAGGGCAGCACCACATTTTCAAGAGATGACCTCCACAATTTAGACATGGATTGGGACGGGAAGGAAATTTTTGCCAGATTCCTGTACCAAGTGACCGACCACAGGACTTTCGACTCCACAGATTTTACGACCCCGTATATCATATGTATCACGTATATTGTATAATCGTGGTGGGTCCTAGCGGACTCGGGGCTCGAGCCTCGGACTCTCTGAATTGGAGTACGATTCTCTAACCACCGGACTGTTACGGGCCTGGAGAATATTTAACGGTAGGAAAATAAAATAAATAAAAAATATAACTTTAAAATAAGTTGATAGTAAATATTGGAAGGAAATAGCGGAAATATTGAGCAAGTTTGTACACTGGCATTAAGAAATTTAAGTCATTGGATATGGCCCACATTTATTGATTTATACCCAAGAAAGTGATTATCATTATAGTAAAATCTACAAAAGTAGGGCACAAAACACTTTTGCCAGAAAAAAACAATTTCGTATATAGTAAAAAGCAGAAAATTTATATAAAAATTGTCAAAAGTAAAATAGGTAATACACTACTGAATTAATTTTTACAAACTAATTTTTTGTTTGAATCGTATATGAAATTAAAATATTTAAACATCAGACTTTTTTTAAACTTCAGAAAGTTTGCTTTTGAAATAAAATTTCTAATACACTGCAAAGGTAACATAGCCTTAGAGACTTTAACTTAGATATTCTACAGATGTAATATTAGATACAGGATTGGTTTACATACCTATAAAACATTGATATATAACAGTGGATGCATCAGATATAACTTTGATATATAACATTGGAGGCATCAGATTTAATGCATGTCTGATGCGAATTTGGATACACTTCAGATATACAATTTTCTATGATTTTCTAAGAGAACAGATTGCAGCTTTTAAAATCTGTTTGTAAACTAAAAAAAAAGTTTACTTTGTTCAAAATAAGTGAATTAAGCAAGAGAAATTTCACCATTCTTACTAACTTATCGTATTACCCATCGTATAAACTACTTACTTATCGTATTATTTACTTAATTATCGTATTATTATTTTACTTATCGTATTATTTACTTACTTATCAATTTGATTTATTCAATAGACATTCATGTTCATGAATTTTGTGATTTATTATTTCAAGTTACTCCTTGTGGCATAAACTTCATAATACAAAAATTTCATTTGCATCAAAAACCTATTTAGGGAGTGTAAGTTGACTTGATTCGAGCACTCAAAAATAGGCTCCCAATCTCAAGACTCGCCATACGTGAATCATGAGATACCTAGCGATATACTTAGATTTTTAACCACTATATGGTATTATGGTATTAGTGTTGTCTGCGATGGCGTGGATAGAAGTAGCGATGCCACCAGATAATGAAAAAAACAAAATTGCCGAATTTTATATATATATATATATATATATATATAAGAGTATATCATTCGAAATATTACCTTATATTAGATAAATATTAAGCTAAATCATTACAGAATTTATTATTATTTTTTTAAAATTGAATTTCAGGTCTTTTCCTTGATTCTTTAAGCAATTAATCTAAAATGTTTAGTGAATGCATGATTGAAAAAAATTGCAATAAACAAGGGAAACTAAAATTGTAGTTTGATATTTTATTCATAGACAAAAAATGCCAACATTTCTGTTTATTTTGCAGATATATCCAAGAAAAAAGCCTAGAAATAAACATAAAAATTTTAAATTCAATTTTTTACATGTACAGAGAAAGTACTTTTTGTGTCGTTTTCCTTACTTCTTTGATATTCAAGTGTTTCGTTTATGAATTTTGATTACAAACTGGAGTTTGGGTTGAAAACGTATTCTATTCCATTTTTGGAATTGTGAAATGTTTTGCTTTGAAGTATGTCTGACGCATTATAATAAACGAAGAAAACCTTGAATAACATTTTTTTAAAGAAAATTGTATAATTTACGTGAAAGATATTAATTTAAATTGTTGTTTGAATTAATTTCTTACACCTTCAAGGTTAAAACAAAATAATCGTTTGATATTACGCAACAATTTAACATAGAAAGAAAAAAAACTTGAAAAACATTTGTGTTCACGTGACTGTAAAATTATTCATTTAAAAAAGAAAATAATCTCACCATAATGTAACAATTTGTTTTTAAAAATGCATTTTTATCTGATTTTATTAACGAAAGTAAATATATATTGTTAGGAATTTAAATTAAATATTTATTAGTTAGGAATTTATATTAAATATATATATTGAATATTTATTAGTTAGGAATTTATATTAGTTAGGAATTTATATTAAATATATATTAAATATATATTAAATATTTATTAAATAACTATTTATTTAATTGCCATTTCGCACTATTTAAAGAAAACATTTAAATAAACATAAAAAATATGGATTCAAACTATTTACTGTGATAAATATCATTTATTGTCTGTTTTCGACTAATACAGATAAACAACCTCACCAACTAGGCTTACAGCCAATTAAAATCAAGCGTACGTTCTTTGAAACTTGAATGCTACACCACGTGATAGGGAATAAAGATTCATATTTTTATTTTCCATCACCAGATACTTATTACAATAGCGGATGCTTCATAATCTTACAGTAATAAGTAACACATTGGGAAGCCTTTATAGCTGGATTTCAGAGGGGGCTGATATGTCAATCTCATGAATTGCTGAACGAGGTTTTAGATCTAGTAGTGACACCAGTATATTTCCACAATTCTTTCAGTTCTTTTCTAGTGCCTTACACTCCTCAATCATTGACCCTAGACTATTAAAATACAAAATTCTTACTCAAGCAAAGATGGCAGCTCAACAGAGAGTTGCTTTGTACACCACTAGATAAACTAATTAAGCCACATTCAATAATCGGTTCACTTGGAAAAACACAGCTCAACTTCAACTTAACTGCAACATACAATTTTAAAGGAAAAAACAAAACTTAACACCAGTATTTAGTTAAATTGCAATACTGTGATTTTGTAGCCATGATAGTTGTAAATGGTTTCAAAACCGTACAATTTTGTTTTCACTGTTTCTTAAGTATACCGGCTGTAACCCGTAAAGGTAAAGCAATACTATTAGAGTAATTAAAAATTTATTATTAACAGTTTACAAAAAATTGAGAAATGATTTTTCAATTGATTATTATTATTTCGTATTACTAATGGATCACTTTTTCCTACACAACCATTCTAGATATCCAGATATTCACAGTAACGCTGAACCAACTTGCCTAATCTACATAAGTAGAGGCATATCCTAGACCATGTAGCAAGTTTTAGGCAGCAGTTTTTTTACAGCTAAGTATGATGAGAAACATATTCCAGAGAAACTTAATATAATTTCGGGAACAAGACGCCAAATATGCGCTAAATGGAAGAGTTCGTCAGACTTTCTATTTTGGGTTTTCCAGCAAAAACTGAATTTTGAGGGCACTATAGATCATAGAATTGTAATACAAAAGTCGATTTAGTGGTTGTACTTTTTTTTCTGTTTCATACGAATTATTGCAGGCTTCTATTCTAGATGACCAGTATATATATATATATATATATATATATATATATATATATATATATATATATATATATATATATATATATATATATATATATATATATATATGTATATATATATATATATATATATATTGTTAATAAGAAGTTGTATGAATTATTTTATTTTATTTGGCTAAGTGTTCCCAGTTACCTAACACATATTTGGTTTAATAAGCAGGTGGTTACTATGCGAGACTTTTAATGATAGAATAAAAAACAACGATACAGATTTACAAATATTTTTTTTCTTAAGCAAAGTGAATTGAAAATCATAAAAACTAACCAATACTTTTAATGTATTAATCAAACACCAAAACACCTATTTTTATTGGAAATTTTTTTAGAAAGGAATCTATCTTTCATTAATCTAATTACCCAAGCCGTAAAACTATACAAATAAACATAAACATATATTATTTTTATAATTTAACTTAAACGTCCAAAAACACTTGCAGACTGTCTGAAAAAGTCAACCCGCAGTAGAAAAGTAGAATTGATGTTATCTGGATAATTTATCGCCTTCGCAACTTCACTCTAGAAAGAAACATGTGTAAATCTGGAACCTTACCAAGAGGAAGCACATCCGCTTAATGTTCGAAAATTTTATGATTGTCGAGGGAAAGAAAAACTTACACCAGAAAGGCAGCATATGTCTTGTTGTATCTTTCATTTTATTTTCTACATTTTCAGCTTCTTACTATTTTATGTCCATAGTAAACGTTGCAAGGCTTTACATTACTACTTAAACTTGCATCGGATATTTTAGAACTATCCTAAATAATCTTGAGTGTGAAAGATAAAAAAAAAAATCGTAATATCGTGGTATGAAACTATAATAGCACATGCTTACGTTTATTCCAATGTAGGCAAACGTTGTATTTTCTTTTTTATTATTGCATTAAGAGGTTAACTCATTAATCCTCTTTTAAGCTTAGTAGAAATATTAGTAAGCCAAGCTTGTTTCCTTAACAATTGAATAAAGGTGTGCAAAGAAGTTTGCAAAATGTTTCATTCTTTACCTTCCATTGTGAACCTCGTTTTTGCCTTTTGTTTTATTCTAGCTTTGTATAGGCTCTCAAATGCAATAATCAATTAAAAGTTTAATGCACTGACCAACTTTCTCTTTTAAAGTGTTAAAGCATTCTTAAAAAAGCCTGTACAAATACATTTCGTTTCAATAACAGTCACAAAGTCTAAAATATACCTTGAAAGGAAAATATATCCTATGTTTGAGAACTCTTTCTTATCATGAATTGCGAATGATTATCATGAATTGCGAATTAATCCTCAATATAAGAAGGTTTTTCAAGTCTTGTTTTGTAAAGGAGGATTCAATATCGATATAAAAAGATTGTTTATGCGAGCTTAATGCAAACCTAATAGCGGGTAGACTGGCGGTATTAAATTTAACATTGTTTCGAGCTTGCATGGTTTGTTTGCTAATCATTGCTTGTTGGAATTTGTGATAAAAGTTATTGCTTAGCATCAACCTTGCACTGCCGTTTGAGCATTTTAGTTTGTTCATTTGATACTGGAAATAACAATTTTTTTTCTCGCACTGAAGCTCTTGGAGAACTCCATATTTAAGTTGTAAATTATGGGAAATACTTATAATTACACAAATTTATAGCAGCCTTATAAGAGTCAGCTTATCAGTCAGGTAGGTCATGGATGTTAATGACAAAAGGGCTGCAATGGCAATAAAGACAGCATTTTGTATCAGTCGCCTTTGCTTTCCCGATACGATGGAGTCATACAAATTAAACAAAAAAAAAATGTCTTCTATTTAATAAATTCAATTGATTTGGACTATTTTGTCTAATATCGAAATTAATTTTCTTCATCACTTCAAACTTTGCATAGTTACACTGAATCTAGAAAGAAGATTCAGAAACGAACCTACGTTGTGATTCTACGCTTGTAATAGTGGGTGATGTGTAACCAATGTTACATTATGCAATTTGTAATGTAGCCATTCTGGCCAGAGAAGGGTATTGCTGAATGTTTGCTTGTCATAGAGGCACAGAATGTTTGCCTCCATTGAAATGAGAAATACTACAATTCCGCTGATACGCATGTAAGTAGTGGAAATCATACTACATTTCTTACTGTAAATCTTACCAGGTAATAAGGTTTTATTCCTTTTTAAGGGCTTGGTAAAATATAAATTCTGGGCGATACCTTCTTACAAAAATATTCAGACAAAGATCTTATAAAGTAAGTTAGATAATTTCAACGATGAAAGAAACATAACGATTCAAGCTTCAACACGTTCAATATTGAGGAAAACAAAAGCGTAAAGACCCCACAATGATCGTAAAGAAATGGTTCCTAGTGAGTTGGTGGATAACCATTTTAACCAGTCTGCGGTTACCTCGACAAACTGTTTTGCCATAAAATGCTCAGCTTCGCACATAGGAGGTCGGGTTACAAAAGTGGGCGAGTCATCCCCTCTGCAGAATATCTAAATTGAAATGGCATGTCTTTGGGTCATCCTCAATAATGTTCTCCTTACCTTCGCCAATAAACTATTGCGCAGCTCTAGGGCGACGTAATTAAAGTACTATTATTACTACTTACCTAGAATTTTATTTGAGATAAAAACAGACATACTTTACCATTTGAAATATTAACAGTTGCAACATTTGAAAAATAAAACTACACAAGTGATAATTAAAATGATTTTGTGCCAAAACTGTTCAACACACAATTTCTTTGATATGGAATATAAACTTTATAACTTATCGACAAATTTAAAATAAATTGAAAAATTTTTTTATAGCAATAATATAGTTGAACTACTCCTGCAGTATATTTTTAAGTCATTTTACAAATTTAAGAGCAAGGTATAAGTTATCATAAAGATTAAGAATTGCACAGGTACCCTTTACTAAAAATAGTCATCGACAATCTGGCACTTTGCAAATAGGTACTAGCTATTTGTACACACATGAATGGGTATTTTTATATGTCTAAATAATCTTAATCAAATTTAAGAGCAAGGTATAAGATATCATAAAGATTAAGAATTGCACAGGTACCCTTTACCAAAAATAGTCATCGACAATCTGGCACTTTGCAAATAGATACTAGCTATTTGTACACACATGAATGGGTATTTTTATATGTCTAAATAATCTTAATCAAATTTAAGAGCAAGGTATAAGATATCATAAAGATTAAGAATTGCACAGGTTCCCTTCACCAAAAATAGTCATCGACAATCTGGCACTTTGCAAATAGATACTAGCTATTTGTACACACATGAATGGGTATTTTTATATGTCTAAATAATCTTAATCAAATTTCAGAGCAAGGTATAAGATATCATAAAGATTAAGAATTGTATAGGTACCCTTTACCAAAAATAGTCATCGACAATCTGGCACTTTGCAAATAGATACTAGCTATTTGTAAACACATGAATGGGTATTTTTATATGTCTAAATAATCTTAATCAAATTTAAGAGCAAGGTATAAGATATCATAAAGATTAAGAATTGCACAGGTTCCCTTTACCAAAAATAGTCATCGACAATCTGGCACTTTGCAAATAGATACTAGCTATTTGTACACACATGAATGGGTATTTTTATATGTCTAAATAATCTTAATCAAATTTAAGAGCAAGGTATAAGATATCATAAAGATTAAGAATTGCACAGGTACCCTTTACCAAAAATAGTCATCGACTGTCTGGCACTTTGCAAATAGGTACTAGCTATTTGTACACACATGAATGGGTTTTTTAATATGTCTAAAAAATCTTAACTTTATATTATTTTTAGGTTTCTTTATAATTATTGTCAAGAATAGCATATGAATAAGGCCAAAAATAGCTGCCTTACAAACTTCTCCTGATTGGCAAGTTAGCTACAAATCAGTAAAGTGCGATGAATAAGCTGTTTTAAGGTCTATTTGGACAAAATTTTTGAAAATAAATATTGAAAAACAAAGCAAAAAGAGCGTCAACTTAAAAATTCATATACTTGAAAAATATAGATATCCCATTCATTTCATTTTTAATATGTTAACTGGATTATTTTTCTCATAGAAATATTTTCATCCGTGTAACATTTTAATGCATTCCACAATAATATAACTTTCTGAAATAAATTTTCCAAATCTTGTTAGCCCTTGACATTATCTTAACACTGAACTCACTTTTATTTATGCTCTCTGGTTCTGTTATCATTTTCAGAGACAAATGTGTACTTTATCTCATTTCTAGGTGAGTTATCGATTGGAGCATTTCAGAACATTTCTGATATTTAGAATCTTTAGAGAATGAAGACGAAATGGCGGTGAAACTCAAAGCATTCAAACTCTTTGGCACCAATTATGTGCTCTTTGTCGAAACAGTCTGTATCCGTTGACAACTCTGCCGTTGGCGAAAAGGGCTTTGTTAGTTGTTGTGAAATCCTATCGTCTCTCATTGTTTATCTTTCGAATAGTGTGCATGCACTGTGAACAAATATATATGATGTAACGATATTGATGTTATAGGAATATACCATTGTTTTCATTTACCTCTTGAATTCAATTTTAGTTTCCCTCTCAATTAATTTCCTCTTAATTCGATTTTGAATTTCTTTTCTGCATTGAAGAAAGAGCTCGTAACTGTGCAATGAAAAGTCTTATCGTAATTTTTGTCTTTCATAAATAAATAAACTTATTTCTCTTATAAATACTAATATTGCGCCATACATCTTTAGCCTATTCAATACCAGAGAACAGCAATAGTCATTTTACATGCACCCGACACTATATAACCACACAAAAATATTTCAGTTTTAAAGAGATTACTATTTATGGTACACTGCCCGATCAATAGTCTAAAAGCTCTTTCAGGTACAAAAAGGCTTATGCTATAATAGACATAAAATACTAATTAAATGTATGCTATTCTAACAAGTTCAACAAGTTACTAACAACTAACGCAAATATAAATGATATCTATAGTAATAAAGCAAAAATATATAGCGTAAAATACTGTTTGAAAGCTTATCGATTTAAAATAAAAATGTAAACAAAAAGTGAATTGTGAATATACAACTAATTTTAACCACAAGAAACTAATTTTACATTTTTTGAAGAATGAAAAAAAATGTGTGTAATAAAATCTTTTATGAAATGTGTTTAGTAGTTTAATAACTCATTTATGAAATTAGTAGTAAAATCGTGTATTAAAATGTTTTTAGCTACTCGTTTATGAAATTTGTTGAGTACAGGGCATGAAATGTTAACCCCACAGTTACCAACCTGGTGTAAATTTAATCTCGTCTCATTTTTTTCGAAAAATGTGAACAATATTTAAAATTTTAGCAGATATAGTTTAAAGAAGCTTTAGGGTTGACAAAACAAAACAAAAAATATATATATACTTAGAATATTTTACTTGAAAACTGTAAAATAGCACAAAATTTAATGAACTAAAGTAAATTTTAATAACCAAATTTTGAGACTTCTCAAGAATTTGAGTCCTATATCTTTTCATGAGTCCTTTATCTGAGATTAATGAGTCCTGAATTCTACTTTGATAACGCATCATTTACCTATGTAACTATTTGAGTTTAATTAGATGAACTCTAATAGTTTAACTCAAACTCTTTCTCAAAATTTTTAGTATCTGTCCACACCAATCTCTGTGGAAAGTATGGCGGTTTGCAGCACAATATTTTACAAGACTGTACTTACTCGTCAGTAATAAATATTCGGTTGTATAATGGCGAATTGGTGAGTAGAAATTTCGTGCTTTGGTTTGGTAAATCGTTTATGAAATGAATTTAGATGTTTTGTAAATCATTTATGAAATTTGTGATGTAAAATTATTCAATAAATGACTTATACACCGAAGAGCCATTACATTATGACCAACTGCTAATAACATGTAGGACCACCTTTAGCCCTCAAAACTGCTAGCACCTGCCTAGGCATTGATTCCACAAGGTGCTGATAGGTAGTCTGAGGTATCTGGTACTAAGCCCTCACCAACTGGTCCTGCAATTTTCTCACATTGCAAGGGGGTAGCGTGGCAGCGCGAATTTGGTTTTCCAAGTAGGACCACAAATGCTCTATTGGATTAAAGCCAGGTGAATTTGGGGGCCAAGACATGACTTGAGAGTCACTGGAATGTTCCTCGAACCAATCCTTGACGATTCGACCCTTATGACATGGTGCATTATCCTGTTGGTAAACACCATCCCCCGCAGGAAAAACTGTTGCCATGAAGGGATGAACCTGGTCTGCAACTATGTTCAAGTAGCTTATAGACGTCAGGGGTTGTTCTATGAGGATTATGGTTCCTAATGTGCCCCATGAAAACATTGCCCACACCATACTACCATACATTGCCACACCATACATTGTTATAGATGGAGGGTGGTCATAATGTAATGGCTCTTCGGTGTAAAATGAATGTAGAAAACTGTCTGTGAAATATTTTTTCTTAAATCACTTAATAAATATGTTTAAATAATTTATGAAATACATTTAGTTTCAAAAATGTGTGTAGTAAACTAGTTTTTAAAATGTTTTAGAATAGCTTTTACGAAAAGAGATTAATAAAATCATTTATGAAATATATGCTAAAAAATAGCTTATTAAACCCATTAAACAATCAGCTAATAAAAAAGAGAAAAATCTCAACAGGAATGAAATCTCAAGCAAAGTTTAAAGACTAAAAGTAACAATTCTCTTTAAAGTTAGAACTTAATATCTCTAAAGCAAGACAAGTGTTATCATTATAATTATAGATGGTTCTAATTAACTCCTTTCCTAATGAATGCAAGAGGAGAGAAAGTGGTATTAAGTAAATTCCACAATTTAAAATGTTTCACATAATAATCATGGAGTTAAATGTGAGTTTTTCCTAAATCGTTACTTCTGGAAAATAGAGTCATTTCTCAGCGGAGAGATATCGTTCAAATTTATTTCCAGGCGCAATTTTACTGAAGCGGATAACTAACTTTAGGCTAAAGACGTTCATTTTCTCTTTCTCATTGCATAATTCTTATTTCAAATTTGCTCTCAGGCATTCTAACATTGCCAATATTTTTAGAATATTTTTAAGAGTGAAGGACTAATGCATTTGGAAATATTAAATTTTGTTGCAGTTTTAATCAATACAGCGTTTCCTTTAAAATGCAACTTAAAGAAATTAATTTTGCTTATTTGAAAACTACAATGTGGAAAATTTCAAAGTGATGACGATGCGGAAAAATAGAAAGTTAAGACGATGCGTAATTATTACAATACGAAACATTGTCTACATTTTTTATATAATGGTATTCATTTTACTTTAAGGTATCAAACTTTATAGTAAATTTTCAATGCATATGTAGTAGTTTTAATCATGACAATGTTTTCTTAGAATGCGTTTTGAATGTTTCTTTATATAATAGAAAACTTTAATGCGCAAAATTTCGTAGTTCATACAATGCGGAAAAATGCAGATTTAATAAAAAGTGGAAAATGCACCCAAGCCCGAGTGGGATTTGAATTTTGGAGCTTCCTGGTTTACTCCTTAACCACCGTACAGTTTTGTCGGTACTATTTGTCACTTCATTTTCGATTGTCTAGTCTCAATTCTAGTTGGAAATCTCCCACAATGCACAAAGATAAGGTTGCAGGTTGAGGTAACAATTTCGTCAAGCATGTGGCAGTTCACGTTTCGTCATAAATCACATGATTTCGTGATGAAATGATTCTCAAAATAAACGAAATACTGTTCAAGGATTTTTGAATCGTCAAAAGTGAGAATTTTACTTCTGAGAGTGGTCGCAGCTTTAAATTGGACAAGGCTTGTAAAGCTGTTAATACAGAACCAGCGTTTTTATTCAACGCATTGTGTACATTTGAGGAATAAAGAAGTGGCTTGATCAAAATATTAAAGAAGAATTGTTGATTATTTTCGCCTTCGTTAAATCAAATAATCCATTTCGTAGTATTTATATTTTAATGCATAGAGTTTATGAAAATTAATTTTGAGATTTAGAAATATTCATTACTTTGAAACTTTCGCTATTTTGGATTTCGCTAAAGTGAGATCTGACTGCAAAAATTCCTAAATTTATAATACAAGAAGAAAACAAAAAAAAACAAAAAATTAAATTCTAAATAGACAAAACTTCTTTGAAAAAAACCCGCTTAACGGCAGCAGAAATTTCAAAAAGTGAATAAATGTAGCAATAAAGGAAACCAAGGAAATAAAAATAAAAATAAAAATATGACCACCGAAGTCGTCTTCAGGGGGTACCGGCCCGGTAGCCATAAAACCAAACCTTTTCTATTGAGAGAGAGGCATATGCCTATATAAACTCCCTCAGTACCCCGAAGGTTTTGTATAGAAGTCCAGGAAGGAACATTAAATACATAGAAACAATTTAGAAAAGAAACTTAAACAAAATCATTCGAAAATAAAAACTCACTTTAACCAGGTCAAACAGCGATTTCATAAGCAATCCGAATGAAAAGAAACACTTAAAACTAAAGAAAACAACGCCCTCTATTACAATGCGCAGATTGAGAAAAAAAAGTCAAGAAAAGATACGTAACATATTAATAGAATGCTTATACTTTTTGCTAATAAAGACTTGCTAATATTTTTTTGCATTTTTTTGAAGCTAAATTTCTTGAGCATAATGAATTTAAAGCTTTTAGATATATAGATGATTTGATTTTGTTTAATTGTGATGATTATAATTTTATTTATAGTATTTATCCAAAACATTTGGTTTTAAAGAAAACTAATGAGAATTGTTTAAATGTTGAATACTTAGATTTTAAAATTGATCTTGTTGACAATATTATTAAAATTGGTGTTTTTGATAAAAGAAAAGCTTTTAAATTCAAAGTTATTTTTTTCTGCAACTTTAATATTAATTTGTGTAATAAAATTTTTAAAAATGTGGTTTTTTCACAATTGGTTAGGATTAAAAATATTTGCAATAATGTTGAAAGTTTTCGGGAAGCTGTGAATTATAATAATCACGGGGCCAGTACTCCCTGAAGACGTCGGTTTCGCTGGTCATATTTTTATTTTTATTTCTTTCGTTTAATTTATTGCTACATTTCTAAATTTATAGTATTTTTAATGCGTTAATTATTGTTATTCGTATATAGTTTTAAAAATACTAAAAATACAAAATCGTGTTTATTGGTTTCAAAATTATAATGATTCATATTTGCTGAGAGCCAGGAAAAAATACAAAAATTTAATATAATTCATTTAATCATTTGTTCAATCATTTATAGACACATAGACACCTACAGTGCTATTAAAAAGGGAAAGCCATGATTTCCACTTAAAAGTTAAGAAAGATTCGTAAAAAGAATAACGTTACTACAAAGGGCATTTGTGGGATAAAACTGCTATCCGCTATGTCCCAAGTAATAAAATTGCTTTAAAATAAAATGGTGTCTGAACTTATAGTACCCACAAGATTCGTGACTGGCTTAGCAATGATTTCCTTGAAGGAAATACTCTCCTCTAAAAATTCTACTTCTAACTCCTGCTAAAAATAGGTTATCCACGGAGAATATAAAGATCATTCATTTTCTTTCAGAGTAAATAAATTCAGTCTATATTGATTGAATGCTGGCTCCGAAAATCTTATAGTTAACGTTATCTGACAATTAAGATTTATTTACCAAACTTTCTTTTATCGTTTAAATTTGCCAGCAGATAGATGAGTGAGACTTTAGTTAGAAAACTGTAATGATTTACATAAAATTGATTCAGTTTGGTTTATGATTTATTTATAATTGATTACATACACATTTCCTTACTAAAATGAAATTATTTCTTAACCAGTATATACCCTGTGTAGTATTTTACTATTACACTGAGAAAAAATAAGTTAAAAACTACGAGGCGCACCCAGAGAGTAAGTCTCCCTAATTTATTAAAAAAAAAAGAACTCATACTTTCAAGAATATATTTAATAGCAACAAGTACAGCAATGTTTCGGCTATCTTTCAGAATAGCCACCACCAGAATTGAGACACTTGTCATATCGTGGGATCAACTTTTGTATCCTTCTGTCGTAGAACTCCGCCGCCTGTGTTTTGGTTTCATTAAGTTAAATTATGCTTTTAATTTTACCAGAAATGTCATTAGCATATAGTAATGGTATTTTTTTTACCAGAATTGATTTTCTTTTACAATTAAAAAAAAAAATCTAAAACTTTCTTATTGTAGCAGAAATTTGGTTTCAGAATTTTAGTTCCAGATTCTATTGAACCTCAAAAGAATAGAAAATATTTGAACTACTTCTATTTATTTAGTTGTAGTTGTAACTGTTTTTAGAAATTTTTTGCATTTAAATTTACTTTTTAGTTGCCTTAAAAACTCGTTAAATGTTTCTCACTGAATAAAAAATAAAATAAAAATAAAAAATAAAAAAAAGTCAATCCCTAACAATTTTCTATATTTTTATATTCCTTATTTCAACTGTATGTATTAGCTGGATAGAGTTTTACGTAAGGCTTATTCATAGTTACCACGCACTGAAATTTTTTTTAAAGTGGTAGCGAAAGTGATATATATCTAAATGTGTGTTAAGATATCAATAAATTTCTAATTTAAAGAAAATATATATGGCCATTGAAAATTACTCATGAAAAATTTCGTACTTCAAAAATGAGATATAAATTTAAAAATTTTTTTATTAGTCTTGAAAAATCTTGGCTACCACTTATTTATTTTTTCCAGGTCGGGGAAAACTTGTTATTATAAAAGTATATTATATGCTTACTGAGACATTTTTGTCTTACGAATCTTTCAGAGAAAGACTGCTTACAACTGTTTATGTCTGCTACATGAATTATAATATTAATAATACAAGCTTAGTGAGGTGTATACCATTTTAAATATGTTTACCAAAAAATGATGCGCAAGAAAGTGATACCATAGAAATATTTTAGACTAAAGGAACACCTCCTTTAGTTTGGAGTTATGATAAGAATCAAAAAATCAAAATGAACAGAGAAGATAAGAAATATAATAAAGATATAAGAAAGATAAATAAATATTAAAGAAAAATGCCGTTAAATAAAGAATGAATAAATAAATAATTTAAGGATAAAAAATTCATCATCTTTCCTACAAAAAAATGTTTGCTGTCCTCCTCTGACGTCATAAAAGACTTTCCTTTTTTTCAGTCTTCATTCTTTAATGCATTACTCCATTGAATTTAGCGTGATGGGTGTTTAGGGAATTTAAACATGTTAATTTCAGTTAAAAAATTTGTGCTTCGATGAGTAGTACTTCCAAAGGCAGTAGAACTGCCGACACTTGGAAATAATATCTTTAAAAAAATATGTGAAATACGTAAAAAAATATGTAAAATGATCTTAATAAAATAAGTTATATGTTAATAAAAGAGCATCTTCTAACGGAAGTTAAAACAACCTCTGAAAATACTGCCCACTACCGGTGAGAACACAAAACACGATCACCCTACCTGGTTGGTAGGGCACTGGGCCCATGTCCAAGTGTTCGTGCGTTCGATCTCTGCCGGCCGAAGACTCCCCGTGTAGTAAATGGTGACTGATGCACGTTAAATTTGTCGAGTTGCAAAGTCCTCCATGTTCCCATAACAAATCAATACCTCTGGGGGTACTGATAAAGGAGCTTCCTTGTCTTCTGGGCTGTGTTAAAATTAACAAGGCTATGGAGTAAAGCATTGCTAGTCGTATACTCAGAACTGGGTTAGCTGTTTCATACCGGTTATAAAATACATTTAGAGCTGAGTTAATTTTTAGCTGATGAGAATAAACGGAATTTGTAGCTTTGTCAAGTAAGAAAACATACCATGTTGTTTACTCGTCTATAAAAATGCTCTGACAACAACGCGGGCCGGTTTTAGACCATTGTGCTTTAATTATATATATAAATACAAAACTATCTTAGAAGCAAAAAAGTGATTAAAACAACTATTTACAATAAATTCGTAGAACAAGAAAGAAATTAACAATTTTACTTTGAAACAGAGAGGTTTAATATTACTGTTTATACAATTCAGAAAAAACTTACCTCTTTAAAATAGGGTTGTTTTTATCTTCGAAACGAAGAATATATCTTAGATTCAACTTCTTAGAAAGAAGACTTATTACTTCTTAGAGAGACCATTTTTTATATTCACCTGGGGATACCCTACGGCCACTTTTCCTAGCGTGATCTGATTTTCTTGGACTGTCCGGCATGCTGATTTTCGAATGTTCGATATCATTTGAATTGCATATGTCTGAATGACAAGTAAACATACCAAGAATATCTTTTCTGTGAGGAAAGATATAAAAAAACTTTATATACAAAAGTTTTCTGAAGAAGTCCTTTTTTTTTTAAGATAAAGAATAATATTTAAATTTTAAAACCTTTTTTAAAGAGTTTCTTAAATTATTTTGAAAAGGTTTGAATGGGCTGTTTGTTGCTGAATATTTGCATTTTTATTACCTCATTCGCATTAACTATATTCCATGTGTATGAGAATGGAATATTGCGATCGGGGTTTTTACCATTTACCATAGATGGAGCTCTAAAATCCCAACGTGTGCAGTAATGAGCTAAATAATGATACAAATTTCATTAATTTTCATACCACCACACGTATATTTTCTTTTCTTATTGTAATCTTAGGGAACTTATCGTCAATCAAAATTTAGATTAGTTAATGAGAAGCTAGCAAAATTAAATTTTAATTGAAGCTTTGTGATTCCAATATAAGTTTCAATCGTTTCTTAAATGTTACAAACATAGTTTATTGATTTTATAAAAATTACAGTTAATCGAGTGTTTGACCACTTCCCTAATAATTAGAGCTTTCAAACCTCAACAGATGGTATATGCTTAACAATAAGGGTTCTAATTAAGGGTAAAGGACTTAACAATAAGGGTTTTAATTAAAGGTTAAGGGCTTAACAATAAGGGTAATGACAATAAGGGTTTTAATTATTTCCTATCCACTAAAATTTTATTGACATTTTGTCGCAAAATAGAATTTATCGTGAGTTAAAATTTTGTCCATATCCTGACTAACCCAACTATTAACATTTAACTCAACTGTAGCTCTTAAGTTTATATATTTTTTAAATTGTTGCAGCATAATTTATCCCCCAAGGAGAATTTTTTTGTCAATAAAATTTTTTACGTCATTCTGCTCTAATTTCATCAACAATTCAATTTTGGATGCAACTGTTTAATTACCACAACAAGCTGAATTAACTACCATATATTATTACGGAAGGAAAGTCATAAATGGAAATTACGTTTTATATGTATTTTCTCCCATTTTTTGACATAAAAATAATTAATAAGGTGCAAAAATATTCAAAGACGATGAAAAAAGTTTAAAAAAAAGAAATCTCAATTTTCATAGTCATTAATTAAATTGAACTTAATTAAATTTCTTTATCTTTTGATTTTTATTATTTTTATTTTAATATATTTAATTTAATTTATTTATTTTTTCATAAAAAAGTGAATAGTTTAGATTGAAACGATATCAGATTAATATTATTGAAATGCATTAATAACCTTAAAAATATGAAGGCGAAAAACTTATGAAATTTTAAATTAGAAAATGTATTTATTTCCAAAACGCATATTTAAATCATAATTGCAAATTTAAGAAAATTTAATGAAATATTCATTTATCCAAAACATTATCCCTCAATTTTGCATCCGAACATATTGTATTTCTCTTCACAGATACACTAATTTCATTTTAACGTCAGCCTAGCTGCAAATGTGATGAATCGAGATTAAATATCAAAAGATTAGACTTTTGACTTAGAGACTTTTTTTTCCTCTAGTAAAATTAAATTTGAAAGTACTAAAAAAATTAGAAGGTCATATTTAATTGATTCACCAAAAATAGTCGCCTTGTCCTGATTATATTTAGTCCGTCTTTAGATATTTCCATGAGAATCCCTTCTCATAGAATGGAATATATATATATATATTTATACATAGTGGGGAATGAAAGTGAAATTTTCTAATAAGTAACACCAATTTTATAGGAAAAAAGTACGTTAATTCTACATTTTGACACCTTAATACCCTGTAGTTATAATAAAAGTTATTTGCCAATGCTTAAAAGCTGCATAGTGATATTAATTTCTAGGACATAACGCATGAAACAACGCATGAAACTATAACGCATAAACTACACATGAAACTATTACGTAAATTACACAGGGTGTTTATAAAGTCCCGGACCCATTTTGATGTTTAATAACTCATAAAATAATGAAGATATAAACAAACTTATGGCATTTATTGATGGAATAACTCATATATTTCCCTTTTCAGGTTTGAATATCTTTACTTTTGTAAATATCGTCTGCGCGTGTGGTTAATTTCAGATAATTTCATTTTCCAGTCTAAATATCTGTACTTTTCTAAATATCGTCTGCTTATTAATTGCATTTTTCTCTCTTTTGTTTTTGGCAACTATTGCAATGTTCTGTTTACTTTTGATGTGTTTGTTCTATGTAGTACTTTTCTATGTGATGTTTTATTCGAGCGGATATTAAGGAGAATGCATACACCACAAAAGAAAGCACAGATTTTATGGTGGTTCATGGAAACTAAATCGATAGTGCAAGCACAGAGAAATTGCAGAAGAATTTACTAAAAAGATCCTCCATCCAAAAGCAGCATCTTGCGGTGGAAAAAGAATTTTCTAGAAACTGGAAGTATCGCAGATAAGAAACGTTCCGGACGTCCCTGCACAAGTGATTTTGACGTTGAGCGTGTCAGACAGACATTTTTACACAATCCTAGAAGATCTGTGAGATCAGCGGCAAGAGAATTGGATATGCAAATTTCGACGGTGTACCAGGTTATTAAGAAACAATTAAGACTGCATGCATACAAAGTTCAAATTGTTCAAGGTTTGGAACCGGACGATAGGCCTAGGAGGATGACGTTTGTAACAGATGTGGTAGGAAGGATAGAAGATGCTGCTGATTTTCTGAAGTGCATAATGTTCTCCGTCGAAGCATCCTTTCTTGTTTCTGGCATTGTTAATCGCCATAATGTGTGCATATGGGGATCTGAAAACCCCCATGAATACCGTGAGGCACAAAGGGATTCCCCAAAGATTAATGTGTGGTGTGGACTAATGCACGACCGAGTCATTGGGCCTTTCTTTTTTACAGAAAAGACGGTCTCATCAGTCGTATACTTAGACATGTTAAAAAACTTCGTATTTCCACAACTAGAAGAGCTTCAGCTACATGTCTTTTTGCAACAAGATGGTGCACCACCTTATTGGGGTATCATCGTTCATAGTGCTTTGAATGACCATTTTCCAGAAAGATGGATAGGGCGAGGAGGTCCAATTCCTTGGCCACCCAAATCAACTGATATAACACCGCTGGACTTTTTTCTCTGGGGATTTATAAAGGGCAATGTTTACAGGAGGATCGTGTCGAACATTGATGACCTAAAAGCCAGAATTACAATCGCAATAGCCTCTGTGGATGCCGACATGCTTGCCGCTACCTGGCGTGAAATTGACTATCGACTTGGTATTCTCCGTGCGATAAAGGGGGCACACGTGGAAGTTCATTGACAAAGGTAATTAAACTTTTTGAGTCTATCTAACCATTTATGTTATTAATTTTAATCTGTATTTATTATTTTATGAGTTATTAAACTTCAAAATAGGTCCGGGACTTTATAAACACCCTGTATATCTATCTCACATGTTTTTGAGTAGCATCCATTTGATGTCTATCTCATTACGCATGAAATTATTATGTGAATTACATAAACATTTATTTACATTGCATATAATTTGATTTACATTACATATAACGTGTTTCGAAGTAACATCCACCTAACTTAGTGCACTTCTGTACTCGGCTGTATAGTGTAGAGAACAACTTTTAAAGTCCTCTTTTGGAATTCTCTTCATTATGACGTTTTAAATGTCTTCGACGTGTTTAAACCATGTTTTATTAGCAACTTTGTTCAGTTCCAAAAATATAAAGGCAGCAAAAGATTTTTCTGAAGCGTATGATGAGCAATGCATTTTCAACACTTAGGAACCAAAAACATTTGTTGAAGATTGAGGTATAAAAATGTTGAAGTCATTAAAAATATTCAAGAAGAAGATCAGATTCATAAGAAGGCTTGATTTAAAATGTATTAAATGTTGTTGGCGTATGCTTGATTAGACAGAGGGGGTGCGATTGTTCTTGTTTTCCAGTGGCGCCATCTATGGCCAATAATTCAACTTCTGCCACGCCATACGTCGCGCCTGTTTATAGGCCAGACCCATTCATACATCCATTCATTCATTCATTCATCCACAGATCGTAATTTTGACCTGAATCAGAGAACGATCGATCCCCAGAGGTACTGATTTGTTATGGGAACATTGGTAACTTATGCGACTCGTAAGATTTAACGTGCATCAGTCACCATTTACTACACTGGGAGTCTTCGGCCGGCGGGGTTCGAACCCACGAACTCTCAGACATGGGCCCAGCGCTCCATCGACCAGACTATCCCGGCGGCCCAATGTATTAAATGGGTATGTATTTTGAATATTTTTTTTCGGGAGTTATTAAATCTGTACGGGAATTTACATTGAAAGCAGCACATTGATTTATTATATTATAAATGAATATATATTAAAAACAAATAAAATAATACATATATGCTGACTTATAGTTTATTTGTATACTTTATATTTATTTCTAAAAGATCTTTGATCTTCCCATACTTAAAACTCGGTAATGTTTCTTTCAATTTATTTTTAGGGATTCTAAAATATGTTAAGGGAAGCAAATCTCGGCTCTTTTGAATAGTTTATTTCTGAGAATGTATTTTCAGATTATTTGAAAGAAATATCATAAATAAATAATGAAAAGCATCACTAAATCTATTTTATATGTACTCTTTCAGGGTAAAAGATGTA
Source organism: Parasteatoda lunata (assembly GCA_949128135.1). NCBI lineage: Eukaryota > Metazoa > Arthropoda > Arachnida > Araneae > Theridiidae > Parasteatoda > Parasteatoda lunata. Next base: position 43,769,423 of record OX421971.1, read on the forward strand.
TTGATCATGACAGTAAAGAATACATTGATTTCCAAGACAAGATGGATATAAATTCCAATGAGTTATTGAGATTCAGAAGTTTTCGGAGCTTTAACTTGAAAATACTTACTCTATATTTTGACATATGTTATAATCGATAGCAAGTATTTTGAAAGAAATTTTTCAGTGCAAAATAAATCTATTTTTAATGCATTTTGAAGTAACTTACGTAACGATTATTTCTGTAAAATATATATTTAATGCACTGTTATGTAGTGAAATATGTTTTTGGAAAGCATTCTAAGTTAAATATTTTTAACGTGGTTTGAATTAAATCAAAAGATATTATATAAGATGCCGCTATAAAAAAAATTAATGCCTTATAAAAAAAGTAGCAATTGTATTGAAAATATCTATGAACTGTAAACGGATAAAACTGTTAACTCAAACTCTTTTTTTTACTACTACATTTCTATTTTACTACCGAAAACTACATTTCTATGTAGTTTTCGGTAGTAAACTACATATCTATTTTACTGCCGAATTGCTTTGTCTGATTATTTTCTGTCTATAGACATTTTTTTTTGTTATGTTAAACTGCCCAACATTCTTATACGAGTTGGACACTAAAGTTTTAAACAATTTTACACTTAAATATTATTTCAATAAGTAAGTACAGGAAAGATGCTGTTGGCGAATCAGATACAACTTTAAATTATATAGACTCCATGGACAGCCACATATAGTACAGGTCATCCGAAGCAATAGATTAAGATGACTTGACCATATCTGAAGAGGTCCAGAAAATAATGCAGTCCGAATGGCCACCTTTAAAAATCCTTCGGGATCTCAGGCTAGAGGAAGACCTCGAACTAGATGCCTGGATGACACTGCTAAGGATCTAAAAGTGTTTAAGATAAACAAGTGGAAAAAAGTCGCCATGGGCAGGAGGCGTTGGAGGCTACGTGTGGTTGACGCAGCCAAGGCCTGTAAGGGGCTGTCGTGCTGAAGAAGAAGAAGAAGACTTTTAAGCTAAAAGAGTTTAAAACTTTTTTCTCAGAGGAACTGAGCTGTGGTCGCTCAGGAAATAAAGCTTTCACCTCCTAATGAGGGGGTCGGGTTCGAATTTCAGCGTTTACTGGTCGCGCTTACTTGGCTCACACTGTTGACTTTATTCCTTCTAGAATTTTACGTTAAAATAACAGAGTTTGGTTTTTAAACTAACAGTACTGATCAGCTTGAAAACAAGCAGAAGTTTTTAAATACCATTATTTTTCTGTGTAATAAATTGATTTATAGTGGCTAACGGTTTTTTCAGTAAATTCAACAGATATTCTTACAGTGTATGAAAAAAAAACTAGTAGTGTACATTTTTCAAATCCCTATTTTTTCCTGTTACCTACACTTTAGCTTAAGCAATACATTGTGCTTTGAATTCAAATCCATGTACATATAGCATTTATGTTTTTAAAACTGTAAAAATATATATTTTCAATACCAAATCGTTATTTCTTTCTGTCACCTACCCCTTAGCTTTAACAATATAATGTGTTTTGAATTTAAATATAAATATATATAGCATTAATATTTTTAAAACTGTAAATAATAATAAAAAGAACATGATTTTAAACCGACAGCTGAATCTATTGAGTAAAACTGTAACACTCACGAAGTAAAACCGTAGCCTCAAATGATTTTTACGATTCAAAACCAAGTATTTTCTATAAAAATTACAAAGTAAATCTATAGCCAGAACGAATTTTTACCATATGAATAAAGTTTGTCAGCACTATATTTGGTATGAGACAGGAGCAGAATTCTTATCGACTGCTGTTCATCGCTAGGACTCGAGCCTCGACCACTTCATTAAGAGGCGAGAACCCTGTCCCTTAAGCCACTGCTCCTCAACTGTTTTATTATGAAGAAAAGTCTTAAATTGCCTTTTCCTCAAATATCTTATACATGAAGATCATATTTAAGTCTAAAAAAATATAAAACCATTATCACTCGTCCTGTTGCCATTCTCAACTTTATTTCTTAAATAAATATATTAATCAGGCCGAGTATCAACTTGATACTAAATTCAAATAACAATCTTATTTATACGATGTTCAAACCCACAAAAGGATTACTGAAAAGAAAGTACTGGAAATAATTATAAAATGATTTGAGAAAAGGTAAAGTTATCGTACGGTAAGCAAAACTATTGGGCTAGAATTTGAACTGACGTTTTTAATCCGTTTAAGATTAGGGAGGGAAGCAATGAATACTGTTCTTAAGACAGCTATTAACCAACAATTATTTGGAGAAATTTCGGAAAAAATACGTATTTTTTTTAAAAAAGGGCACTAAGGACAATTGGATTAATTTCCAAGACTGATAACCGTATTAGTGTGAAATGTATAATATAAATTATATACACAAATTATAATATAAATTATATACGTATTTCTAATAAACCACCAGTTACACTCATGTGCTTGGCTATAAAGGTGACAGAAATAACTTTTAAATCACTCTTTTGAAATGACATTGCAATCTGATATCAAGGGCTACTTCTTGTCTTTGATATCTCCAAATCTCGTTCACTGAAGAAATGAAATAGCAAAGAGTTTTAAATGCTATTTTCCATAACTTTTACAGCCGAATGAACAAGGGCATACTAATCAGTGGAAGATACTTCGTAATGAATACGTAACTCGCATAATTATATGTCATGAAATTAATATCAGTATCTTGTTTATATTGTTCGATATCTTTCTCCTAAAAAAACTATAATTAAAAATAAATAATTAAAAACCTTAAAAAACTATATAATTAAACTGTAATATAACTAAAAATAACTTAAAAAACTATAATTACAAATTTGTCAGAAACAACGTAAGAGTGTTTTAAAACATTTAAGTTATTATTTTACACAAAGAAGAATATTTTTTTCGATACACATCTTTACACGAATTTAAATTAAAAAAAAAAAAAAGAAATATATTTTTGTTTTCTTTCGGAACAAAACAACACATGAATTTTAGTTCACTTAATATATTTTTTCAGTGTTTGGAAAGGTGTTTGAGATGTGTCTTATTTTTTTCCCCCACAATTAAACGTTTTGCACCCCTATGAAAACTCCATACCTTCTTTCCTTTTACTAAGATAGGTTTATTCTACAAAATAATCTTGGAAGTTATGTCTCGGTTATTTTTAAATAAAAAGAATCATCTGCTATATAAATTGCCACATTTTTGCGAGATAGGTGTTCATTTTCAAAGAATTCCCCATATGTGGCACCAGTAAAACAATAAGAATTATACCCAGAGGTAAATTTCTACCATATAAATCCATAAAAAAATACATATGGCAGTCAACAAAGAAACAAAGAATTCTCTTTGGCTTAGGCAGGTAAAAACTGTGAAAGAATGAGAAGAAAAATTATACAGGAATCTGGAGAGGAAAAGGAAACAAAAGTCCAGTCTTTATTTTTTATTTTCCGTATCTTCCTCTTCCTGTACGGATCGTTCTTTTTCCTGTTCTGTCTACCGAAAGTTTCAAGAGAAAAACGTGAAAGTGTTACATGAAGATACAGACTCACATTGAAGAGGTGATGGTTATTTTTATTTCTTCAGTTTTTGTTCATAAAAGTCAGCTATATCTTTGTGTGATGATCACCATTTAAAGCTATGATGTTTCTGGGAATGCTGAAATATAGTTTTGTTTATTATTTTTTAACGGGCGATAAAACTAGGGAGTGGTTGGTGTTTTTCGAATAAATTTTAAGTTAAAAGATTTTTTTTTTTTTTTTAAATTTGAATATTCTGATTTTTTTTAATTTATAAACTTTGAAAACATATTTCTAAACACTTTTTGAAAATTCAAAGAATGCATAGAGTTATTAAAGAAAATACAATCGGGAATTGAGGACAAATAATTGCTTTAAAAGAGAATGGCCTTCCAAGGCGAAGTAATGCTTAGCTTTTATGCTATGATAGGGCAACTCAGCAATGAAGTTTCGGTTGTTCCACCTTGAAGCATAATTAAGTGCATGATTAAATTTCCAATCAGTTAGTTTCGTTTAATTTCTTTAAATTTTATCTTTTACCGAACTTATGACTTTGAGTATCCTATGCATTGGTTTTGTGGTTTTCAGATTGGTGGACAAATATATAGTACTGAATAAAATAAATATAGACATAGATATATAATACTACTAAGTCTATACTCTACTTTGACTTTCATCTTAAAAAATAGAGTTTCCCTTCCGTCGAATATATATGCTTCTTTTCGATTTCGATTTTCAGTGTTTCGATAAATAATCTTTATCTTACTTGCATGCTTTTCTTATTTACTTTTCTTTTTAAAGCAGTCGGAGGAATATATTTATTTGTGTTATTTAGTTACCAGCCAGCAGAAACTGCTCCAGCAGTAACTACATAATGTCCCTCAGGCAAAGCAACTATGTTAGTCAGTGCTTTCCATTTCTACTGTGGATAATGTTACCTGCTGTTCAGTAAATCCTGCTGTTAATTGGAGTTTTGTACTAGTTTACATTTTCTACAATTATTTTTATTTTAATTGCAACATTAGCTTGGAATTACGTGTGTTCGATTTCTTTTACTTTTTAAATTTTCAATATTCTTTTTTCTACTTTTTACATTAAAGTGTGCTTTATATACACTGAGTGGACAAATTATTATGGACACCCCCTCAATTCACTGTTGGACCACCTATAGCTCGAATTCTTCTTTGCATAGATTCTATGAGATGTTGGTAGACAGTAGGAAAAAGTTGACCCCATATCCTATGAACTGCACTTTTCTGTTCCACAAGATTGGATGGCACTGGATCCAGCTGTCTGACGCCCCGTTTGATCTCATCCCGCAAATTTTTAATTGGATTGAGATATGGTGATTGTGAGTGAGTGCCAACGAAGAAAGTTAAATCACCGTCATGCTTTTCGAACCATCTGATGACAACGCGAACTGCATGGCAAGGAGCATTGTCTTGGTGAAAGTATCCTTCCCCGGCAGGGTTCACAATTAATATAACTGGATGTGTTTGATCTACGATAACACTTAAATACACTTGGACGTTCAGACGTTATCCGAGAAGAACCAAAGGACTCATGCAATGCCAAAAAACATCCCACAAACAATAACATTGTCTCCACTAACTTGAAGAGTTGTGGCAATGCAGTTGAGGGTCCATGCTTTCATGCTGTTTTTGCCATATCCGAGCCCTGCCATTTGTATGGTGTAGTTAAAAACACAATTCATCAAACCACATGACCCATTTCCAATCTCCTACTGTCCAATCCTTATTCTTCTTTGCAAATTGGAGACGTCAGCTCTTGTTCAAGGCTGACAACAGAAGTTTTCGAACAGGTCGCCAGCACTCATAGCCTATATGGTACAATGTGTGGAGCACAGTTCATTCAGAGACGTTCGTAGTTGCACATTTATTATATATATATATATATATATATATATATATATATATATATATATATATATATATATATATATATAAATATATATATATATATATATATATATATATATATATAAATATATATATATATATATATATATATAAATATATATAAATATAAATATATATAAATATATATATATATAAATATATATATATATAAATTTATATATATATATATATATATATATATATATTTATATATATATATATATATATATATATATATATATTTATTATATATATATATATATATATATATATATATATATGTTCAAAGTCATGCAACTTAAATTATTTAAAAAATTAAATCATCTGAGGCTCTGAAAAATTGTTTTAATAGTAAAGGGTGAATAAGTAAGTACATACAATTTAGAAAAAGAAAGAAAAAAAAAACGTTTACAACATGTGTTTTTAAACAAAGTTTTTTTTAAAAAAATAACGCTGTGCTTAAAGTTATTAAATCTGCTTAGAATAATTAGTTAAGGAGTGACTAACGGGTAGATGTTAAAAACTGGAACGAAGTAACTTCTCCTTAAACATTGATATTCAATTTTAAAGCATGGAAAGCAGATAAAAAAATCTCTAACTTTAAAGAAATAATTTTTGGCATGTACGCAGAGACTTCAGATACCATTGTTATGCAACACTTAGCAAAGAAAATAATCGAAATCCACTTTTACCTTTTTTTAAAACTGTGTGATTATGTTTACCTAATCAAATAGCGAAAAAATAAAAGACGGAAGAAACGGAATTTTTTTAAAAAAGCATTGAATATAAAAGCTAGAAAAAAATTTTCCTTCTCGGCATGTAGTTTGATTAATGAAGGTTAGTGAAATACGACTTACTATGTTTTCAGTGCAAAACTTATACATAAAGAATTTAGGGAAGGATTTTAAATAGCAGGTGTTTTTTAGTTTATATTTCTTAGTTTTAATTTTGCCATGCGATAACATTTCTTCCTTTAGTTTCTTATAAATTTTTTTTCTCTAATATTATTTTTACTTGTATTTAAAGAATGTTTTAGTTTTATTTATTACTAGCCACCTTAAGGTGACCAGCTGTTTCATCTACACGAAAACACCACTCCACCGTTTCACACTCCTTCGCGGCTTCGTATTGATTCTGCTACATACGGCAGCTTTGCTCTGAGTCTGTGGCAATAGTATTTTAGAAACAAAATATTGGCGTTAAAATCTTGCGCGGGCACTTTACTTCGCGGCTTCCTTTTAGCATTCACCAACACGAACTTACTGCTTTGAGGTACTACAATGACCCTGCTGCCTTTGGAAGCATTTATATTTCAATTTCAGTTGATGCAGTAGAATACAGTTTAAGTAAAAAGTTGTGTTAGTTTTGTTTTAAAAAAGTATTTTAATTTCTACGTAAGTGTTATTTGCTTTTATATTTACATCAAACAAAGCCAATTATGAGTGGAGGTATGCAATGAGACCTATTCGATGTGACTCTCTGTAAATAATTTTCAGCCAAAAAGGATCAAGATTCTTATGAATTTAATGTGAATAAAAGTAAATTAAAATCTGATAAAAATTAATAAATAATAGTATCGACAAACGATAATATCGAGAAATACCGGAGAAAGGTATTATCGTGATTAAAACTTATCCCGCGAAAGAGATAAAATAAAACTTTTGTTCCGGAAAAGTGTTTCACAATTCAAGAAGTTTGGCGACTGAAGTTGTTGAGCTCAGCTCTGTTATGGTATTCAAGTAGTTGGCGTCGTATTAGGAAGATCACGGTTTCTAATCGCGCTTCGGACATTGGTGTAATTTATCTCTCTGTTCGATTTCTCCTTCTTGCGTTATTTCTACGATATTGAGCCACATGTGTGGTGCTCACAATAAAGTGATCATAAGAAATGTTAGATACATTTAGCATAGAATTTAAAAAAAATAAAATCAAAGGACAAAATATTTCTTTCATTTTGACGAAATTTCTTTCCTTGAAGAAATGACAACAGTTATTTTATCATTCTGACGGAATTTTTGCTCGAAAAAATGGTTTTATGAAGAACGAAGAAAGTTTCGAGAAATTTGAATATCCATTTTGAATAGAGTGTTTTTCTTAAAAGATCAAATAAAAAAAACTTAATTTTTCTCGAAACAGCTTTTTTCAAAACCATTATGAGTTCATAAAAGTTAAAAAAATAAATTTGATGGCTCCATTTTAAATTGATTATGGGAAATTATAAATATTGAATCATTAAGATTGAGTCATACAACTGCGAATGCTGAATGCTAAGAATATATTCCTTGAAGAATATATTGGAGATACTATTTTGCACCGCAATTTAAATTCAGCTAAAAGAATATCAAAGACAGTTTTTTAAACAACTTTGACAGGCATACATGTAGGCGCATTACTGAGAAGAAATGAGATCAGGATATGAAAAAAATACGCTCTGCCAAACTTAGCCGCGAAGTTCTTCAGAGGGTTATTGAAGAGGTAAGCCTAAATTTATTCCAAAGCATCCTCACCATTTACTCACAAGGCAAGATGAGAAGAAATTCAATTTTCTATCAAAGAAATTTCGGTATGGTAGTGAAGATGTCAGCAAAGACGGAAATGGATCCGGAAATTACCAAGGCTCTTCTTGAATAGGTAATGAAGATTTTCCGCTTTTTCTTCCTTAAAAATTAAGAAGAAATTGAGAAATGTCAAAAGAAAATCTTGAGATTCGATTAAATTTGATGTTATTTAGCATTGAATTTTCTAGAAACTTTTGAAAACAAAATTATTCGTTTTTTGAACTAATTTTTATAACTTCTACTATTTTTTTCATTATCTGCACTGCGTGTTGTTTGCTTAGTGATGTTTGAATTCAATTATTTGATTGGTTTTATTATGAAGAGACTTACAGCAATTTATGCGTATGGAAAACAATTTAAGTATTTTCGGAAACAGTAAGACCAAATACAAAGAAACCTATACCATTTTGATTTTTATTTAATATAGTACTAAATGTATCAGATTATGGTACTTCTCAAGCTTGATTATATGATATTATGGTTCTAATTGAACCAGAACGTGGTTCATTTAAAGTTATTATAAAGTTTATGGCAAATTTATTCGATTAATACAAAAAATTAACTTGAATAAAGCCCAAATGAAAGAACATACTATAGTTTCAGTTCTATAAACGAGCATCTCCATCAGCGTCTAAACACCAAAAGATGGTAGAGAAAGTAAAGAGGCAAACACGTAAAAAGTTGTTTTAGCACTAGGGACAGAGAAATAAGTTTGAACAAGAAAATAAGAAAGGAGATAGGAAACTGGTGGGTGTGGGAAAGGATTTGGCGGGAACCCAGGTGTGCAACTGATTAAATTAAATAGACTTTCAAATATCGATAAGTGGTGGAAAGATCATTAACTATTAGAATTTTTATCATAGTAGAAATTTTCAAAATAATTATATCATTTACTAAATTACTATATTTTTTCAAAACATTTTTTAAAAAAGTAAATGATCTTTCTAGTATTCCACAGTTTCCCAATATCTGGAAGTCTTTTTTAATTTAATATGTTTCATCCTTCCACACAAAACCCTTTAAACCCCAGTTTCTTTTCTCTCTTTTTATTTTCTTGATCAAACATGTTCCTCTGTCCCTATTGGTAAAACTACTTTTACATGTTTGTCTCACTACTTTTTCTACCATCATTTGGTGTTTAGACACCCAGGAAGGTTTTTATTTATAAAACTAAAGCAAAAGTAGATCGATTTATGCACTTTCATTTGTGCTGTATCCAAGTTTTCTATATAACACAGATTACACCTTATCCTTTGTTTGAAATGCATAATGGTTCAAAGAGACAATTTCATGGTTCATTGCTGAACCAATTTTCCTAACTTACCAAGATTATAATAAAACATTAGTGGATACTGTAAAAGTCTTAAGAACTAAAAAGTTTCAAGCTGTACTGAACATGGTCTATTTAATAGGATTTGCATTAATAATGAGTGGTTTTGCTTAGCTCATAGATAGATTATCATGATTTTAAACAGGACTAAACATAGCAAAATTACATTTCGAATAATTACACAAAATAGTACAGAGTCCTGCAAAAAATAAAGGGAAGCCACTTGTGAACAAAGATATATGATACAGGCAGATAAGTTTGAAACTTTAAAATACGCGAATCCATTTTAGCTTTCTAAATATGCAGAATTAATTGAAGAAAAAAATCTTTTTTTTTTCAGGTTGCATTAAGCAATTTTTTTCCTCCAAAATTATTTCGATTTTTTTTCCAAAATTGTTCGATTTGTTTTGCCAATCGAAATTCGCAATGGTAGAAGGAAAAGAAACGCAGACACGCTTAGAAATTTAATTCTAAAATTATGGTAAATTAACCAGAAGCAGTTTCGCCACCCAATTAATCGAAAAGTTGAAGGTAAAGAAATTTTTTTTTTACTCTTATAGTTTTGAAATTGTGTACGATCAGTACGGTTAAAAAAATTTATACAAAACTGTACGTTTTTTTAGCCATTTACAACTAGCTTAATTTCAAAACTGTCAAAAAGAAATTAAACGAGACTTTAGAGATACTTTAGCAATTTATGGTGTCGCCATCTATGCGTGAATAGATGTACAGTATTTCTAATAGTCTAGGATCAAAAATTAGAGGGTTAAGGACATTGGAAACTCTTATTGTGTTAAAGGGCATGGAGAAAATATTGTGGCGTCAAAGCTGGAACTCGAACTCTCTTTCTGACTGTCATGATTAGTCCTCTCAGCTATAACATGTATCCATTAACAAAGAACTGTGTGGCTTCATTAGGTGGGCCTAGTTGTTGTGATAACATCCTGGTTGTTTAACCGTATTAGGTGAAAATAGTTAATAAGCGGCTATTCTCACAGTTAACAGTTTTAATACAATCTTATTTATTGTTATTTGACTGTTTTGTTTAAATATGGTAAAATAACAATTAAATTAATTGTTATTTAACATTTTTTTTCCAAAATATTTCTTACACTGTAGAGTATTCAAAGTTTATTAATTCCTTATTTCATATAAATAATTTCAACTCTAATATTTTTAAGACCCAGTTAAAAATAATTTTAAATTACCCTATTTTTTCGTATTCATTTTTGTTTTATCCCTTTCGTTTTCTAAGTTTTAAAATAAAAACAAATGTTAAGTTATCTTTTTATAAGCAAATAACACGCAAATCTTAAATTATTTCCTTTATTTATAGAACTATAATGGCGATAAATAAACTAAATTGAGCATTAATTCATCTTTTTTATTTTTTTAATTTATTGTTATTTTTTTCATACTCCTTTTTTAAGTACTTAGACCATAAAAGAAGAAAAAAAAAATCTGAAAACCTGAATGCCTGTAGCAGAAACCTTCAAAATGGATGTTAAGTTTTATTACTTTCAAAAACATGCAGAACAATTTTTCATGTAATAAGGAAACATTATATAAAAAGGCATATTAATTATCCTTAAGAATATTCATTAGGAAAAATAAAAAGTTTTATCAAAGAAAAGTTTTCGCAATTTATGAAATAACTCAAAATTTAAATTAACTTCTATCTGAGTCTTTTAATCATACGATAAGGTTAAACAGTTTTCGTATAGGACGAAATCTCATTTATATAAATTCTTTTTATGAAGATAATGAGTTAGGAAAATAAAGCAGATTCTCCTAAAGCCAATTAACATTCTCAAAACTATTTTTGAATTATTCTAACATTAAATATAATTATTTTTGTTGATATATTTATGGTATTATTTAGTTACTTTAAAATGTAGCTTATGGGCAACAAGATTTTGCTTATTGTACTTGTGTACTGTAAGTAAAAGGAAGGCTTTAACAGCAAATACATAAAGGATTTTTCAACAAACAGTTGGATGAATAAAATTTAATCTTGAATATTCAAGATGCATGAATTAATTTAACTAAGAAGCTTTATTTAAAAATGAAAATGTAATATGGATTAAACTTAAAATTGTATTAAATCCTTTCGCTGAATAAATACATCTGTTATTTTATTTACATAATTGCTTGCCTTTAACGAGCATAAAAATCTTTATTATGACCTAAATTATTCCGACAATAACTAGCTGCTTAAAGGAGTTTTATCATCGGCATTGAAATATCGTTCCTAATCGGATTTGGTTTTAACAATGTTCAATTCCGCAGACGCGTGTTAAACTCAATGTCGAAGACTATGGAATTCCTGGATTCGTGAATCAAAACATAATTTCTGTTTTGGAACTAACTTATGTGTGTTGCATTGCGAAAAAACACATGGAAACCAACCATGGTTAGTCCGTGCTTACCATCCCTCCAAGGGAGATTCAAACTACCACTAAGAATACTTTACATCATCACCGTGGTGGTAGTAGTATACAATTTGATCACCCATTGCTTAAATTTGCATCTCGTTTAACAAATTTGAAGGCGACTGACCTACCCTCTGAGTTAGCCAAGAAGTAAGGATCCCGCAAGGATTGAAAACAAATTATAATTAACAAAATAATTAATTGAATAGATCTTATGTAATTAGCTTGAAATAGATTATAAAAACATTTGAAATCTCGGCTGGATGGTGCCAATATTAATTAAAGAGATAAGAGTTAGAAAATAATATAACATTTAAATGTATGCCTAATTTCTTACTGAAGACCTGCTGCTACCATCAATAATAGTGTTTTTTTTTTCCTTTTTAGGGATTCTTTGCAAGATAGGCAAAGATGTTTAATATTATGTAATGATTCTCTAAGAACCACACTTTAAAGCAATTGTTATACAAAACAATGAGAATTTAAGCAGTAGTCCATCTGGTAATATTTTATAAAAATTAAAAAAAGAAACAGGTACATATAAACTTCTCTAAGGGATTCAATGTTAATATCATGGAGATACTTAAATATAAAGAAACTGTAGTGCAAATTTTAATATAAAAAGTTGGTGTGCACATTGTATTTAACCCACTCAAAACAATCACACTTGGAAATATGAATTAATATTTTAAATATTCAAATATTAGAAGACCTATATTGTCAATAAATATTCGTTTATAATCAAATATCAACAGTAATTATACTTCATTTTATCACATCCAAATGTGTATTTACACACAAGCGTAATAAACTTAATGCAATATTTTAGATTAAACATTGTTTCAATATCAATGATATAATATGTAACATACACAATTGCTTCTACTTAGAAAAGGAAATTTATTATTGTTTAAGGAATAACAAATTGAACAAAAGTGATTAAAAATAACATTTTCCATGCACAAATTAAATAGTAGAATACTTTCATGAGAAGGCGGATGCTATTTCGAGTTCGAGAAAACATAAATAATAATGAAATCAATTTACATATCCCAGCGATGAATATCATAGTGGCTAAAAGAAATATAAGTCAACTTTAATTCTAATTTTAACAAAATGTGTACTGAGTTAAAAAATTTTTGTTGTTTTAAGACACTGTGTATTGAATAATGAAATTCATTCAAACATAATTTTGTTACCGAGTTTTTTTATTCAAGAAAGAGAGTATCCAATTATTTTCTGTTTTTCCGAAGAAAGCTTTATTTATTTATTGCCTTTTCATTGTTCTTTAAACTATTTTCTTAACTATTGTTGACTTTAAAAACCTTTTTTTTTTCTCTTTGTAATAAAAAAACATGAACTATTTGATAATTAATTGGAAAACTAGATTAAATGCGAAAAAAAGTATTGAAAGTACTTTCAATTTAGAAAATTACGCAGTATTCACTGCTATTTTATTGCGTGGAAATATATAGTTAAGAAAAACGCTATTGTGTACGCCGTTTTATAGGATTTTATTCAATGCATTATCATTGAAATGATTTTGTTTTTAAATTGTTTATTTATTCAATTGTCTAAGGGAAATATATTTTCATTTGTTACAAGACCAGTACTATTTATGCATACAGACTGACTTCTTGTTTTATTTGCTAACTGACATTAATAAAAAGCAAGAAGTTTAAGAAAAAATAACTATATGTTATATGCTGGCTTCAAAGATCATAGTAAAAATGTCAAACATTTAAATATTAGGTCTGCTCTTTTGCTTCAGGGAATATAAATTATGAGAAATCTTTTAATACAACTAATAAAGCAGCTACTCTTTTTAGCTGAAAAGTAAAAAGACAGATACTCGTATTCTGATTAAGCATGTTTACAATTTTAAATGTAATAACAGTTTTATCCTACTCAAAAGCATTTTGGAAAACGTTACTCTTAAGTTGTAGCTGAACTCATTCACCTATTTCAACTGCAATACCTTCATTTATACCTTGTAAATCACCTCGTTTCCTAAAAAATAATGCAACAAATTGTTACTTTTTCTAAGATATGAATTAAAATATTACATAACTGAGCCTTGATTCATTAATCAAAGATCTATCGAAAACAATTTCATCAAATATGTGAAATCAGTTTTATTAGGATAAATTAGCTAGGTGTCAAAATTTGCTAAGTCACACTTTATGCAATTTTTTCGTTTAATAATAGGCTCTTTTAAACTAACAATACGGCTTAAAGATATAAAATCACTACGCAATAGTATTGTTAGAATAGAGTTCTTTTAATATTTCAAGAAATATATAGTAATTCAAGAAAATCTGTCTATAAGAACAATTGTATTTATTTTAAATTAATAAATACCAATACCAATACCAATTTATTTTAATTTTTTTAATATTATCATACTATGTATATGGAGTTCAAACCAAATACTTTTTTTTTAAAGCTATATATTGTTTTGAAAATAGGCTTATGTACAATACATACTAACAATAAGTTTACAACAAAATGATATTGTTAGCGTAGAGATTTTTCTCATATTTAAAGGAATACATCGTTATCATAAATCGTAAAATCCTATATATATATATTCTTAACAGTAGATTGATATACAATATAAACTAACAACTAAATAATCGAGAATTAATTCACAGAGGTATTGTCAGCGTCGAGTTTTTTTTCCATATTTAAAGAAATTTATAATAATTCTGGATATACCACAGATTATAATAACTACTGAATTCATTTTAATATTATAAATTAAAATACCGATTTATTTCAACCATTTTATTATATTATTATTCTATGTATATGAAGTTCAAAACATGTATCTTACTCTAGTGACAATCTATTCAAATCGAAAACTTTTCTACTTATGTCAAAAAAAGTAGTAAATAATAAAAAATGATGCATAAAACATGCAATGAACTTGAAATTGGAGAGGTGAATTTTCTATTTTCTTTCAAGGGTGAAAAAAGAAAAGACTTTCATTTCAGGAAGTGTGAAAGAAATATAAGTTATGGCGAAAAACTGTAGGAAAATTTTTTAAAATGCGTTGAATAAATTTTATAATAAAAGTAAAAATATTGTAAGAAATGAGATTTGAGTTTCAGTTTTTTTTAAATACTAATTTAGCATTATTCAAGAGGATTTTGAATCATTTACCTTTTTTGAAAAATTTTCAATTTCTATTAGCATTCAAATTTTGTATTTACTACGCAAACTCTAAAAACACAATTTTTATAAATAAACACTACACACCATCCAATCGTAGAAATTTTAAATAATCGACTAGTAACAACTTCTACAAATTTAGCATGATTGAGATTTGTGTGCATAGTTGAAGAAAAAGGGATTTGTGCGAGGAATAGGAAAAAAGTATCTGCGCAAAATGCCTTCTTTGATATTTTATCAATAAACACTATCAATAAACATCTAATAGTAAAATTCTTAACTAATCTACTAGTGAAAACTGCTATGAATTTAGCACGATTTAGGTTTGTGGGTCTCTCCGACTGGAATGTGTAGTGGTCAAGGAGCTGACCTCATATCAGAAAGATGATGGGTTCGAATTCCACACAAGACAGGACTTTTTTTTAAATTCTCTGAACTATCAGTCCTTACGGTGGAACCTAAAGGGACACCATCTAATATAGTTGGCAGACGAAAACACGATACAAGCTGGCACACGAAAAAGAGGCAGGCCGAATTTGAGACGGATAGATGGCCTAGAGAAAGATTTTTCGGTCTTAAAAACTAAAAATTGGAAAACACTAGCAAAAAAAAAAAGTCAGCCTGGAAAAAACTTCTTAAAAAGGCCAAGGCCCACCCTGAGCATTCGAGTCATTGATGATGATAATGATCTACTATGGTTCCCCTGAAATAGTAACCACCGATTCTGGCCGATTGATAGCTGGAAGACGAGTGTGAATCGAGTGGGCATTAGCGGAAGAAAGGTATATAGTCGACACAAAAGGAAAAAGATTAGAGCATGGATTTAGGAAAATTGTATTAGTGAGAAATGTATTTTAGAAGTTTTATTTATAAACACTATTCACCATCAAGTAATAAGAATCTTGAATAATTAACTAGTCAAAACTGCTACGAATTTAGCAAAATTGCGGCCTGTGTATAAAAGTGTATAGTAAATAAAAAAAAAACGATACACGTAGTATAGTTTTGTTCGGGTGATCAAAATTTAACAATGTATTGAGTTGCAATATTAATACTTTACCTACTACATCATGAGTATGCTAGAAAAATAATGTGTGTGATGATGTAAACTGGGACAGTCACAAAAAGTGCGCATTCTCGGAAAATTATTATTTTTTTTTAATTATTCATATTGATAAACTAGGATAAGAATCGAATAATTTAGTTAGTCTGATAGTCTCCCGATGCAGTTTTTATTTTTCACATACTGACTAAAACGAAAAATCTCTCTGTTAGTAAAATACAGATATTTTTTGAAGTGAGAAAAATGTCTTAAATGCTTAGTTTTAAAAACTTGAAGACGCTAGAATTACGATCTATGGAAGAATGAATGGATAAATTAATGCGTTTAACTTGTAAAACCAGCTCTATCGTTTCTTAAATCGTATTCTTGGCCATAGATGGCACCACTGAAAAACAATAACCTTAAAACTTACTTGGTTTCCCAAGCAAGCTTGATGACATTGGCAAGTGGTAATAGAAACAACAACAGCAACAAAATGCATATGTATATACACTTTTTTAATATAAGGTATTAGTTAATAAAACAAAAAGCATAGCACAGAGAGATACATAACTTCTACAGTAAAAACTGTGGTTTAATCTCTCTCGAAATTACATCTGAAAAAATTGTGTGGAGATACACTTTATTTTATATAAATTTAAAACGGCGTATTTAAATCTAAACACGTATAATGGATGACACATTCACAAAAAGTGTACCCTTACAAAAAGTATGTAAGTTTTTAGTTACGCAATAATATTTTAATTTTTAAATTATGCCTATGAACTGTAACATATAATTGCCATCTGCTTCTTTTCTGTTAAATCTTATTCAAATTTGCCTATAATATTTTCTCTATGCTATGAGTACGTTTGATATACAAGCTAATTTTATTTTAAGAATTAATATGCCTAGCATTCTATATCAATGGTTCTTACTTTAAATTGTAAAGTAAAAATAGCCTAAAACTGACTCTTATATGACTCTTACATGATATATCTTATTGTTATTTTAAATTCAGTTGTAATTGAAAACAGATCATAGTGGCTTCTATATTATATCAAAACTAGTGTATACAAACATTCCTGGCTTACTTTTAGGCTTAAAGTAATGGCCAACATTTTTAGTTATAAAATCCTCTACAGCTTAGGCTTAAAAACAGAAGTGAATAAAAATGGAATATTATCAAATTATTTAATATAATTTACAGATTTTATGAAAACAAAACTTTATTTTTGGCACAATTAAAAACATAGAAATCTTAAAAAAATGTCCTACATATTAAGATCACGATAACAGAATGTTCCTTTTAGAAATATATTTTATGTTTAAATTTTTTTATTGAAACATTTTATTGCAAAAGTTGTGTATCCGTTTATTATGGTTTCAGAATTCTTTCCAGCGCATTCCAATATTCTAAAAATAAGGCAAAATTTCAATGCTTCCTGAATGTATTTAAAGATAAAAAGGTTGCATTACAATAACAGCAAACATTAATATTTGTCATAAGTAATATTTAACATTTTGTCTTTTATTTTTAATTGTATTTCATTACCATTAATATGTCAGAAATGTATAACGTTTTTCATTTTTTTGTAATTTCTAAACTGTAAGTTACTTGAATGCTCAACTTTATTTTGTGATAGTGAAACCATTTTGATAAAGTTAATTTTTTATTTGCATTGCATTAAATAAGTTTTTTTATCTGATGGATTGAGAAATAAATCAGTTGTGACAAATGAAAGAACTTTGTTTTAGTTGCGTGATGGTGGTGAATTGAATGCAAACATAAAAAATGCTTTAGCTTTGAAGACGTAGTTTCCAGTTTACTTTTGAAATAAATAGTAAAGCATGGTAAAAGGAAGCATAAAAAATCAGTTATGGAAAAAATGTACCGCAAGAAAAAAAGGACACAAAATTTATTTCCATAAGATTATATATATCATACGAGTAACTGTATGTACAGATCATATATAATAATACAATTTCAGATCATGTATAGATTATACATGAATGGTAAAAAATTATTCGGAATAAATATGATAATAATAATAATAATATACAAACCCCCAATAATAATATGCAAACACTGATAAGAAAAATATGGTAAAATTCAGCGTGTTTCTAGTTCTATTGAAGCACGAAAAAGCTCGAAAATTTTTAAGGAAACTCTTTTCTAATGATTTTGTTAAAATTATCAATAAAATATGCTTTCATAGTATGTGATAAAATTTTATAAATAAGGTAAAATTTGGGAATTTGATCATAATGCCTTACAGAATGGCATAAAAACCATTTACTTGGTTAAATTCACTCTTCAATTTTTATTTTTTATTTTATTAAATTTGAGGTAATAAGAACTATAATTTTGAAAACAAGAATTCCTGGTAAACTGTTACCATATTAACGGTAACATTACCAAATAAATGGTTTAAACGCCGTATATTTTAGTCTTATTAACTATAATTATCGGGTTTCTTTACCAGAAATTTCACTACCGTGCAGTACGATAATTTTACTGGAATTTTTTTCTCCTATTCTATAACCATGACATATGAAATATTGGAAGTACAAATTAGTTCGGTCCGTTTTTAAGAGATAGCTCTGCTGTTATGAATGTTTCATAGTGACAGCTGGTTTCAGTGGTTTCAGAGAGGTTAAACAACTGTCAATAATATTCAATTCTTATCGCTTTGCGTTTCATACAAAAACCCTGTTTTTTACTTTGTTGAATATGTTTAATTTCGTGGTAACTAAGTAACATTTGTGGGAGGCTTTATGTTTCTGCTTTAACACTAGAACCGCGGTGCGGGTCAATTTGACCCAAATAGATGTTTAATTTATCACTACACGAAAAGTTTTAATTTAAAAAAAAATTCATTTCATGACTTTTAATAATTTTATGTAAACAACAACTCACCAAATTTTAAAACTTGTAACAAACTTGAATGGGTTATTATTAACACTTATACCTAGAACCGCGGAGCGGGTCAAATTGACCCATAAAGAAATTTGATATATGAATTATTAAAAATAAATCCTTTTTTTCGTGGAAACTACGTTAAAGTCACAAACCATGTCTGTCTCAACCCCTGGAACACTCAAGTGGTCTGAACCGGTGATTTTGAGATAAATGAAGGTATTCAATCAAGGTCATAATAAGTATCTACGTTGGTTTTCAAAATTGGAAAATATGGGACAGTATGGAATGTCTCACAATTAGGAACAAAGAACTTAGGATGAGAATCAAAGCATATTATTTTGAACAAAGTTGGGAGCCCAACATCACATGCTAAACGCAATATTATGAACGGTAGTTCGGCAAATGCCTGGAGACTCTTCATCGATGAATGGACATTAAAACATACAAAGAAATGTACTAATGATGAAACTCATCGTAAAATAAATGGATTCAAAATGTACCGAACTAATTTGTATTCCAAATAAATGAAGATATTTGTTATAAATTTTATTTAACATGAGTTCAATGTAATTTTTCACACTATGGTTGATATTTCAATGATCCAAAAAATATTAAAATATTTGAATGCCTCGATTTTTACCTAAATATTTATTCAAATGTCAGTATCATAAGTATTTGATAAATTCTATTCTTTTTAATGACTAAAAATTATATTAAAAAATTAAAATATAATTTTTTTCGTGTTATTCTTGGAATTAAGGAATGATGTGTCTAATTATGAGTATTCATATGGAGTTCATCATTGAATTTGGTACATCAAACAATCGGATGCAAGTGGCGTCATTTCTGGGAACACGTAAAATTTGTCGATTCAGACTTTATCGATTTGACGATTCATGTTGCTTTCAGGTATCCAATTAAATCTGATTTCAATCAAATGATTAAGAATAACACTCAAGGAGAACTTTGCTACCCTTTGAGTTGCAAATACTCATATATCTTTGCCCAAACGTTACTTTAACAATTTTTATACGTTATTAGAAAAAAAAAAATTTAAAAAACATACGAAATGATAAAAGCTAAGGAATTTTGTAATTATTATAGTTTTTTTTTTCATTTCTCGTGTAATTATTAATTTTTAACAACAAAAATTTCTTTAGCCTGAATATAACAAATGTTTCTTTATAGTGAACTGTTAAACAGTTAAAACTTTATTGAGTCTTTTCAATAAACTATTTTATTTCATTCTACTATCACAAAATAAAGGGATTCTAGTTTATATAAAAAGCACGCCATGACTTTTCTTTTTAGATTTTACTTCGTGCATACAATTCAAATCTAATCGAACATCCCTTTATCAGTATGCCAGACAGTCCAGGAAATCAGATTATGTTAAGGAACTGGTCAGTGGAAATCTCGGGGAGAATAAAAAAAAAAAATCCGTCTGCTTATAAGAAATATATCTTCTGTAAGGGAAGTTTAAAGAGGCTTCCAAGACCACAGTCCATTTAGAGAAGTGTTTTTACTGTATTTTCAAATGGTTGTATTCAATTGAATATTTTCTTAAATTCAGAGTATTTTCGATAGAATTTTCTTAAATATAATGCTAGAAAAACTTTTTAATGTTAAACTCGTTCAAATTTACAGCTAATATAATGAAGATACTAAGTTTGACGATATTATTGATCAATTTATAATCTCCTTAATTTCAGCTTCAGCGAAACTTAATTAAAACATAGTTTCTTTTCCTATTATCTAAGAAAGGGGAAAAAACTATAGCTTATCTTAAATGGAAACGAGATTTATTTATAAATAATGAAAGTTGCAGCAAATTTACCACTTCATCGTATTTTAACATAGATATAATATTTGATTTTTGATTAAAAATATGATTACTGTAAAATAATACTTGACTTTTCATAGGTAAGAAAACTGTCAAATTATTCCTACACTTTTGAAAAACACTGAATTTTAATGGCATTACTCTAAAACTTTTAACATGCAAGCTCAATACAATGTTAAATTAAACGATATTTTTGTTTTAAATGAAGCATAGTACGTAATTAACATTAGGACGCATTATAATATGTTTTAAGTAAACACATTACTAGGATTGCATAAAATTTGTTTCGAGATTATATCGTTTATTACGTCTAAAATCATTACTCATCACGAATGGAGTTTCTTATAAACCATCTATATACATAGATCTTAAGGATCGAACTTTAGGTTTAAATTAGCTAAAACGAAGAGAACGCTAAGTGCGGGTAAAAATTAGAGTATATTCACCCAAATCATCGAAAAATCGCTCAAAATTATTTGATTACATTGATACAATAGTTTAAATTGAATGGAAAAGCGGTTAAAATTAATTTCTGGAACAAACTTTGATGACAGCATAATTCAAGGTAACCATAATAGGGCTATACATTGTGTTAGATTTTCGGAGAGTTTTGCTTTGATGAATCCTGCTTTAAACTATTTAATCGAAACGAGACAACTAAATAAGCTTCACCTATCAGATATTTTTATACCATCTAAATATAAATGTTTTCTCACAGCTGGACACTAAAAATTTGAAACATTCCTTTTAGACTAACCAGAATCGAATTTCCTGTTATCGTGAAGAAAATTCTCCCGTAAAAGAAATAAAAAATTTTCTGAGCCTTCAGGCGACAGATCATCAAACATTTCACTTTTATTGTCGAGATAACGGTACATCCACTTTTCTTTACCTAAAAATAGATTTATCTCGATTTCACTTCAATTTTATAGAGAAAAAAAAATATTTTTCAGCCGATCAACTTTCATTCCGCGAGAAACGTAGACTTTTCTAAGCTTGTAATGCAAGTCGTTATCGCGAATTCTTTGAAATCTTTTACGAGCAATCAGTGAAGGAAAAATATTATCAAAGCCTTAAGCTTCAAATTTATCGTGCTTCCATTGGCTGAAAATCCGAAAAAAGAAATACATCTAACTTTGTTTTTTATTTTTTCTATTTTGTACTTTCACCAACACATTTTAGTATAGAATACTTCATAGCTACATAGTTTTGGAAACACCATACGCCCAGGTTATATTTTAAACATCTACTTAAGCGTTTCCAGAAAACCTCATTATTGCAATCTACAAAGTTTATTTCTAAAGAAAAAATTGCAAATGGTTTTCCACGAGTTCAATAACATTTCTACTGGTTTTATTTCATTAAACGTTTTTAGCAATCTTCAAAGATTTTATAACGGTTCTTAATATATATATATATATATATATATATATATATATATATATATATATATATATATATATATATATATTTTATATATATATATATATATTTTATATATATATATATATATATATATATATATATATATATATATATATATATATATTTTATATATATATATATATATATATATATATATATATATATATATATATATATATATATATATATTTTATATATATATATATATATATTATATATATATATATATTTTATATATATATATATATATTTTATAATATATTATATATATATATATATATTATATATATATATATATATATATTATATATGTATATATATATATATATATATATATATATATATATATTATATATAGATATATTATATATATATATATATACATATATATTATATATATACATATATATTATATATATACATATATATTATATATATACATATATATATTATATATATACATATATATATTATATATATACATATAATATATTATATATATACATATATATATATATATATAATATATATATATATATATATATATATATATATATATATATATATATATATATATATATATATATATATATATATATATTTACTGATTTATGTGAAGGTTATCGATACTATAACATTAGCAAATATATATGACATTGGGAAAACACCATTTTCAAAAACACTTGAACATTTTTTTAAAAACATAAAAAATATATTACTAATTAGGTTTACAAACAGTTGCAACAGATATATTGACAAAATTATTGTGATCTGATCAATCGTTTAACAGTGGAAAAGGACTGAATACGAGTGAATTAGCAGCGTTACTCAAGGAAATGACATAAACTAAATAAGAAGTGACACGTCGTAACAGCAACCCACAAAAAGACAATGAAAGTCTGCAAAACAACGCAAAACTGCGCCTAAAACGCCAGCACAGCTTAATGACACGGGAGACGACAGCGTCACTCTTCGAAACTGCGCATGTAATGGCTATGCCATTCTACAAAACAACACGAAGCTACGCATGATAGGACTGCGCCACTCTACAAAATGACAAGAAACTTGACCTTACAAGTGTTAATTTTACGAAACTGTTCATGAAACTTATAATTCGTAATTTTTACAAATGTGCTTTTTTGACTACATTGATCACTAACTCAGTAAGATATGCAATTGCTTTTAAGATGATGCTCAGTAAGATATGCATTTGCGCTCAAAATATAGTTGATAGCCTACTAAATAAAATCCACAAATCAGTTTTTGTTTTAGGTGATAGAAATTTTTTTACACTGTATAGCGTACATGCAAAAATGAGTATTTTTACCTAAAAATATCCTTGAAAAAAAATAATAATAATAAGGCGGTTTTTTTGTTGTTGCCAGGTTTCTAAGTTTTTACAACTAATAAAACAAAAAAGCTATTTATTTATTTTTTTTAAAAATTTTATATCAATATTTATAAATAAATTTGTCGAAACTAGTCTGATAGCAATAATCTGAGTTGATTTAAGCAATATTATTAAAGACTTGAGACATTAATGATCAAAAAATATAGTTTACGTTTATTTCATTTTTCATCATTTTTTTTCCACTAAAATAAAAAATATTTCTATTCATTTGTCTAACTCATCGTTTCAGTTGAAAGACAGCAACGATACAACTTAAAGATAAAGATTTCAAATGAAAACGTTGCCATTACTACAAGTTTCTTATGTTTCTTTAAATTCAAGTGAAGTACTTTCTTGAAATACTACTAAAAACTAAAGTTTTGAGATATTTTTGTAACTTGAACCTCCTTCTACAACAATATTTCTACTTCTTTCAAATTTTGAGTTTTAGTTCTTCTTTTCAAGTATCATATTTGTTCTGATAAAACGAGATTAAAATTGTTTTTCAGTTTAAAATTTTAAAAGTTTTTTAAAAAAAATATTCAATTACTTTATAGCTTTTCAATGTTTAAATATTTCAGTTATTTCCTAAATTATATCTCTAAAAGTTTACTAGACTCATATTGCACATTTAGCTTTTTAATCACTTAAAAAAACAAAATATCTTATTTCGAACATTGATTAATGAACTTTCCCCATTCTTATGTTAAATTAGTTATTAGGCTTCATAATGAAGCTAAAGCATTCCCGCAACAGCCCGTTGTGAGCCAGGGAGACCATGGAGGTAAAAGCTCCAAAATTTTATGACCAAAAGCATAATTGTTGCACTGTGAGTCAACCCTGCTCACAAGCTATCTTTACTTCCCAGATAAGCTGGTATCTATCGATATGAAGCTGCAAAAGCTTCAAGCCACCACTGGGGATCGAACCTTGTTCCTTACATTGACAGTTCAGTGTCTTAATCACTAGATCATCGCTGCTCATTAGACTCGATAATTAACACTCTTAAATAAATGAAACAAAACAAACAGTAAGCAAAAGAAGCAACTCCCAGTAATATCGTTCAATTACAAATTTTATTTCACTGTAACTAGAATTTAGAAACAAAACTGCTTGTTTCTATGTAGTGGAAAAAATCCTGTCCTAGCCAACGGGTGGAAGAAGTCTTTTGCTTTTATTGCTGGCGTTTTATTTTATTTTATAACCGGCGGTGAACAGCTAAGCTGATTCTGTGTTAAAACTATCAATGTTCAATTTCGTAACCTTGTAATGTTGAACACAACCAAAAAGACAAGGGAATTCATTGATCTCACATTATGACAAACTAGCCTTCGAGGATGGTTTGATGGAACTAGCCCGCATTTGCGCCACATTAAGGTTAAAACCACGAAGCCCCCAACGGTCAGCCTGACAACAAGGGGATTCTTACCCATGATCCGACAACCAATGATTATATTTTACGTCAGCACAGTGGTTTGTCAGCATTCGTATCAACCAGCCATCGCTTGGAATTAAAATTTAGGTCTCAATAGAGAAATATTTAAGTTCCAGAGGTGACCTTTATTTCAAGGACTGGCTGGTTTCCATCGTTCTAAAATTGGGTGGTCTTAAACTCGTAGACGGAGATTGAATTTTGGTCTTCTACAAGACAATTCAGTTTCTTAACCAATTAGTCATTCAAATACATCATTTCATCGATAACTTATGATTAACTTAGTTGCAAAAAACAATCTCGAATGAAAGAATAATGAATAAAATATATCAAACATAGTTTTACAGGTATATTCCATCACATGAAGAATTCTAAATTGAAAACACATTTGAAATGAATTTATACCCCCGTTACTATTCATTTACAAAATGAAGTATATGCCGATGCTGTCAGATTTTTCGGTAAATTTTTGACCCACATGGAAATCATTCTCTGCATATTCTACCACCTGCTGAGATTTTAATCTCGTCTATGGATCGAAAAGGTTAGAATACCGTTTTTGGAAGTTAACACTTTCGGATCGTTTGTGTGAAACTATTTTTTTAACTTGTGACTAACAACTATTACTTGATTTAGAATTAAAATACGCTTAAAATTAATGTTTCTTTTTTTTTCAGATTAAATACGCCTAATGTCTGATATCTTAACATAATTAATAGTTAAAAAGGAGTTGTAAGCATATTCGAGATCACTCTACTTCGTAAAGCTCCGATTAATAGAAAGAAAGCTACTCAAGATGATTATTTTCTCTTTATTGCTTACAGTACAGTAAAACCTGTTTTTGTGCGTTCCTTTTTTGTGCGATTTTATTTTTGTGCGATTTTTTTTATGCGGTGTATGAATCTTAGCGGCGTTAGCACCTGTTTAATATTTCCTATCAATGTACATATACATGTTGTGGACGAACTCTGATTACGTAGCCTCCTTGACAACGATGTATCTGGACTTCGCGATGCTCTGTTCATTTATTTTAAACAATCCCCTGACAAGGCAGAGTCAGTTACGTACATAGTGTCACTCGACGGGTGAACAGTATGCGCTTCGTATTCGTTTTATACACGATTCACGTGATTAAGGATTAATTTTATACTGAGATTAAAGATAAATAAATTAGTTACTTTTGTTTTTATTTATATGTAGTTTTTATGATTTTTATTTTATTTTTAGACATAAGTACTTCCTTAAAATGAATAATTATAGCCAAAAGAAAGTAAAAAGACAGACAATTCCACTATTTAATGTATAATTTGAAAACTTCTCCAGGTATATGTACAATGAAGAATTAAATATTTTTAAAATTTTTTTAGGTCTAATTTAATTATTTCACTTAATTGAAAGCATTCTCTCATATATTCCATAAATCATTGATGTATTTTCTAAGTTCGACTTTTTTTATGCGGTCCCTATCCACCGCATAAAAAAGTTTTAGTTAGTATGTCGTACAAGCTTGTTTATTATATGTAAGAATTTATAAAATTTTCGAATTTTTTTTTTTTTTTTTGTGCGATTTCTTTTATGCGGTCCCTATCCACCGCACAAAAAAAGGTCCTACTGTACATTGTATTGAATTGTACCTAAACATGCTTAAGAATTATTTAAAGAAATCCATACTATCTTTATTTATACAATATCTTACAATTATGGAAGAGACACTTTCTGTTTTTAACATTTTTTTAAAATTTCTCAAGAAATACCTAGATGATTATTTTGTAACTTTAGAAGTATTTAGTTCATGCAATATTTCATGCTTAGTAATAAGGTTAAAATCGTTTTGAGCTTTCTTTTAAAAAGTACAAAAACTACTAAGAAAATTTTTTATTTGCTTGAAATTTTTTAATTTTTAATAGATTCAAATCAGAGATCGTTAATTAGTTTCTAAATGCGATTAACTACAAAATTAAGAAAAAAACATTTTAGTTTTTTCAGCGCATGAGCTATGTCTTGTTCTAAAAGTATTTTGCTATGTCTTGTTCTAAAAGTAAAATACTAAATACTCACAGATATGTAGATTGTTTAAGCAACTATGATAAAATTATTTATTGGGTCCTGCATTAAACAAAAATTCCAAATTTATCTTTAACACAACTACATAAAGTTCCGGAACAACTATTGTGTAGTTTTATTATCCATTATTTAAAAGTAAGTCACAGAATAATGTGCTTTAAAAATTTATCAGAATCATTTTATCCGTCGGATTAATTCAAAAGTCTATATTCATTAAAAAAATTGAAAAATGTAAAGTTTTTTTAATTCTCAAGTAAATTTTGTTAGAGTAAACCTTTGACATTTAAACATATAAATGCATTATTTTAATATCTGAATTTCTCATTTAAATATTCAAAATGGCTAATAATATTTTTTTACTAAAATTCCTTTTTGGCATGTAATCTAGAATTTTGTAGAAAAGGCCGATTATATATATATATATATATATATATATATATATATATATATATATATATATATAATAGTAATTCTAGGATAAATTTAAAAATTAGGTAAAACATTTTTTTACAAATTACATTTTTGTAATAAATAATTTCAAATATATTTTTCTAAAAATTAATTTTTGAAGCATAGTTTAGAATTATATAACGAAAAATCATGTTACGTGAACTCATTTTATGTTATGTTGTTATGTTGTGTTTAAAAAAGAAATAAGTAAAATATGCCTACCTTTATTTCCTTTTCAAATATATATGCTTGGTAATTATAGAATAAAATTCAATTTCAAAAGTTAATAATTAGATGCAGTTTTTTTGAAAATAATTCAAAATAATATTTTTCAAAAATTCAGTTTTGATATATAATTTAGAATTATGTTGTGAAAAATGTATTACGTGAATATATGTTGTGTATTTGTTTATAAACGAAAGAAAAAATATCCCTTCAAAACCTCTCTTCTTTTCAAATATAAGCTGTTAAATTTTAGAATAAAGTTCGACTTCGAAAATTCATGCATGCAATTATATCAGAATGCAATTATATCAAACAAATTATAATCCATTTAGAACCAAAAGGCACAAAAATATTGTTTTCCAAAAATAAACTCAGAACGATTTAGTCAACTTTGGTATTTCGAAAAAAAAAAAAAAACCTATCCTCTAGAATATTGAAGTGATATTCCTATTTTCTGCAGAAACACTTAAACACATATTGCTTAATAGATGCTTGCAAATTCCATTGGGATTTTTAGACTTCCCCGAAATGTGATGGGGAAAAGTGTTTTTTCAGTTTTTCTATTCAGAGTTTCACAACTCCAATTCATAAATTCAGTGCTTCAATTCTTCCAATTCGGGGCTTCATTAATCCAATTCATAAACTTAGCTCTAGCAAACAAATAAATGATTTGTATGACAAATTAAAAAAAAAAAAAAAAACTATCAAAAAGTTAGATTTGTTGTTAAAACATCTGTAGTACTTACACTGAGAAGAAAAATATGGTTTAACTTACCGGGATATTATAAAAGTTACCTGGTTTCTGGCTGTACTAAAAGCTCGGTAATTTCTCCTGGTAATTTGGTAACATTGGTAATCTTATTATGATACATTAGTACATGGCATATAAGCCCTTTATTGCGCTAAATTAACTTTTCTTTTTCGCATTTTTACTAAATATGTGGTAATGAGTATTATAATTTTGAAAACTAAAACTTTCGATAAACCACCACCGTCTGATTTAATAAAATCAATTTATGTATTTTATGTTAAATTGTTTTTTCATTAAAGCAAGATTAATAATCACAATACAACGCCAAATAATTTTAATAATAATAATGATTCACATAAATACGCTAAATAATAATAATAATAATCAGCACTTTTATGAAATGAATTGACTTTTTCATACA
The DNA here is from genome assembly GCA_949128135.1 of Parasteatoda lunata. Lineage (NCBI taxonomy): Eukaryota > Metazoa > Arthropoda > Arachnida > Araneae > Theridiidae > Parasteatoda > Parasteatoda lunata. The sequence continues at coordinate 43,798,334 of OX421971.1, forward strand.
ATTTAAAATTGTTTTAAATAATATAAATACTAATTCAAAATACAACACTTCATAACAGTGGTTTACAATATAACGCTTTTATAAACCTATGAATAGACAATGCATAAAACTTTATGTTCTTTTAAATAATCTACTCTCGCAAAAAATATTTCTAAACAATTTTTCTTTATCTTAAACTTTAAAACGCATATTTTTTCTGGTTAAGTCCATTTCTAGACTCGACTTACTCTAAAACTGTTGATCGATGATAGCCAATATCAAGACTAGTAGCCCCAAGAAGTCTCTAAAGTGCTGAATACACGGCCTTGTCTGATAGGGACTTCTTGATCTACTGTCTAAGATTATAGCCAAGACTTGAATTCAAAATCAGATAGAGTTATTTTATATTTATGACTTTTTTTTTTCAACTCTATCTTTATCTTTTTTATACTCCTTCTATTTTCATTTTTGTTGATGTAAGGAATAATTTATCATCCCTTTTTTAAAAAAAACAACCGATATAGAGGAAAAACCATTATTTCATCTCCTCTGGTGAAGTGCATAATAATAAATATACTTGTGGTCTTATGTATCTTAAAAAATGTTAATAAAATTTGTATTTTTTTTTTGTTTTGATGTTTAATCGCTTTTATTTAACAGGTTCTGATATTTCAAGGTGTGTCTGTTTGTTCCTATTGCATAAAAAATATCGACAGTAAAATCTATGAAAATTTTTTTCTTTTCATTTAATTTATAAATTTTTGCTGAGAAAACAAAAGTAAAATCTAATCTTGAAATAGTTGACATTTAACATTATTTGATTAAACTCAACTAAACCGTAACTAACCGTAACCAAAAACTAAACCGTAAACAATATAATAAAATTACATTTTAACTAATTACATAAGATAATTATAATGGCAGTTTTATTTTCAATAGACTGTAAAAAAAACCACTAATAACATAGTATTTGATCCGAGTATTTGTAAAACAATAGGAATATTTAAAGATGAGAAATGCTTAAAAGTTGCCCAATAGAGGGCACTACGTTCAATGTAAGACCGCTAAAAATGATTACTAATTGTAAGAGGCTAATTAAAAACGTGACATTAGTAATATTGCACTTTAGAAGAAGTAAAAAGTTCATGTTATTCTGCGTCTGAGAATGTAGTAAAGCACACTAATACCGCAGATTTCAGAATCAAAAATAAATAGTTTTTGTCTCTGGATTCAATAGTAACATCATACATAATTTAGAGGTACGATGTATCATCGTACCTCTTATTTTCACACTCTTGCACCGCTGATTGAAACACACATTTCAAAGGTATAATATATATGTCCCTCTTATTTTTGTACGCATATCTTTTATAGATAAATGTATTTAAGTGATATGGATTATTCATGTTTCTGGTACATTTGCGCATTGATATTTTGTATAGTACACCGGCAAAAAGCGCACAAGCTAGAGTTGGACAAAGTTTAATTTAACAGTTACAAATAAGTGTTAACTCACAAAAGTCTGTTGTGAGTTAACACTTATTTGTATTATACAAACAATAAGATAGCATATTATATTCTTCAAAAAAACATTGTTTTATAAAATATTATAAAAGGACCTATATGTAAAACGTAACTTTAACGTCAGCTATATAGCGTAATATTGGCGAAAACCTCATCGTATGATTTCAAAGCGTCAACTTTCGTTTTAGAGTTTTGTGATTTATCCAGATCATCCACAGGCAGGTATGTTCAGTAAATTTGTGTACTAAACTAGATAGTTCTTGCAAATTCAAGTACTAGAGGGATAACGGCTGTTGGAAGCTGATGCCGCAACATGTAGTGCGGGAAAACGATACCCGTATGCTGAAAACTCTCTGCGCGTGTGCACTTCTGCCGCATGTACTGTTGAAGAGGAGCGTTGTTTTTTTAGCGGTACAAAAGCACGATGAATTTTTTTGGTGCCTTTCAATGGATAAAACCTTTTTTTTTGTACCTTTCCGTCCTACCTTCAGTTATATGTGTTATGTGTGTTATGTGTAACTCTTGTATAAAGAGAAAAAATAGTACTATGCGTTGGTATATTATTTAAATGGTTTTCTTTTTAGAGTGTAGGTTAAGCGTTTAAAGATCAGGCTTTGCCTTTGAAGCTTTTTTACTAGGAGTGGTCACTGCCTAGCAAATGCATTGAAGACACTGTGGCACCACATTGGCGTGATAGGTGTGCTTTAAATAAAGAGAACTAATATTTATTAAAGCTCTTAATGATTGCTGACATATTTTTTTTATTCTATAACTCTGAGATTTTTTAAATCTTTGTTTTAGTTTCAGTTTATTTTTTCATCGCAAACTATCATTATATTTGCTATTTACATAAAAAAAAAGTTTTAAATAAAAACAAATTGCGTTAAAACATATGAGCAATTCTACAAATAAACGCCAATTAGGCGGCCAAAAAAAATTTATTTTTTTGGGGAGGGAGGCACACTATTTCTACATAAATTTTCTTCTTTTTTACACCCTAAAAAGGCAAGAAAAAATCGTGAAGATGAAATTTTTTTTGTGACATACTTTCAATGTGACATACTGTTTCTAACATACTCAGATAAATCTGAGCCATTTATTCAGATAAAAAGATTTTTACATAAATATAATATTATTATAATGTCTCCTTAAATGTATTTATAGAGATTTCATACTATAAGATTATATTTTAGTATAAAAAACAAAAATAAAAAAATTTAATCAAAGTTCGTAAATTGAAAAAATTGGGAAAAATTTAAAATTGGTATTTTGTCATTTAAAGTATGTCACAAAGAAAAAATTTCATATTCAATATTTTTTCTTGCTTTTTTAGGGTGTAAAAAAGAAGAATATTCATGTAGAAATAGCGTGCCCCCTCCCCCAATTTTTTTATTTTATTTTTGCTTGTCCGTCTAATTTGCGTTTATTTGTAGAATTGCTCATATGAGCAATTCTACAAATAAACGCCAATTTTTATACTAAAATATGATCTTATAATATGAAATAGTAGTCTCTCTAAATCTATAAATACATTTTAGAGAGACATTATAATAATATTATATTTATGTAAAAATCGTTTTATCTGAATAAATGACTCAGATTTATCTGAGTATATCAAATTTAAAGTATGTCACAAAGAAAAAATTTCATGTTCACGATTTTTTCTTGCCTTTTTAGGGTGTAAAAAAGAAGAAAATTCATGTAGAAATAGTGTGCCTCCCCCCAAATTTTTTTTGGCCGCCTAATTGACGTTTATTTGTAGAATTGCTCATATAAAAATATTTTTTTTCTTCCAAAAATATGTAAAATGGAACATTGAGATAGTTTTAAATGTCTCCAATCTTTTGATATATTTTTTCATTTGAGTAAAATAATTAAAAAAAACTACAAAGGATGAAAATGCAATTATTTACTTCAAGAAATCGGTTTAAGGTTGTACCCTAATAGTATTTTTAGCCATATATTAGTGCAAAATTTACCCCAGATTTATATAGTGAAAAAAAAAATGATCCAAGTTTTCGTTTAAGCTAAACCACAATATCATGATATTAAGTATGATAATATGGTTCACTTTAACTCTTTGGCAAAGATGAGACATCGGTGCCCCTTTTATATATATAATTATAGCGCTCTAACTATAAGTAAAAATACAGTTTGCTATTTTCATTTATAAAAACAGCCTTATAGTTATTAAACAGATTGATATTATAGTTTAAATCATCCGATAATTTCTAAAAATAAAAGTTGAGCATTAACTAACTTCTTCCTTTTTAGCATCATTGGATCAACTTATTATTATTTTTTTGTGAGAAAACGTCTTTACAAAATAAATTTTCCTTTTCCTTTTTTGGAAAATGAAAAAAATAATCTAATGCTAATTAAAACTGGATGTCTGAAACGGTTCGAAAATTCTCTAGGAGAACATTTATGTCGTAAAAAAATATGGCATTTCTTTCCATTTTATTAAAGAAAAGGCTTACGTTACAAATTGACTCCTCTTTGGCACGACCTTGTTGCATAGAAAATAATATTCTCAGTATTTTAAGTTTGATTATACGCTTCAGTGGTCACGTCTCGTTAAGATAAATTGCCTCATCTATTTTCGGTGACATCACTTGTAGAGTGGTATCCTATTTCATGGGTGGTCAGAAAATTGGATTGATAAATTTATTCAAATTTGTCTTTGCCATGAAAATATATTTCACCCAATATTTTTAGTATTTAATATTTTGTCAATTAATTTAGAATTAGGTGGAGGATTTGCCTGTATCGCATAATATTTCGTTACCCGCTCGAGGCTGTAAGCATTTCATGCACTGGGAAAAATTCTAGATCAAATTACGGTACAAAGTACCGGACTTTTTGTGTGCATCATAAGTAAAATTCATTTTTAACTGTAAAAAATTATACTGTAAATGATAGAGTAATCTTAATTTGATTGGAGTGATTCTGTGATAATTATTGCTGTAAAAACTGCCCTATATCAGTTGTGTTGTTCCAATAAGAAGGAGTTTTACGGTAAAAAGTATCAATAAAGTACGGTAAAGTAGTCTGAGTGCCGGTACTTTTATCAGCGTAGTAAAGTACATATTTCATTCGCAATTGCCAACAGAATACCTTTTGGTCCTAAAAAATAAAAACTGGAAAACGTTAGCAGAAAAAAAGGGTGGCTAAGGCCCACCCTGGGTTGTCTAGCCTTTGATGATGATTGTAATTATTTTTAATTCCAAGTGCACAAATCTAACGTCAGTTCTACATCGCAGCTGACCATTTATTATATTATTAATAATTATTTTTGGCGCGATTAATTAATATGACAAATTATTTAATACGTTAGCCAAAAAATTAACTATTACTTTTACACTGGGATTATAATTTTTTATTGTATTTATACAAATACTTCATCCCATCTAATTCGGATGTAGAGATTTCAAATCTGAAAATAGTTTTGCTTCTAAAGCTGCATTTTTTAAAAAGAAACTTAAATCTATTATTTGCCAAAATGTACAAGCTTAAAACATTATATATAACAGGGGTTATATAAATGTTGCGTTAAACTACCAGGGAAATTGGGGTACTTTATCAGAATTAAAATTGTATAGGAAACAATGCCCGGGAATGCCGTCCTACGAGGCTAGGGGGTTCCCCAATTATGACCTGTTCAGATGCACACAAAGAAACAGTTCAGTCTATAATAGGCTCTCTAGACGTGTATGACGACATTTTTAGGCATGTGTTCCTATGAAATTATTATCCTGATAACATGCCCTAATTTCCTTAGAAGTTTGTCGCAATATTTATGCAACCCCATGTAATACATAATGTTTTTAAACGTACATTTCGGCAAAAAAAAATAGACTCAAAATGTTTTTTGAAAAGCTGCAGCATGCAGAAAAACCCATTTGCAGATTTGAAATTAGTGATACGAAACTATCTAAGATCTGCTAATCTTTATGTAACAGAAACAAAAATGTACCTCAATGTAATTATTCAATTTCTGATTTGCTTTTACGTTAGTTGAAGAAAATTGAATTTTTTCTTTTCGTTTAAATATATCAAAAAATAGTTTTAATTATGTCAAAATTATATTCATAAAATATAATATAATAATAATATAATATAAAATGTAAATATCAATTATATTAACAAATTTAATCATGTTAAAAATAAATAATAATTTTATTTCAAACCCTAAACAATAAACTTACGTAAAAAGTACTTAACTGACATAGCTTAAAGTATTTCATTTACTTGCCTTTTTTTCTTGATTCAAGCATTAAAAAAAACTATATCTTTTTTCTCCGTAACATAATATTGTTTGTGATTTTCAATTATTCTTTATTTTCCAGCTGACGATATTTTATACACACATCATAAAATAAATATTGCACACGCATTCATCCAATTATGTCATTTGTTTGTACATTAACTAAAGTATATGATAATCATATAGCCTTTCTTCCTAGCAATTGAAACATTGCCTAACATATCAATTCACCAAGAAAAAGCTGCAATCTACTAAAGAATTGAACAAGAACGTATTTCCGCCATTCCTCTCACAGGTGGCTTTATCTTTTGTGCACCTCTCTCACGTTTTCTCACCTTTTCGTGAGAAGAACAAAAAGGGAAATAGAATGAAAGTAGCAAGAAAAGAGATGGAGGAAATAAGTTGAGAACTTATGGACCTTTTCTTGTTACTCATCATCCAATCCTGTGTTAACTTCACTACTGTTGTCCCAATTGTTAGCTAATTTTAACTGTCGTAATTTAACAGTCATTCTCTTATATTTGCATTTATCTGATAAAATTAGGAAACGTTACGAGGCTTTAATTGGATACCTTAAGAAATTTTGAATAATTAAGTTTAATACTTTAGCTACAATTATTAAGAAATATTAAATGCCAAAAAAAAAAAACATTGAATGCCTAATTTGTAAGACGTAGTCTTAATTTGAATACTTTTTAATGTCCAATTTGTCTGATTTGACGGAAAAATTAAAATAAGGATATATAAAATGCAGAGTTTTAATACTTCAGACATCTTAATTAAGAAAAATTATATACATAATTTGAATAACTTATACACATTTTGAAAGTTGTAAATGCCGATTTACATTTAAAAAATTCTTTAGAAACTTAGTTTTAAAAGCCTAATTTGATATAATAAAATTGAATATGATTTCATATAATAATAGAATATTACAATAAACATTAAATGCTTATGTAGATATCTTAGGTTCAGAATTAACAAATATTGCATTGTAACTTAAATACTTGAATTTGGAAACATTGAATGTCTAATTTTAATAAATTAGGTATATTAGCTACAGTAAGTATACTATTAGAAACTTTGAAGCGGGTTCAACCATGGCCATCGAACCCTCAACCTAAAAGTTATTAAGGTGAATCATTGTATGACACTACAGCAATTTAACTACGCTATATTATCCAACTGAATTGAGATATAGCTAAATTTAAAACATTATTAAGATTAAAGAAATTTCGAAAGTGCTTTTACTTGCTAAAATTATAATTTGAACTCGAACCAAATCTCCTATTTCTTTCTTTATAAACAGCATAAATTTCCTAAATCATTATGTTAAAAAATATAGCTTAAACTAAGATTAAAAATCTGATTTTCTGAAAAAAAGAACATTACATTAAGTTTTGTCGTGAAACAAACTTTGTTTATCAAATATAAGATATCTGTATGCTAGATAGAATGTTTATCTAAGCATTCTTTAATTCTTTATTTAAATTCAATGTTATATACATTGTTGGGTTTACTTTTGCAATATCAGAAAAGCTTTTTTCAAACAATTCCACGAAAAACATTACATTTAAAACAAGGTCTAAAATTTGTAATGCAAATAAGTTTTATTGGGAAGCGAGGTTAAAGTCAGTTATTTTCATTTTTAAAAATTCTTCGGTACTGTATATTTGGCTTTAAAAACAACATTACTGATAATTTATCTGAAAATTGTACAGTTGTATAAACCATTTCCTGTTTTCTTGAAAAAGAAAAGCATTTTAAAAATATGTTTTGATTTCGATAGTATATCATTTCGACGCCTGGTGGCTGAGCGGTAGCGCTTCGCGCTGTCGTGCCACAGGTCCCTGGTTCGATCCTCGGGCCGGGCAAGGTCGACTCAGCCTTTCATCCCTTCAGTGGGTCGATAAATGAGTACCAAGCACTCTTGGGAACTAAACACTGGGGGTTCCGCGTTTGGCTGACCACCTGATCGGAGCATCTGCTCCTGCACCCCAGAGCTCAAGGTCAATAAAACTGAGATGGGCACAGTAGGCCTTGGCCCTCTTTGGACTGTCGCGCCTCTGAGTTTAGTAGAGTATATCATTTCAAGTTACAGATTTCAAAAAGAAAATTTAGTTAATCTTATTTCATAAATTCATATTAAAAGATTTGAATTTAAAATATTTTTAAACGTTCAGCAGAAAACGTTCAGCTCAATCAATCAAATGCGGCACTAAAATGGTTGTTTACATTTTTTAAAATTTATTATTATTTACATATTTTTACTTGAAACTAGATAAACTCAGGAACACTGTTTTATACAAAGGTATATGCTTGGAAGTTTGCAGCACTTTATTTTATGATATTTGACGCACTTATAATCTAAATATCGTATTATCTATATATTATCCTATATGATACCAGAAATGCTGGCATTTCTCTAGATATTGGCAACATTATAGTTTTTATTAGTTTTGCTCGATTCTCTTAAGTAATAATTTCAGTAATGTTAAATAGTTAGTTATGCGTTAAGTATTAGTTTCGAATTTTTATGCTTAGTTGTCTTAAGTAATAATTTAAATAGTGTTGAATAGTCAATTATTCTATATAAATGAGTCAAGCATTTATATAGAATAATTTGTATTTTTATAGAAAACAAATTTATTCACAAAGTAATCATTTAGATTTATATTCTTATTCTTTCGAAAATGGTTATAGATATTTTAAACATAAACGTTGCTATGGTGTGGCATCATACCAATTATTGGTGATGGATTTTGCTTTTTCGAACAATAACACAGATATATTTTACGATAATCAAGTTATGGCACACGAGATATGTGAAGAAGTACTACAGGACTTAATAAAGCATCGTAACCTAACAATAGCTTGTTTGTTTTAATGATTTCTGGACTGATTTTAAATTATTAAATTATAAAATTTAATACATAAAGAGCATTGAAGATATCGTACAGCACGTAATAATGAATTTGTATGAGTTTTATAACTTAAATCATAACAGATATGAAACTACTTTTAATATTTCTGCTGCCTACTATGCTGAAATGTCGCGGACTCATACGTAACAGTGATTTGTGTGATTTAATGGCTGCCGGACAGATTTTAATTTATTACTAAAATTCCTTTTATAAGGAACTTTGACGATATCATGGGCATCTCCTGAAAAAACTTAAAAAGAAAGTTGAAACTTAAATGAAAAAACTTCCGGAATTCAGTGCGAAAAAGATATGGGCAACGGTGAAAAATATTGGTTGATATATTATTTAAGCCTAACAAAGGATTAGAGAAGTGGTGAAGAATCGCAGTATTTAACTACAGTTTTGCTGTGCATTCGGCTTGCTTTTCATTAAAGTTTATATGTTGCACAGAGTAACTTTGAAAGGTTACTAGGGTGGTCTTTAAAGGTGAACAGTATAGGTATTTTTATTTTTATTTTGTATAGATATACTTAAAAATATTATTTTGTAGAAATTAACAATTTACTGCTATATGAATTATAATTACTGGAAAGAAACATTGAAAAATTCATAAGAATTATATCTCAATCTTCAAGGTGAATGTTTCTACTATTTAAATTTCAGATACATTCTCCAACAAAAATAATTTTGTCTACTTTGGAAATGTCGTCAACTATTACCCAAGTTAAGTTGAAATACTTTAAATAACGAGCATACTTAGGATCATTGCTTACTCACACAAAATAGACTCTATAGCAAATAATTTTTAATAAATTTAACAAAGTTACTTTATATTATTTGTGGTCTAAAATTCACTGTTGTATCAAATTTCATTAATACAATTCATGTTTTAAAGCCATCTTATTGTTTGTTTCAGATTACCAATAAAAAGAAAAAAAAGTTCGTAAAAATCAGCTTTAGTGCATAAATTAGGAAGGTATTAGGATTTGAGAAAATCGCTTAATTCACAATTTGGTTATTAAAATATTTCTTAAAAAAATTTTTTCTTTTTTGTATTAGTAATATAGACAAGTGAAATCTTTTATTGGCATCAAGTAGTTAACTTGGTTTGTGATTATTCCATAATCGCAATAAATTTGAAAGTTTGCCAAAATTACTTACCACAATACTAGCATAAGAATTAAACAGTATTTATATCCTGACATTTATCAGAATATGAAATTACATTAAAAGAATATGAATTACATTTAATTTCTTGGAAAAATAATAACAATCTTTATTAAAACAAGCTTATTAACAGAAAAATATCTCATTAAAGTCAAACGCAATTATAAAAAATAATTCAATGAGAAAACATTGAGGCACACTTTAAATATTTTTAGATTAATATTTTAGAATATATTCATATAATATTCAAATTCCTTACATTAATCTCAATAAATTTAAATAAACGCTACACAATTTATTAAAAAAATTCGGAGAAGTATTTTAAATTATTTTTATTCTAAACTTCATTTTGATATCAAAAGTCATTTTAATGTTTTCAATTTTAGTACCACCTTATAGTTTATATTTACGAAAAAATATTAATAAGTTTCCTAAGAAATGCACATCAAAAGAAAAATGTCTGCTAAAAATCATGTACAAATTCACTAGCAATTTACTTTAAGAGTAAATCTAGTGACGCTATGAAATTTTTATGTAAATAAATTAGAACATATTCATATGTTATTTAGGACTATTTCATTATCACTAACTTTATAATAAAAATATATTATAGCAAAGTTAACAAAAGTTATTTATATTATTTATGTTCTAAAATACACTTGTCACTTAAAGGCTACTTAATATCCCTTAAAAGCCTTCCTTTTTTTAAATTAAAGAATTATACAGTGTGTTCCAAAATTCTCTTTACAACTTCAAAAATTCATAACTTCGAAAATAAACAAGATATTTATATTCTGTCTTCTGCATGTATTACTGCAACTAATGAAGTTTTGTTTAGTACACTTCAACATGCGCACCATTGGTGGCCCTAAGCACTTCCAGTCTGTAATCAATTTCAAGCCAGGAATTGTAAGAATAATTTTGGAACACCCTGTATATTAAATTTATATGAAAATTGCTTTTTCATAGAAAACTGACTCAGTAGAATTTTATTTCAAAAGATTTTTTTTTTAAAGAACTGTTTGGAAAAAAAAAAAACTTGGAGAAATTAAATATTTTTTTCCCCTATCTGCATTTTTTTTTCTCCAAATAATAATGATATTCTCAGAGCTGTATACGTAAGAGCAGGTATGTAAGAAAAATACTTCCCGTGTTTTTAAATCAATAGTTTGAATGATTCAAAAGAAACTTTTTTTAAAAAAATATATTTCTTTCAATAAAATCCACTCCATGACAGACCTTGTTCCAACAAGGGTGATCGATGGCAGACAGTTCAAATCCAGTACACCGTGGGGGTAATTTCAAGAAGCCACAATGTATTGTGGTTCTTGCCCTTTTTTTTAAACCCGGGAACCTATACACGACTGGAATTCAAAATTAGATTCTGAGATCTATATTTAAGTCTTTTACCATTTTATTCAGTTTGTTTTTATTTGAGACAATATCTCCATCACCTAATTTTGATAACTTGGATTGTAATTAAAAATAATATGGTTTACAGAATAAATTTTTAATTTAAGTAAACATAAAATTTTTTATTACATTTATTTATTGATTTGTAAAAGTGTAGAAAATACAAAACACAGAGATAGATGATTCAGCTGCATATTTTTCATAAAGAGTGAAAAGAAACTAAACAATCAATTAATCCTTATTTATATACTCTTGGAATTCTTATTCATCAATTTTTGCTCAAAACAGAGTACCGACACAATAAAGTTAAAATAATCCCATTTTTCTTTTAAATCACTCTTATTTGTTGCCCATCCGCATCTGTACGTTATTTGACTAAGCAAAAAAGTTATTTTGTTGTATATCCTATAAAAATAAAGATTAACTGAATTCAGTATTATTTGACATCATAATCTTTCGGGGACTCTCTGGCCGAGCGCTATCGCCCGCCAAACGCTGTGCAAAGGTGGTGGTAGCGGGTTCAAATTCCGCAGCAACCCTGGATGTATTCTTCGTCATGTCCTTCTCTGAGTTATTCTATTTGTTCTTCTACTTGACATAGAGTTTACAAGCCTATATTGAGCTCATAAGCCAGCAAATGTACGTAATTTCAATAAAGCAAAAAAAGCCAACTCCAAGCCAACTCATGATAAGTGAATTTAACCACAATCAGGCAATTTTCTCTTGCACTTATCCTTTTCGAGGAGCTATAAGAAGCCCCCTTTCCTCTATATTTATATTAAAGATGCACAGTATTAGGGCAGTTTTAATAGATACTAAATATACTAATATAATGCTTTGAATCAGGATTAAAGCTATTCAAAGATGCACTCGAAGACATCATTGCGCACACTAACTACGTAAAAACGTTTACCAGACGCACGTGAAGCTGTTAGGTGAGCTTTTGAAGTTTACCAAAGCGACAAAAAACCTAATTATAACGATATTAGAGTTTTTCCATGCCTTTATATGAACTAGTGCATGAATGTCACACTGTTGGATAAAATCACTCAAATTGAGATCCGATGAAATTGGTTGCCATTCAACGTCCATTCCCGTTTTTTAATGTGTTACAGAGAGCCGCGATGGCTCAGGGGATAGAGCGTTCACCTTCCAATGAGGTGAATCGAGGTTCGATACTGGCGATGGCTACTCGATGCTAATTCCGCATCCGGCTTGCTCCAACCACAGTGCTGACGTAAAATATCCTCAATGGTAAACGGATCTTGGGTTAGAGTCCCCTTGCCGTCAGGCTAACTATGGGAGGTTCTCGTGGTCTTCCTCTCCATGTGACGCAAACGCGGGTTCGTTCCATCGAAATAACCTCCATGAAGGCAAACTTCTCCCAATACTTGATCCAGGAGATCCCTTGCCTTCTGAATTGGGTTCAAAATTACAGGCTACGGAGTTGCATTAGTAGTCTTAAACCCAAAAATTTCAACGGTTATAAAATAAAATGATATAAAATGTGTTACAGCATGAATACATTCCTCGTTAGCAGAAGTTTCTTGAATGTTACAGAAATAGTTTGTAAATACTTAAAACGGTTAAATTAGACGGTTATGAGTATAACAATTCATTTTACATCACCTATCTAAAAAGCTTGTGTGCGATTCTTGCGATATTTATCCTTTCAACGTGGTTTTTAACGCCATGTTTTACAGTAAGTTCTTATCCACTGGTACACATCCCACGTATATCCCATATATAGATATAGATATATATATGTAATAATTACATATGATTTGATTTTAATACGTGGAACTTGAAATTACAATACTTTATATTAAATAAAAAATTTCAAATGGAGTAAAAATGTTAAAATAGTACTGTCCGTAATATGTGGCATGAACAAACAATTTGTATTAAATGAAATACGCGTACATCAGATTTTCTCAATAACATAAAAGGTACATAAATAATCCAGGGACTTTTTTTCTTTCCTTTTTTTTTAAATTCTCTGCATTTTAAGTTTTTTTATTGAGATTATTTTTATTAAGTTTTTTTTATTCAGTTTATTTTATATTTTTATTCAGTATTTGTTTTTTATTTCAGGAAAGATGGTTCCGTTATATCTACATAAAATTAAGGAAAGCTCTTTTGGGGATCGAAATTATAAATCAACTTAGCCTTTTTAACATTAAGTATACTTAATCCTTTAATAATAGATTTACATTTTACTTTCAAATGAGATTAACGACACAAAAAGATTTAAAAGTGTAAGGTGTTTTTAATTAAATTACTTTTAATATGTTTCTCTCGCATGACAAAAAATAAATTACGCAATAAATAATGTGTCATAGAGAATTTCTAAACAATGGAGAAAAAGTAGAATTTTTCTCCTTTTAATGTTATTTAGTAATTCGTAAACATATTTAAAAACACTTTAGGTATAATAATTGCGTTTGTGAAATCAATTATCGAGAAATACGTTTTTTAAAAATAATTTTTTTTAACTAAAGCTACTGCTCAAAATCATAATAAGTGTTGCTTTTTTTAAAGTTGTCAGCTGCATCTAATCTTATTTAAGTGGATAGTTATTTTCGATTTTAGCATTTATCTTATTAAAAAAATTTTTCCTTTATAATGTTACAAAAACGGTAAATGTAAAAAAAGTGTAGTAAGTTACAATAAAGTTTTGTTTCTTATAAGGAATTTACAAAGGAATCAATAAAAAAAATCTCGTTTTGTCAAGCAGTGTATTCAAGAGTTGTTTAATCCTTCGGAATGTTTATACAGAAGCAAACTGTTTAGCTATAACAAATGTTAGTTCAAATACATAGAAGTTAATATTTTAATTTATTAATGGGATCAAGTAAAAGTCTGATTTAATTCTTGAACATACAGATGCTTACTAAAATTTGCTTCTTATATTGCTTTCTTGTAATTTTAGTAAGAACATTTAATATTTACTTAAAAAAGATAAACAGTAAAACGGGGAATAACATTTAGTAAAAAATATATCACTCAAAAAAATCTAATTCTTAGTGTTGGAATAATGTGTGATTCCACATTTACGTTAATTACTCAAGTTTTATTTTAAAATATCTCTATATATACTGTTATACACTTATTTCTATTGATAATTGCTTCTAAAAATAGTTTTTTTCTTTTAAAAATTAAATAAATACACCAATTTATATTTAAAAAAAAATTCAAGTATAAAACAGAAGCAAACAATGAAAAGAGAGACCCTAAATATTAAAATCCATGGACTGATTTACTAGGTTTATTTTAACTAACCAGTAAACTGTAAACAATGGTGTGGTTAGTATGTTAACGTTGAACATCCGATCCATATTGGATATACGACAATTTTCTCGCATGGCTATATCTCAACCATTCAACTCCTTAACATTTTAATTTTAAACATTTTTCAGACAATAATAGAACTAAGAAACAATAGGGTCAAACAGCAAAACAATTTTTCCCATCTTGGTCTTCACTGTTAGTTGATCTTTTCAAATTTTTTACTCTAAGAATTTGAAAAGGTCATATTTCCTCGCAAAAATTCACTGAAAAAAAATGCATTTCCGATCCAATTTTATGGGTTTTTACGACTACTAATGTTCAATTCCGTAGCCTTGTAATTTTGAACCCAATCCAGAAGACAAGGGAACTCCTCGATCAAATATTGGGAGAAATTTGCCTTGATATTGTAGAGTAAAAAAGCTGTTAAAAGCCTAAACAATATTTAACCAATTAAAAAAAATACTAGAAACTATTCTAATACGAATGGCACATTATAAAATAAAGAGCTAGGCGTAAGCCTAGGGAAGCCTATATAAAGAGTTAGAAAGCCTATATAAAGAGTTATATAAAGAAGCCTATATAAAGAGAGAGAGACAACACTGCCAAAACTGTGGTGTAATACCTATCCAAATTTTGTGTTCAAAAAAAGAAACTTTAAAAATTGTGTGAACGATTGTTTTTTTTTTCCAAATTAATATCGAATTGAAAATTCTTACACACTTCAAAGGGTAAACCTAAGGTGTTTTAGAGAGGTAACGCGTGTTATAAACGTACAACACGTGTTTTTGTTCTATTATCAGAAGTTTGAAGGCAACTAATTGTGGAATTTTAACACAGTTGCACAGTTAAAATTTTCATCCTGAAATTATGGTAAAATAGCTGTCAGATGGTCAGATGAGAGACAAGATGGTAGTTTACGGTTAATTTACATAGAGTGCTGTGGTGAAATATGAGTTATTCTCATCGATTAACATTTAATGCCAAATAAGTTTCAATCCTTTTTAATGATTGATAAAAAACATTGAGTGCGGTCAGTTCCAATTCAGTAGTTATAATTCCAAACGTTTTGTCGGCTTGATTTGCCAAATGAACGGCTATAAAATGCTTGTTGGGTTTTAGTACTATAAAAAAGATATTTATGTTCTCATAAGATTTACATAAATCTGGTAAATGAAAAAAAATAATTTTATAATATCTAATTTCTAGTTCTATTTTCTAGTTTAATTTGTCAGTTTTGTTCGAACTCATATAAATATTCTGTCTGTCCTGTGTGGTTATATTTCATAAAAGAACTAATTTTATTTTAAGAAAAACTAAATATATGCACAATCAAAGTTTATGATTATTGCTTAATATTGTATCGCAAGAGTAATTTTACTGATTTTTATTTGTATCATGTCTTATTATAATTATCAGTTTTAGTGTCACTGAAAAGTTGTGTTCTTCATTATAAGGTAGGGAAAATCTTGCAAAGTAAATCCGTAAAATGCTTCGTTTTAAGGAAAAAGGGAAATCTTAGTAATTACTATTGGTTTAATAAATAGAACCACAAAAGTAAAGGGAAAAATGCCTTACTTTTAATAAATGCATACTTGAACCGAAAATAGATTTAAGAACAGGATGTGACTTTTTAAATGTGTGAGAAAGTTTTTCGATTGGAATAATAAATAAAATAAAATGATTCACAGAAAAGAATAACATAAAAAGATCAATTGAAGCTTTTTATGTTACATATATACGTACACCAAATAGATACTTACACTATTTGGTGTAAATTTTCAATTTTGGTTATCCAGTAGCACTAAAATTTTTAATAGCAAAATATGTTACAGGCAACACTTAGTAAATCCAGTTTTGCATTACAATATAAAGTAGTTCTTAAAATATTTAACATATTCTAACAATATTTCTTAAAGTAAAATTACTTCGTTAATCAATCTCATACACACATTATAAAAATAATATAAATATGAATTTCAACTAGGCTTATTAAGACCGAAATGGATAGAAATTGAGAATACAACTAACAATTCAACTACAGCTACAACTTATTTAATGCAACTAACAGATCTATAGACCAATAAAAAGAACTAACATAAATCTCCATATGTAAATATAATTATCTTTATTATCTCAACTAAAAACATACATTTCTTTTATAACAGATAACTTCTTTCTGTGAGGAATTTTCTGCACCGTACAAGGGTAAACAAGCTTTCACATTTTCGGGCTCGATTGTAAACAATTTACCGTTGTCTTCGATATAATTCCAAATGTACAAAAAAATTGGTTAAAATTATTCATGAGTAGAGTAAATGCATATGAGCTTGGCGTAGTTTTTATCAATTATTGATGTTAAAATTTAACTACACCCTTTGAAGTTCATATGAACGCTCGATTGAGTATTCACTTGATATAAGGTGTTCATTCACACAATTTTAACACAGAATTCGTATAAGTATTACATCAAAATTTTTATAGTGTATTTAGAATATTAGAATCTTTGAGGAAAGAAAAGACAATGAACAATTCCTTTAAGGTTCGCAAAGTATTGTTTAAACAAGAAGAAAATGTAAACAAAATTTGCTGAATCCTTAGCAGGGATTAAAAACGTTAAAACTGGTTTGATAGGCTTAGGAGCGTTTCTGGCTTTTGTTTCTCCCAGAATCAATTAAGTTTTAATAATATTAGTACCTCCTTTCTCAGAAGTGAAACGTTAAAATGACCCTTTTGTTCCTCCTCTTAAATATTAATTTGCGATTCTAATTGTCTATAATTTCTTGTTAAAATGTTTTGTTTTGTTTAGTATAAAGTGTTCCTTTCATAAGGATTTTATTAATGCACATTTATTGTGTTTATTCTATTCAATGCAAAATATATTAAAAATTTATATGATTATATTACATTATCAGAGAAAATATTAAAAATAAAGAATTACACTTAATAAATTTTTGCAAATGGTTTAAGAATAAAACTTGTTCTTGATATCACATTAATCCAAGAGTTTTATTCTCATAACAGCTCCTTTTTTCAGCTTTGAGATAGCATTTAGTTCTTGTGGTTGGATTTTACATCCCATCGCTGATATAATTTATGAATGATGAAGCTTAAGCCGATGCATTTGTCTTAAAGCAAAATATTGATTTTCACTTACTTATCATTCATCTGAAAATGGCTTGTGGCCATAAGATGATGTATTCTTAACGGAAATCGATGTTAATATTTTTTTTTCTTCAAATTTTTGAGCATTGCTGATCTTTTGAAGATATCCACTGAAGCATGAAATTTTTTTCTTCTCCTTTATGAAAAAGAATAGAATGTTCTTAAAATTTATTTTTATTTCAAAGAATACCGTTTGCTACAAAAATGATGATTAAATTTTTAATACAAGATGATTTTATATTAAAATGCTTAATAATGAGTTTTTTTTCTTTTTGGAGTTGCGTTTTGTAACTGTTTCTGCACTAATATTAAGTTACCGTTTTCCGGTTTGTACTAATTATTTAATTGGTCATAGGAGGATGCTTTCAGCTGGTTATATAATTTTTGCCTTAATCTAGACAGATTTGAATCTGCACGTGGCAAAAATTTCAATCCAAATGACTAAAAGACTTTAATTAAATACATTATTTTATTCAATTTAATACATAGTTAAAAAAATGAAAGAATATATTAATTTGAATATCTTATATTTACATAAAAATCTGCTATTATTTAATAAATGTTGTTTTCTATAGAGATTATAGGAGAAATAAGTCAACTAGGATTTTTAAATTCAGTATGAATGCACCTTTAAAATATAGCTCAATTCCCTAAGTTTACGCTTTAATTTCTGATTTTTTTTAATCAGGGAATTTACGAAATATTTTTTACAAAGATATTTTTAAGCCACTTTTACAGTTATTCGTAAGTATATGACAAGCACTCTCCCTCTCTCTTTGTGCTTGACATGCTCTTGTTTGTGTATTATTTTGTAGTTTTCCTAAATATGTGTGATTTGTAACTGTCAAAATAACTTAATACAATATTAGAATATCTGATTCTTATATATATATATATATATATATATATATATATATATATATATATATATATATATATATATATATATATATATATATATATATATATATATAGTGCTTTTTATACGCGTGAATCAAGAGATTTTGTAAAAATTATAGTTCCGCCAGCTTTAACAAGAGGGCAGATGAGCTTCACAGCACGTGTGCATTAATTTCTTTACAAATAGTATTCCCATTAAAAAGGGGGAAAAAACAAGGTTAGATTTACGGTTACCATAAAACGTAGGAAATCCCTTCCTCGACTAGTGATTTACTTTAAACACATGATCACTATATATTTTTTCATGGGGTTACTTCAAAAACATGTGCAGAGATTTCTGATGGCGAATAAACTGCAACAACTTCAAATAAACTCGGCGAATAAACTCAACAATAATGAATTCGAAGCAGCATTAGAAGTAATTTGCCATATTAACTTAAAAATGTACAAAAAACTTCAATTGGCAAAGAAAAGAATTTGCAAAGAAACTTCAGCAACTTCAAGAACGCATCTGTGCTGTATTAGAAGTTACTCGCAATATCAGATTAAGAATACGTCGTATAAACTTGATTGCAGATTCAATATTTGTCGTAAGAGAAGATAGTCCCCCATTCATATTTGTAACTAAACAACGTGGTATATTTTTCTTCTATTTCATATATGATTTCAATTAATTTGCATAGAATTTTCGAAAACAAAAATATTAAAAATCTGACTGTGACTTTCTAGACAAAAGTATTTTGTTAAAGAAACTTTCAAAAAATATATTCAAATTATGCATTCAGCATTAAAATTCTATTAAGATAACGATGTACTTTTTGGTAGGACAATGAAGACAACTTAGAATTCGAGTGAAGAATTATCGATAAAATATGTAAAACAAGTGAAAATTCTTTATGCACCCTTCGTCTCAATCACCATAAATTATAATATCTTTCTCTTTTTGCAGTTGAAAGCATGCAGTATATGAAGTCCCATTCTTGAGAAAGTTTCGAAAGCAAGTATTTTTCTTGTATGTTAAATTTGTTTCAGGCAAATTTATAGCAAATGAACCACTTCAGTATAAAGCTTGAATTATCCAAATAAATTGCAATACTATTCTTTCCTTAACTATAAATTGTTGTTCATGATGATAAAAGAAAATAAATGTTTCTCTCTAGTAGTATATTTATAGATGAAAATGGTTTCTTACTTTATAAGATAAAATAGATAAAAAAAAAGTATTTATTAAAAATAATGCAAAAGTGCATAAATAATAATATAAATGTGAACGAAACATTGTGATAAATTGTTGCATATAATGATAAAAAATATTTTTCTAGTTTAATAGTTTATTAAAGTCATTAGTTATTAAAGTTATTAGTTAATTAAAGTTATTAGTTATTAAAGTTATTGGTTATTAAAGTTATTAGTTAATTAAAGTTATTAGTTAATTAAAGTTATTAGTTATTATCTTTATTAGTTGATAAAATGGTTTTAATTAGGAAAAAAATTACGTACAAATAATGTAAAAGTACATGAACAATAAAAGAAATATATTTATAATGTTATTATTAGGCAATATAACAATTTATTGTTTTCGTAATGATAAAAAATACTTTTCTAACGGTTTATTTAATGAAGAAAATGGTTTCTTACTCATGTACAAAGGAGTTATAATTTTTTAATATAAAAATATGCATTAATAATTAGAGTAACGATGTATAGTAATATAAATATGATATAGTAATTAAAAATATTTTCTAAATTATTAAAATGATTTTTATAGTTTAAATACAGAATAATAAATCAAATGCTGTTATGATCAAATTGTTTTAAATCATGTTTGCAACATACTAAATTAAAATAAATTATATATAACTTGGAATCTATCTATACACAAGCTGAATCTTGAAAAAAATAAGCCAACAATTTTGTCGGTTTTAGTAAATCTGGTTCACTTCAATCTTCAATCAATACATGAGTTATTTAAGCAGCAAGCATAATTAATAAAGCATAATTTTACAAAAAAAGGGACTATTTATCAACCTTGTTTCTTAAGGAAAATAACAATGCCATATAATTTTATTATAAAAATAACGTAAGTTGAAAAATTAATTTTGTGAACATTAAAATGAAATTTAAAGCGGAAAAATAGTTAGCCACTTAAACATTTTATATTTTTATACTTTTTAAGAAGTTTTTGATTTAAACCTCGATTTCTATAAAATATAGCAAAATTTAACTCCTAGAAAATTGTCTTTTAAGTGTCTTTCTATGTGTTTTTATTTATATTTACTCAATCTCCAACAATTATTTTATTTTCATATAACGAAAATTTAAACAATGTATTTTAGAATTTATGAATAAATAATTCGTGCAAACTTGAATTTTTTTTAAAAAATGCTATTTTTTTTTATTATGCGAATTCAAGTGATATAGAATTAAAAATATATGCCTGGAATAATATCTATTTTATTTTCATTTAAAGTATGTATCAAAGGATAAAGTATGTATCAAATAAGATTCCAACAAAGTTTCAAAACTAAGACAAGAATATTCTTTTCAAATGAAGGAAATGAATGGAAATATCAAAAAGCCAGAGATCGTAACGGTTCATCCAAACATTTTATATGTTACATCTCAAAGAGTTTGCAAAAAAAGACTTTGTTCATATCCATTTGCTTTGAAATATTAAAATAAACTGTTTCTCCTAAACAGAAAGTATCTTTATAAACTTTTATGGCGTCCTGAAGTTTAAGAAATGTTGCGAATGAAAGAGAATTTTAAAATGCTTTCAATAAAAAATGCTACGGTAAGAATGCGGCTAATAAAAGAGAACTAAGTGCTCTGTAGATCAAATGTGGGTTATTTACTACAGTTTGAGTAATAAACACCAATATAAAAAATTACAATTTATTTTCTGGAACAAATATATTCCAAATTATTTCTGGAACAAATATATTGGAATTATATTCCAAAATAGCTTAGGAAAAGAATGCTTGCTGCTACCATAAGTGATCCAGGTTTGTATCTATACTGTTAAAAATTTTCTTGGATCTTAAGGGAAGTCGGTAAGGCATTTATCAATAATGCTAAAACTGATTTTTTTCAATGTATATTATCTCAGAAATTACTTATGGTATCGTTTAGAAAATTTTGGGGCTAGTTCAGATTCTATGAGTTGTATGCTGTGTTGATGTTTTAGCTCTAACAGGAATACTTTTTGGGTTATAAACGATTTCTGCTCGAAAAGGATTAAACTTTTAAAAAAATTAAAAGTTATAAGTTAATAATTTAAAAAAAAAATTCAGACAAGATATGTATTCAGAGTTATCACAGTGTAAACATTTATATGTAAATATTCTTGTTCGGATGCTGAGAAAAGATACATCGAAAAAAGTAAGTTTTAGAGTTATTATTATATACCCGTCTGACTCCCCTTAACACCAAAAACGGAATCAAGTGCTTTACACAAAAGTGGCGTTCAATTAAGCCAAGAATTTTTCCACTGCACTACTTGATGTGAAGAGGATATTTACACTGATTCATGAAAATAAAATTTATTTGTTAATCGAACCTACGTGTAGCGCAGAGAGAACATAAAGACGAATTTACTCGAATAAATTTTAACAGAACAGAAGCTGATAGAAATTATACATGATAAAATAACCAAATGCTGTTCACAGAGGTTTAAAAAATAAACATAATTATCCTGATAGTCCAACTAAAAGCATACATACATATTTTATTGGCGAATAACAAATCATTCATTCAAATCAGAACTATTCACAAACATTAATAAATTCTCTATTGCAAACGTAACTACTGTTAATAAAAAAAAACACACCAGCAATTGAGGTTTTAGTAAGATAAAATAATTCTCGTTTTGGTTGAATGAAGGAGAATTTGATGTAAGTTTATTTTATTATGCGTGTTTATACTTAAATTACACATTTTAAATCGTGTATGAATGCTAGATTTGATGTGAATTCAGAATAAAAAGTATTCCTTCACACAATGTTTTTGGTTGTTCAGTATTATATTTGTAGAGGTATTACACCAATATTACAGTGTAGATATGGTTGCTTCTTTAGAGTAAATCTTAAAAAAATATTGCATAAAAAATTACGTTTTTTTTTCAAATAACCCTAGGGTAATGGTTGCTTTATTGGTCAAAAATGGTTATTTTTATTCGAATAAATTTTCTGAAATATAGTTACATTAATACTTTAGAAAATGTATTCATATAAATAAATATAAATAATTATTATATACGTATTAAAATTTGAGAAAGGCACAAGAACTAAACGTTCATTTTTGTCATAAATGATCCAGCCACCAAGAATTGATTGAACCAATTAGAATGAAAACCAAGTTTCTTCATTAATGTTTTCTTTTTAGGGCAATTTTTAAAATATTGCAAATAAAATGTTATATTTTCAGGCACAAGTAATGTATTTTTTCTACATCAAATACGGGTATTTTCTGCCAAATATATTTTGTAATTTATCAGGTTGTTCAATTCAGCTGCGGCAATCTCATACTATTAAGCTAGGCATAAGTGAGTAGTAGATCTCTATTTTAGTATTTTGTCGAAAGCGCTTTTTTTTTCTCGAATTTATATATTACGAATTTATAATTCTAAAAGAAATAAAAATAAACAACTTAAAAAATAAAAATGCTGTTGCCAGCCATAGAATTTTATGAAAGTAAACTTAGCAACATAAATCAAAATGACATAGAAGCGCAACTAGATCAAAATTATGATACCTGAGCGCTTGACGTAACAAATCCTTCAATTCTATAAGTGTTGTATCGCCAAATGCTCAAATTAACAATTGCAATTTCAAATTAATATTGAAATGTACAGGTTTAGGATTTTCTACAGTGAAAAGTTTTCGGAACTTCAGTATTCAAAAAAGTATACAAAAGCTAGACGTTAAGAACGTATCCAATGAGCGAGCAAAGCGAGCATTGGATTGCGAAGCAATCCGAAATGAACTGCGAAAGCAGTTCCGGGGGTTGGCGAGCGCCAGCGAGCAGGGGGCGAAGCCTCCTAGTGTTATATATTCAATATAATGTTATATACTCAAATATTATTATAAAAAATATAAATAATTATCTAGAGCAAATCAAAATCCGAGATGTCTCTTGGAAAATATGCTCTATTCCAGGGGTGGCCAAGCTCCTTGATAGTCGAGCCATTTTTCAAAATCTGAACTTTTTCGTTAGCTGCAATTAAATAAGTATTTAAAAGGTATGCAAAAAAGGTATTAAATTTTTTTAGAGAAATTATATTTATTGAAAACATAAATAAAAATACAAAATATGTGTATTGAATTTAAATAGTAAAAAGTAAACACATTTATTTCACTTCCCTTGATAATTCATTAAAATTTGGTGAATAATTGGTGACAGCACTTAGTTAATATGGTTAGCTGCTTAGTTAATACTGATCGTTTTTGGTATTTCACGAATTTTAAAGTCAAATAAAATGATTCACATAAGTACGCTGTTCCGAATATTGAAATAATTCGACCAGCAGCCTTTTTTAATTCAGGATACTTCGATTCGGGTACAAATTTTCAAAATTCAGTAATCAACTTCGACTTATATTTTAATTGTAGAGCTTGATCGTCTAGTTTCTCAATAAGTTCTAATTCTTCAGATGCTTTTTGGGTCATAATTATATTGAAAATGGAAAACTCGCCTTGAATTATGTTAATTTCAAATAAATTCAGAAAAATATTAAAATGTATTAGCACAAAAATGAGAAGGGAACTCGGGTACATTTATCGAGAGCCGCAAATAATCCTTTAAAGAGCCGCATGTTGGCCACCCCTGCTCTATTCAGTTTTTAGGTCATGTAATGCAAAGTTGAGAGAAATGAGCATTTTCGATACCTTTTTTCAATACCTCCTCTATTTTAAACTAAGGTTCTAAGGACTCAAAAAATATTTACAATACTTTAAAATGTTGTTTAGGCCCCTAAATAATGTTTTGTTTTAACACCTGTTGAAGCTAAAACAATATTCTTACTTAAGGGTTACATCAAGATGTTCCCTTCATTTGTAACATGTCCTATAGCTCCAATACATCTTTTTCAGTCGAAGTATGACCTATAACTTAAACATATCCACTTTAAAAAGCAATAGCGCTTTCATCATCAAATACGACAAAAATCCTGTGATTCAGAGGTTTATTAATTATGTCAATATAAATTAAAATTGAGAACCGGTATACTAGACACCAGGTTAAAGGATATTATTATTGCTGTGTTGCACAGTTTTAAAGCATCGAGAATCGCAATTTCATTCTTAACGCATGGTCTGCCACACATTTAAATCAACCCTTTCCTTTCTAATTCTCAGCGCACTGTGATATGCAGAAGGACAGGAAACATTAATAAATTACAAAAAGAAAAAAAAAAAAAGAATAATATGTATACAATTAAGTCAACTTTCAATTCTTCTCAATTTCTTATCAGTCCCTCACAATTTAACCTTCCTTTTTTCTTTTCCGCAAAGATCTTACTTACTGGAAATTGAAGTCACCAGGCAATCGTTTGTATCTGATACGCAATCTTTTATCATGGGATTTTTTTCCCCATCCGTTTCTGTGACTTTGCATTCAAGAAAGATAGAAAAAAACGCGAAAAACATTACTGCAGAACGATTGATAAGAAAAAGAAACTTGGATCGATCAATTGAGCGCTTTTTTTCCACTTCTTACCTTGGCAAGGTCTCGAGGGAGTTTTAGATTTCAATGATATAGATCGTGTAAAAAATACAAAATCCTCTAAGAGAAAAATATGTAAAATATTTTACCTCCTTAGTATCAAGAGAAGAATTATAATATCATTGTATTGACATTATTTAAGATATTAAGCAATATCTTTGGCTCAATAAAATAATAACATAATATCATATTGTTATTCACAAAATGAAACAAATAAAATTCTTACATATTAAATAAATTTATATGAATCTCCGTGAAATTTTTTTTTTCATTTCATTTAAACTTTAAAATAAGGTATAAGGCCTTAACACCCGCTTTGAAGTGATAATGAGATAGTTTTAATCAAAAATATTTCTTATATATATATATATATATATATGTGTGTGTGTGTGTGTGTATGTTACGGCCAAAGCCCGAATTGGCAAAAAACGCTGTAAATTAGCTGGCCAAAGTCCGAAATTTTTCTTCATTTCGGGAATTGACCGCCCAAATCGCGAATTGGCATCGGAAGATCAGCCAAAGTAGGAAGAAAAAATCATTATAGCGGGCAAATGTATACCGGTCAGGGGCACTTGACCTTAAAAAAACATCAGTGTAGGATATACCGGATAGTGGTACTGAACCTTAAGAAACATCATTGTAGGGTATACCGGGCAAATGTATACCAGGCAAAGGCACTTGACCTTAAAAAAACAGCAGCGTAGGATATACCGGGCAAATGTATACCGGGTGGTGGCACTTAACTAGACCTAGTATGACTATACACCTTGGGTGTATGTATGACTAGACAATTAAATAGGCAATTTAATAATGATTATTAAATTAATGATTATTTAATAGACAATTTAAAAACTTCTATTTTTTATTTTTTTAAATTAGAAGATTTATAAGAATTATTTATATAATTATAGAAGGCCGCCAAAGTAAAATATTCACTGATCGTTTCAAGTATATCGGACCTTGGCCGCAACACACACATATTATATGTATATATATATATATATATATATATATTCAATAAATCAAGTGCAAATTTTATTTAAAATATGAAAAAAGATTTTAGTAAACATTATAATATTAAACCAATGAGAGATTTTGTTTTCTCCCTCAAGAATAATGATATATATTAGCTTCAAAATCGTATAATTAACTTGTTAAATCTAGAATGTGTAAAATTTTACGAAATAAAAGGAAAAATTTAGATAATTAATGTCTCGTTATTAACTTTCAAAATCCTATTTTCGATATAAATTCATAGTATTTTTGAAAATTTAAAATATATGTTTCTATTGAAAGATTTTAACATAATTAAAAGTTTTAAATATAATAAATCTCTTGGTAGAACTATTTTTAATTATTATGATATTAACGAAAATTTCGGGAAAATTTAACTACCCGATTATGAATGTCACGAAGTCTAAATGTGTATACAAAATAGATTATATGAAATAGATTCTCTTTACCTTCAGGTATGTAAACAGAATGGAAATAGGGTATTTATTATTACTATAAAAACTTTGTTTTCAATAATAAAGAAAATTGAAATAAAAGTTTTAATTCCACAACTCTTTTTAAAATTGATCGATCAATTAAGCAACTACAAAAAAAATTGTATTAACCCGGAAAAAAAAATTAAGATTAATTATTCAAGTTATAAAATTATCATTAAAAATATTTTAGCTTTATATAAGAGGTAAAAAATTTAAATTAGAAATGTACACTTTCCTTCCTTAATTATTAGTCCAAAATTTCATAAAATTGTTATAAAATTTTGAACAATCACTCGTGGGTCTAATACTTACCTAACTAAACCTGGCACCAGTTTCTCTAACTACATTAAAATTATTAAAAATATTATTAAAGAAGGTATATCTTGGATTATCACTAATAATCAAACGATTTTAGAATTAATTAAACAGAAAAAATGACGTCTGTGGCGACTTTCGATTCTCAGGACCTTTTCATTTACAATCCCCTTTCTAAACAGAAAGATGTTCTTTTGAGTTATTACTATACGATTTTAAAAATGTCCTTAATTGCGAACTCGATTATTGGAAAATTTAATTTATTTTTGTTTTTTAATAATAATCTTCACAATTAAAAGCATAGTTTTATTCAAACTTATGGAATAACTGAAGGATTTAATTTTTCATCTCTCTTAGCTAACTTACAATATTGTTAAAAAAATATATTCTTAATATTAAATTTGCTTTTAGATTTATTGATGATTTAATTAACTTTAATTTTATGATTTAATTTATGATTTAATTAACTTTAATTTATGATTATACATTTTTGTTATATAATATTTACCCCGAGAAATTAAACTTGCTTCGCAGTCATGATGATAATGTTAATTTTAATTTTTTTGGATTTAGGTATTGAAAAAGAAGAAAATTTCTGCTTTGTTGATTTATATGATAAAGACATGATTTTAAATTTGATATAAATATACTAATTACTTGGAATTCTAATGTTGTGAACAGTATTTATTTGAATACCATTTTTAATCAAATGAATGGAATTAAAAGACTATGCAGTACGCAGTAATATTTATTTGTCCAAAAAACAAATCGACAAACTCTTTCAAAATTTGATAAAAAAAAATCAAACAATGAGTACTGAACTAATGTTATTAAGTTCTATATAAAATTATTGAGTTAATTGTATTTTATTATTAATAAATGGAAACTTTTTGACCACTCGTTAGT
This sequence comes from Parasteatoda lunata, assembly GCA_949128135.1. Lineage (NCBI taxonomy): Eukaryota > Metazoa > Arthropoda > Arachnida > Araneae > Theridiidae > Parasteatoda > Parasteatoda lunata. Next base: position 43,826,392 of record OX421971.1, read on the forward strand.
TAAACTTGCCAGTTACATCTGTCTGCCAAATTCAGCAGACAAGCAAAGATGAATATGGTGGGTTAGAGCAACATATACCAAGAAATGAAAACATCCCTGGTCTTCTTTATTTGCCTCCATTTTTTATGCTAGATGAATATATATTTTTCACTACGCTCATCTCCAAGGCAACAAGTAAATACTACTCTTAGAAATTTCTCGGAAAAAAGTGGAAATCGGAAAAGTAAATAACAATTTATTTGTTGGTTATTTTACCATATTCAATCAAAAGTGTCAAATAAACAAAAATAAATTAGTAATCAAACCGTTAAGTGGGAAGAAAAAAGTTGATTAACTGCTTTCACCAAATATGGTTAAACAACCAGAATTTTATCGCACCAACTAGGACCACTTAATGAAGCCACTAGCAGAGTAGGTTAATCTGTCTGTCTCATAACTAGAAAAATTGAGGTTCGAGTCCCAGTATTGACACCACAATATTTCCTCTATTCCCTTCAACACACGAAAATTTCCTAGTGTCCAGCACTCTCCAATTCCCATTCCAATTCCAAAGCAGATTAGAAGATCTAGTTAAATTTTAGTTTTTACGTTTTTGAAAAATACTAGTTGTAAATGATTAAAAATCCATAAAGGTAAAAATTTTTCTTTACCGTAAACTTTACGATTAATCAAATAGACAGACAGCTGCTAGTTATTTTACCATAATTTTAGAATGAAAATAACAGTGTATAATTCAGTATACTTTTAGCCTCCCTTACAGATGGCAGTATAGATGCGTTAATTGTTCGACACAATCTATTTTTCGATGACTCATAAAGTTATTTTTAAATGCATACACTAAATTTCAAATTCTAAATTAAAAAAGTTTATCTTTGATTACAATTTTATTCAGTTTATTACAAATTTGGATGAAAACTAAAAAGCAATAAAACAAACTTTTACTCAAATCAACTTGAAGGGGGCAAGCATTATATAACCATGCTACTACATTAAATGCAAGCAATCACGTGTTTTAAGTTCAGTGTAAATTAATCTACGACAAAATGGCAAAGAAGTTTCTGATTTCAGAAATAAAAAATATACAGTAAACACTCATTTAAAACTGTTAAAGTATCAGTGATGAATAAAAATACAAAAATAAATAGTTATATTTATATGTTTTTTTTCTGATTTTAAAAATTGGACAAAAATTTAGAAGCAAAAATCTCAAGTGTGCATAAAGTGCAAGAAATCACGTGGAATAAATACGATTTAATTACCAATAAAAGTGTCAAAATAAAGAATGTTTTTTTTCTGTTTACAAATACAGAAAAATGTGAAGTTAACATTCACTTCAAACTGATGAAGCTTCATTAAATTTCATTTACTGACACCTGCATAAAACTAATGAATATCAACTTCTTTCCTTTTAATTAGAAAAGGGAACTTCAAGACTTCTTAATTGAATTTTGGGTTTTCTAATTATTTGAAACATTGTGGAAACAAATTAGAATGTAAGTTTCTCATATTAATTCTCAAAACTTGAAAGCAACACTTTATCATATTATCGGACTTTGTTACTTCTTCGTGATTCTTTTAATTAATGATAGTCATTTAAAAAAAAAACCTTTACTTCATTATGAAATGAAATGTCAGTACTTTAATGAAACTTTATTAATGTACTGACATTTCATTTTAAAAATGCATAAATAACTCATGTATTAAATTGATCTGGAAACATGAATCATTAATAGCTGTTAGGTTACAACTAGAAAGTTTTTTTAATAATAAATATCTGTTTAATGTTATAATTGCAGACATTTTAATTTTTTTATAAGCAAATGGAGCAATTCTGTATTTTATGCTAATTGATCGGGAGAGTGTGAAATTATTAAACTTTTTTCACATGACAACCTATCCAATATTGCTCATTACTCACGCACACTATATATTATGTAATATACTATATATATATATATATATATATATATATATATATATATATATATATATATATATATATATATATATATATATATATATATATATATATATATATATATATATATATATATATATATATATATATATATATAATCATAAGATCAATTCAATTTACGAAGTCGTCAATTTTGATACTTAAAAGGTAAATAAACACATTGAAACATTAAATCAAATTGGAAAAGCGCACGAGATAGCTGAAACCAAATTTGTTTTATATAAAATAGAAATAAGACATATATTAAACCTCTACAATTGAAATAAAAATGAAGTACTGTTTTGCAAACACAAACTTATATTTTCATTTTTATTTTAATTGTAAAGGTTTTATATATGTCTTATTTCTATTTTAATATATATATATATATATATATATATATATATATAGAAAACTTGGAAAAAAAATTTACTTAATTAATGAAATTCGGGAGAAAAAAAGTTCATACGATTATATCCGCAAAAAGGAGTGCCTTCTAATATTGCATCTATATAGCCAAATCAAAATATATCAATACAATAGTGTGAGGTACTTTCAATTTTTTTTCTGAAACAAAATATAACAAATTAAGTAATAAATAACACATAAAAAGCAGAAAATGAAATGCAAAACATAAAACGAAATCTATAAAGTGAGTAGCAAATTAAAATCTATCTATCTATCTATCTATATCTATATCTATATCTATGCAAGACCTTACTCGAGTAATTGGATATAGAATTAGATAGGAGAAAGATGTACATTGTTTTAAAACTGTGGTTCGGATCTGAATGTAAATATCTGGAGTTGAAAACATATCCCTGACGTGTGCTTTAGTCTCTATCTAGAGAAGGGGCGAAGAGGGACAAAATATATTCGTTGCTTTCTGGAAATTTAGTATAAAATTTCAGATAAATTCTCATTTAAATTGATACATCTATTTGTCAAGAAGTTATACTAATTTTTTATGGAGACAGGGAGAGAAAGTTCTGTCTCTTACATATATATGAGTCTGGAAGTACTATCCAGCAAATGATGTATTACTTCAATGTATTTTAATCATTGAATTGGAAGACCTCAGTTAATTAACTGTTTAAAAGTTATAAGAGTTTAAAGTATGTAGATGTAAATAGTACATAATTGTATTTTTTTCATACATATATGTCTTGTAAATGTAAAAGTGTTTGTGAAATGAAGAGTTCCTATCTATTGCTTAAAAATGCAGTGGAATCATTACCTCCTTGTTCCTTATAGTACTGTCATATATATAAATACTTATGAGCTAGACTTAGCTCTGTTTTTTATATAAAATTTAACATTTAAAGAAATTCTTATCTATTTAAAGTATAGACTTAGTGGTTACTTCATTCAATTTATCATTAAAAAAATGCATCTGATATACTATGTTACTGGCCTAGATAGGAATCAGACAGTAAATTTCAGATGGAATAATGATAAATTTGGAGAAAAGTGTGGTCCATTTACTTAAATTGGACTAAATCACATTTCATTAAAAAAATTATTTTTCATAACTATTTATATATTCAATTACTCAAACTTCAAATGGCTGTTTCTGGCTAGTTTAAGACCGATTTTCTGGTCACGACAAATAAACACACACATGCTGATGTTTTAGGCACTACTCATTAATATTTATTAACAGAATAATATATCATTAAGGTTCTCTGTTTGCTACGTAAAAGTTTGACTGCCAACGTCTTAGAAAATAGCCTTATTTCAAAGATTTACGAATGATCTTTAACCTTGGTTGTAAAGGTCATCTGAAAGTATTTATGTCTTTATAGTTGGTTTTGACAGGTTGAAGACAAAATAATGTCCAGCTCAGTGGTCCATTAATTTTGCAAAAATTATTGCCGCTTATTAATAAATGTGGTTTTTACAAAGTTCCTGAGGATCTTCAATTTTTATCACTTAAAACGCAAAGGAAAAAGTCACACACACAAAAAAAAAAACACGTATCTAATAGTTTTGAATAAAAAACATAAACTTTCCTGAAAATTTCAATAAAAATAAAAAAAAAATGCCAAGAATCTAATGCTACCTAACTCTTAAAAAAATTGGCTCTTAAGTAATTTTATAACAAAACCTTAGAGAAAATTAAGATAAAAAGATATGAGATGAAATTTAATAAAAACAAAATATCGTTTGATGAATAAGCAAACAACAGGTCTCATCAACTTACATCAGGAAACATAATTAAATTATATCAGCAATAAATAAAGGCAGTGTATAAAGTTATATTATATCTTTAATTAACGTGCTTTATTATTTTTTTAGTTAAAATTTATTTACTAGATCAAATCGCCTTGTTCATTGTCTTCTAAAATAAACATTTGCTTTAATATCTGAAAAATAAAGACGCAGTAAATAAAATAATGAGGCAACATTTTTTTATAGTTGATTTTGGTACAGATAGATGATGGCTAGATTAAGATCTTAATTGAGTTCAATTAATTTTCTCTATTGGAAAATCTGTCAAAGGCAAGGCAAAGAAAACTTTCAGATGTTTGGTAATTACATTAATGTTTCCGATAAAATGCAGGCAATGGGAGTAAACGGTTTCAATTCAGGGAGTAAACTTTTCTAATAGCGTAGATTGTGCAATTTATCTTTTTGATCTCCGCAATTAATTACATATTTCAGGGTACATATATTATTTGTTGGTTATAAATAGTGTTTTTTTTTTAAATTCTGCCTGAATATCTTTACATGAAAGAAATTTTTGAAATTAAGCAATAATTAGTTTCCGCTGCAGCCAGATCATATCATCCATAATTAGAATTTTGTTCCATTTAAGATTTTCTATATTTCTTAACGTAAAATATGTTAGATATGAATAAGAATAAAAATTGAAAAATATTCTTTTTAGCAACTTTTCCAAATTTTCTATAAAGCCATACTGTTATTCAGTAAATGTTCTTTTCAGGGGCGAATTGTGTAAAGGAAATCCAAAAAAAAGCTTGAAGATGTTTTTTGATGTTTTTTACCGATGTTTATATATATATATATATATATATATCTTTTGATCAATGTTTTTAAGAAAAGTAATGGCATATAATAGAATCTTAAATGATCAAAAAGTAAATAAAAACACAATAAACTATAAATCAAATTACGTTAAATCAGCTACAGTAATCTCTTTCTTTTTTTTATTTTTCGTTTTTGTTTTTGGGCAATTTAACTACACTGTTTACTCGCTAGTTGGTACAACGTTGAATCTTAAGATTCCATAATCCCATTTAAAAATTGCAGACACAGCGACAGTGTTATGGTTTAACAGGTTCTAAAATTGTTATCAGTGCGCACTTTCCATATTATTTCAAAATTCCACTTCTGAATATTGCTTAATTTTTTACCTTGTTTTTTTTTAATACAATTGCTCCAAATTGTTCCTAATTCAACATTGTTGCCGCTCAAGTTGAACCATAGTGCCATATTCTTAACTACTAGATAATATTAAAAAACTACGAATTTAAGGCTGCTGCAAAAATGAATGGTTTTACATGGTTCAACACGCTCTAAAATCTCTTTCAGATACTAATCAGTGAACAATTTTAAAATTTTTTCTAAATTTAAATTTCAAACAGTGTATAATTTTTTACAATGCTTCTAAATTATAATTTTATCCATTGTTTCTGATTTGCCGTTGTCTTCATTCAAGTTAAACTTAGTATCGTGAAATTAGCTACACTGTCCAGTAACATTAATGTGGCCACCACGTATTTTCAACGTTAGCGTGAAAAACTGATTACAAGAAGCAGGTGGCAGCACATTTCAGTAGCACATTCCGCAAAACATTGGCGGAATGCAGGCCATTCCGCCAATGAACGACGTCCAAAAATGGCCAAAAAACAATACAATGTGTCATACATCTCCCCTCGTACGTTCGTAGGTCGAAGAGCAACATGATGAGTTTACCGTATTTTGACTCCCTCTTTTATTCTGCAATGTGTAAGTAAAAAAAAAGAAAAAAGAAAAAAAATACGACCACCCAAAATTTAGCCACGAAATTTTACTAAGATTAGTTATATTTAAACCCTTTAATGAAATAAACTATTATTCCGAAAAATTATTTATTTTTATTTTACAAATGTTTGAGTGCATAACCAAAAAAAAAACTTAATTGAAACATATAATAAACATATAAGTTCCTTAAAAAATATTTTTAACATAATTAAATTATACATTATATAATCATTAAATATTCTTTAACAAAGCTCAAATTTACAAATTAATTGAATATGACGATGAGCGCAGTATTCTTTCGAAGCTCCAGTTAATAACTAAGTGATGTATTAATTTTGAAATTTTCATAAGCAAAGTATACTTTAATTTTTCGTTTTACCTTGAAGAAGAAATTGTTTGTTTAGGGAAAGTTAATTAAGAAAAGTACTTTAAGAGAGAAACTTCTTTAGAATAGTTAGTTTACTAAAATGTGCTTTTAGCATTTTAAGTGGTCTCAGTAACTTATATATCAATATTATTAAAAAAAAATGCTTATTTATTTTAGCAGGAAAAAATCGCCTTTAGCAAATTCTGAAGAAAAGTAAATGTCCAAAACTAAACAATTTTTTTTCTTCTCTTTACGGTTATTTAAAGAGAAAATTAATAAATTAATATAGCAGCAACTACTTTTATTTTTTTAAGTTTTTTGAGACTACGCAAATAGTTTAAATTATTGTTTAAAAAATACCATCACTTTGAAAAAAGAAAAAAATTTAGTGTCAGACAAAGTTGGATACTTGAAATTTATCATTTCGTTCACATTCTTGGGAAATGTTGCTCTGATATTTTTTGCAATGATATGTTGTTAGAACTATATGTTATTATTATACGTATATGTTGTTATAGCTATTAAAGACTGTTTATTTTCATTTCTTAAAAACATGTATCTTTAGTGGGGAAGGGTGCCAGAACTAAAAATAAGCTGACATTTTAAAAAACACCTGTAGATTCATAAATGGCAATACTTTATGTGCAAAGTAGTGCAAAGTAGTTGGTGGCAATTATGCTTATTTTGTGTTCTACTACTTCCACACAAGCTATTGAAACATTCAAGTTTTCTCCAAATGTTAAATATATCATAATAGTACAATTTTGCACAAAAACATTTCGTAAATATGAAACTTATATCCGAAACTTATCTGTACCAAATGGGAGTGTGAAAAAAATCGCATGCACAAAAAATATTAAAATATCCAATGAATAAGTAAAGAGATCTCTAATTGAGAAGCGATGAAAGCAGCTCAAGGGACTAGTAAGCAAAACAAGCAGGAGTGGGCGATCAAGTTATGTTTAAGTTATTTGATTCTGTATGAAAAAAATATCACTTATTTGAGATACTAGAATTTTAAATGTACAGTAAGATCTTCTTACTAAAAAAACAGCATTATCTGAGTTTATAAAAATAATTCCTCAAGCCATGAATAAAAGTAAGCATTTTATAGTTTTACTGTTGTATATTTTACTGTTGTATACTGTTGTATTGAAAAAATATCACTTATTTGAGATACTAGAATTTTAAATGTACAGTAAGATCTTTTTACTAAAAAAACAGCATTATCTGAGTTTATAAAAATAATTCCTCAAGCCATGAATAAAAGTAAGCATTTTATAGTTTTACTGTTGTATATTTTACTGTTGTATACTGTTGTATTGAAAAAATATCACTTATTTGAGATACTAGAATTTTAAATGTACAGTAAGATATTTTTACTAAAAAAACAGCATTATCTGAGTTTATAAAAATAATTCCTCAAGCCATGAATAAAAATAAGCATTTTATAGTTTTACTGTTGTATATTTTACTGTTGTATACTGTTGTATTGAAAAAATATCACTTATTTGAGATACTAGAATTTTAAATGCACAGTAAGATCTTTTTACTAAAAAAACTGCATTATCTGAGTTTATAAAAGTAATTCCTCAAGCCATGAAAAAAAGTAAGCATTTTATAGTTTTACTGTTGTATATTTTTTCATGAAAAAAAATAATACATTTATATAATTGATGTACAAATCAAGCAAATAGCAATTAGAAAAAAAAATTTCAACAATTGTCTGCTAGTACTTTCTCAAAAGACTGCAGGGTATTAGTCTTTTTTTTTTTCGTCTGAAAAGTCTTTTTTTTAAGGCAATATTGAGAAGTAATTAAGAATGTAAGAAGAAATGAACGTTAAGTTTATTTTTTTTTCCTTGTGATATCAAGAAAAAAAGTTGGAGAGGGATTCCTAATTCTTCAAAAAAGATCACTGCCATCTTACTATTAGTTCAAAGATATATTTTGCCTCAGTAATTTTCTCACACTTTTTTTTCTCTTTTACTGGAGGAAGTCATCAAGAAGTTGAGGAAAAAATGTTCTTCTTATTCGCTCTCTATAAAAGCGCAAATGCTACACACAAGAAGAAAAATGAATCTTCTCACTGAGGATTCTTATCAAGACTTGGCATTAAAAGTAATCTGTCTCGATAGAAAATGCTGTTGAGATTTCACCAGACATTGGAGTAATTTCTTATCAGCTGTGATATAAAAACTAATAAAACTATACATACGAAGGAAACTATACATATGAAGGAAAATCACTAACTGATTTAAATCCGTTTTACCCCACTGTATAAACTATCAGGTACGTTTTCGGAAATAATTGGCAGTTAATGTATTTACTTTAAAATAGTAAAATCTTATGATAAACAAAAATTTTTTTTTAAGAATTTAGAAACATTCCAATAAAGTTCAGAAATCTATTTGGAATTAACATGGTACCTATGTATCTGACGAATTGCAGAAGTGTCCAGCAAATGCTTAACGTTTCAGAAATAAAGAGGCAACTTTAAGTTGAAGCAGAGTTATGCTTCTTCAAGTCATATATCAAAGTCACCTAATAGATCTTGATGTGCCACCTAGCGTTCGAGATGGATTATACAGGATTATACAGGATGGATTTCAGGTAGTAATGAGTAGAATTGTGTTTCTGTCATCACTATTGATATGAGAGAGTTGCGTTTTCTCGTAATTTCTATTAGCCAATTAAGGACTGAAAAAAGTACAATCTCCGAATTTTAGAAAGGAATGAAGGAAATGTGTGTTGTAAGCATGCGTTCTTGTGAGAATAACAAATTAGCCCTGTCAGAAAATGCCCTCATACGGGGACATTAATTATACTATGCAAGACAAATAACATAAACTATACAGGACACTGTCTTACGACTATTCGAGATGAACATCTCCAACAAAAATCATTACATCTCAATCCTGAGATACTAAATTAATTTGTAGCATATTTCAGGATATTTTTGAAACTCAAATACATTCAAGCATGAGAGGACTAAAATCTTACAGATCGCTATTGAAGAAAGTGATCCTAAAACCATTAAAGTCTGTTGAGAGTGCAGTGGAAAACAAAGAGGGGTTGATAATTATAGAAAGATATTTATACAATCTTGTTAAGATAATTATACAAAATTTCCGAGTTTAATTATTTAAACTAATTGGATTTGCTGTTTTTTATTTCACTTTCTTAATCAACGATTTCAGATATATCTATAGCCTCTCTGTTCTTTCCTCGTTTAAAAGTATAATTTCGAAATTAGCTTTTTTTTACTTCATTTCTGACCGCGATTCTAAAAATACGTATTTAGGGTGGTGATTACGAAACACTTTTTGCAATATTTTGTTATCAGATGTATGAAAATTGTTGTTTCATACAAACATTTCAAAATGTTTTTGAAAGTTTTTTTTCCATCTGAATGCGGGTTAATTTTATCAATGCTTAAACAATCTCATTTATTGTTTCATTTAATATAAAAATAAAAAAGCCATAGTAAAACTGTCCTGTTGTTATTTCCCTTAAACAATCAAATCCAATAGTCAAATTAATTTACTTTTTAATGATTTTTTGTTTCAATCTAATCCGTCATTCTTTAATTCACCCTCATGCAAACTAGAAAAGTAAACTGTATACTTTAAACAGCTTATAATTTTATTTCCCATACTTTTAAATAAAAAAAAGAATTGGAATATTCATGAATTCTGTTAGAAAATTCGGAAATTCTTTATTTAATTGCGACTGTCTGGGAAAAGCAATTCTACTCATCAATTCTACTTCTCTGATTGAAATTCTTTGAATTGAATTTCTTCTCTTCTGAGCGCAGAGTAAATACGGGACACACACCGGAAGATTATTTACCTTTACTTACCAAGAAAGTCTGACGAACATCAAACAAATCATTGACAGCTCTATTTTTCTTATGTGTTTACTTTATTTTCCTTTCCTTTATTTGAAAGAGAAAAAAATGAAACGGATTTAGAGTAATAATATATAAATGAATTTATAATGAATTATTTGAATTTTAACTAATATAATTTATTTAGAATATTTCCTTTTTTTTAAAAAGAGAAAATAGAAATGGACTTCAGACATATATATATATATATATATATATATATATATACATTGCAGACTAGACTAAACATTGTTGTATACCAAGAAAGACTGAAGAGGCTAATAGGGCCCTTCCCAGATAGTTTGAGTTAGATTGAATAAGCAACTAAAATTTTAAAATATAATCATGGTTAATTTATTAAATAAAACCTATTATAGACTTCATCATTAAAATTCTATGGCATTTTACCCGATTTGGTTCATGAAAACATTAGATTAAATTGAACTCTGACTTTTAAATCTTTTTTATAGATAGTTTCTTAGATGATTGAGTTTATTTTTCTCAATAAATAATACAGAAAAATAAACCGCAATTTTTTCCCACTCCGCAGTTTTAAAGCTATTCCACATTCAACTGCAAAATTTATGTAAGGCAATCTGAACTGTAAAAATACTTCAATTAATTTGCAGCTCATGTGAAGTAGTTTATCAGTAATTTATCTCAAAAAAATGTTAAGCTTTTGTCTACAAAACTACTTTAGTTTATTTTAGCTCACTTTAAATTCATAAAGTTAAAAATTAATGAAATTTTAAATCCGTGGTCATACTCCAGTAAGTTTGAAGTAACTAGACAGTCCTTGTTTCATAAGTATATTTTCTGATGTATCGGCAGAAAAACGAAACTTTTTTATATTCCTGTAAATTTTAGAATGAGAGAATCTTCTTTCAATCGAGTAGACATGAATGTCTTCAAGCTCGATTTCCTTGTTAGTAAATATTCAACTTTATGTAACGTTTTTGTTATTTTTTCTTGATTATATATTCATTTCTAATTATTAATTTCTTGTAATATTTCCAAACATATAATCTTTGGATATAAAACTTACGCTGTCTGTATATATAAAGAAAAAATGGTATGGAATACAAATTTGGCATAATTGTAATTATTTTTTAATCTAGAACGTCAAAAATTCTTCTATTTGCTATTCTTCTGCTTGTCTGTTTGTTATTCTCTGTGAAAAAAACGTCGATAAATGACACCAATAAATAATTTAACAGCTCTGCATGTTTTACAGTAAAATTTTTGAGGTTGGTACTACTACAAAATTCCTCCAGCTAACAAACTGAAATAATTTTGCTATGTTTAGACCTCAAAAATTCCGTAATGGAATCAACCAAATCACCGCAGTCTTCAAACTGCATTTTTTTTAATATAAATTTTCCGCCATTTATTTTTAGCTCGGAATAATTATGCATATATTGAAATGATTTTGTTTGGTTTTTTTTAAACAAAAATGGGGTACCTTATACCTACAAAATATAACCTTGTTTCTAAAACTACCTGGGAGTTAAGGGATACCTACCTAAATACCTAAGAAGCTACTATGGCCCCTCCTGACATTCTAGCTATAAACCTCTATATATACATTTTTAAAAAACTAAGACATTGATGAATAAATGTTCACTTAAAGTGTATTGAATTATGAAAAGTCAGATATACTCACAACTTTCAGTAACTTATTTTTTAAATTACAGGCCAACAAAAAACGAGAGGGGCCCAATTGGTCATATTATGCTTGATTCAGAAGCTATTGTAATAAAATTATTGAAGTAGAAGTTAGTACAAGAAATCAAAATTAAAACTGCTTTTAACTATAATTAAAATTTGCTTGTAGTCAAATGATTGCTTGAATAGATGCTATTGCACACCGTAAAAACTGTAGGGTAATACCAATACGAATTTGTTGTTTAAAAACTCCAGAAATAGTTGGAATTTGGAAACCATCAGAAGACAATGGTGGTGTGTTCTAAACTCGAGCACAAAAAGTTGAGCAATTATTTTCACATCGCATGATGTTAAACATTCTACAAACACAGAAACTCTAATAAAAGCATTCATTTGTTTAGTTATAAAATACAGATAATTATTTTATTCCGATTATATTAACACAAATCTGTTAATTGTATTAAATAATGTCATAATAATTAGTTTCTATTCTTTTCGTTTTTGGTTTCTTGGTTAGAATTCATATTAATATTCTCTATCGTGTATGTTTGGTTAACAAACAAATTTTATTTTAAGAAATATTGTATATAAACAACCAAAATTATTGATTCTTGCTTCATATTGTATTGTAAAAATAGCTTTACTGACTCTTACGTGTATCATATATTACTGTTATGTTACTGTTACCTCACCCTTGTGTTACTGTTAACAGTTAGATACAACTGTACATAACAACAGTATCTTACTGTTATGTTACGAAAATGGTGGTGGCTACTTTACACAGAACATTCTGCGCTTGGTTCTTGATAGAGTGGAACATCTGGATCCATCAGTTGCGCAATGAGTTTCACTACACCACTTCGACTTAAAGCAGTTGCCACCATATTTGGTGTTATGATACACTAAAAGTTTCTACGGAGCAATAAAAATTCTTATTGTTTTAATTCTTTATTTTTATAGCGATTATTTTACTTACTCTAGCGATTAAATTACAAAATATTTTTATAAATATTTAATTAATTTTATAAATTTAAAAAGGGTGATGCAATTCAACGTAAAATCTATTTTGTTAAAGGATGCATCGATTTCAATACCTGAATAAATTGAAACCTATATTGCAAAAATTTCTATGCCTCTTATCAAACTAACCTCAATTGTCGTTTTTCTTTCTCTAGAAATAGCCAAATTATTTTGTTAGTATTACGTCATCATTAAACGCTAAAAATCTTTGTTTAAAAAAAATAAAAAATTTGAAGATTTTTTTGAAGAATTTTACTTATTTTAAAATTTTCCACTTTCTTTAATGTTTATAACTTTACTTCAATTTCTTCACAGATAAGACTTTAATCTAAAGTAACTTTAAATAAACTATCCTATGCACTATCTTTTCCACATTCTCCCTTCAACCATGTTCTTAAACTATTTTCAAATTACGTTGCTGACTCAAGTGCAAGGTTTAAGGAAAATCTGTTTGTAGGATATAAAAGTTCAAATGTAACGCATTCTTTCTTATTTCAGAGCAGAAAACTAATACTAAGGATTCTACCCAAAAAGAAGTAAGTGTGTGGAAAAAGAAATAAATAATTTTCACAAAGGAAGCTATCTTACGGGTGATGATTGGGAAGAAAATTGGAATTCTGTTTGCAATCATCTCACATTCTTTTCGCTATGTAGTAACAATTTTCACACCAAGTTATTCTCGGGATCTTGCATATTTTTGTAATGTATGCAAACTATTCAACTATTTTTACGTATGGTTCATATTTTGTTGTATAGTTTCCATTATTCTGGCTTAGAAAGACAAATGAAAATAAATTCTCCTTCAATCAGTGTATATTTGATCTTCATAGTATTTTTTGTATATCGGGTGAAAATTAAAATAAGCAGCTTTTAATTTATTGATTCTAATTATTTTTTGGAGTAAAGAGTTTCTTAATTGAGAACTTGACAGGCGGAAAAGCTTTTAAGCAAATAATGTATAATATTGGTAAAAATTACATAGATTTTCCTAATTATCTTAGAAATTTAACTTATTTTACACACTAATGAGTTGAATTTATCAAAACTTAATTGAAAATAGTTATAAATGTAATAAAGTGTAATAAAGGGACAAAATAAGCAAATCGATTTAAAGCAACGAAATCGCAAATTAAAGCACTATAGAAGGTAATTTAATATCTCCAATGCGATTATAAAATTGTTAATTTTTTGATTGTTATAAAATTTCATTATGTTTGTGATACATAGCTAAGAAAATTATAACTATCAAATGTGAGAAATACGAAATTCTTATATTTTAGAGAGAATAAGATGTCTATAAATTTAAATGATTTGGAAGAAAATTTTAATGTTCAACAGATAGGCTATATTTTAACAAAAGCCAACATATGCTTGTAAAAATGATATAATAAGTAATAAAAAATCGTTGAAATTAAATTCGATACATGTGTGTAAGAATTATAAAAAATAACTTCATTTTAAGCTAATCATAAGAAATATACTCGTCTAATAAGTACCTATTATAAAATTTTATTAAGGTACGTTTAACTGTCAACTAAAACTTATAATTAATAAGATTTTGCAAGCAGATTTTACAAAATATAAGAATTAAAAGAAATGGAAGCATGGAGACTATATCTGTATATTTGCAATTATCACAGTATTCTAAGAATTCTAAATATTTAAACAACTATGGTGAATCTAATCTCGGTTTTTAAACTTTCAATTTGAAAGTGTGAGCTAACGTTGGTAATTTGCAATTTTCTTACGAAAAAAAAAGGAACTCTATTTTTCAAATTTTCTTGCAATATATGAATACTGGATAATCTTTTTTAAAATTTATTTTAAAGAAAATAAATATATAAAATAAATACGCTTATCAATCTCAAAGTCGGTGCATAAAAAAATATAAAGTTCTTCAACTGTATTTCGAAATCTTCAAGTACGCTTCAAACTTTCAAATAAATATGAAAAGAAACGAGAACTTCAAAAACTATAAAAAGTTTGATTTCTTATAAATTGTAAAAAAACAAAGAATATAAAAAAATTTCTCAATTTTCCAAACTATTTTCGAGAAAACGTTTTTTTTTTTTTATCTATAAAGATGAACAGTACATGAACCTAACAGAAAGTTCATTTTAGATGAAAAAATGAAAATAGTATTTGGAAGCTAGAACAAAATATAATCATCCTGTAAAACTAATTTCAAATGGCGAACTGATAACAAATTATAAATTGAAACATTTATCTTTTTGAAGCTGGGAAAAGTCTTTCCATTTAATCACATCTTACTAGTAAATTTAAAACTAATTGATGACTTGTTTGATAATTTTTATACGAGAGGCAAAAACTTTTATAAAGATTTGTAATTATCGTAAATTTTAATTATATTTGAAATGCTGTATTCCTATGAAATTGATATACAGTACGTCCCAAATAAAGAGCATCCCAGAAAAACAAAACAAATCATGAGCAGAGGTGAAAAATATGTTTAATGAACACAGATTACAAAAATATCGAATTCTTGTTATCTATATTGTTTTATAACCATCGCTGAACAGCCGACCCAAATTTGGATTTACGACGACAAATGCTCATCTCCGTAGCCTTCTAATTTTGGATCCAATCCAGAAGACAAGGGAACTCCTGTATCAAGTATTGGGAGAAATTTGCCTTCGTGAAAGACTTTTTTGATGGAACTTCCTCACCATGTAACTGATGTTACATGGTGAGGAAGATCACGAGAACCTCCCACGGTCAGTTTGACAGCAAAGGGACTCTAACCCTTGATCCGTCTACCACTGAGGATATTTCACGTCAGCACTGTGGCCGGTGCAAGCCGGATGCAGAATTCGTATCGACCAGCTATCGCTTGGATTCAAATCCGGTTTGCCTCATTTGGAGGCGAACGCTCTATCCCCTGAGCCATCGTGTCTTGTTAACGCTTAACATGATTACCGAAGAGATGAATAAAAAATTTTGGATAAAAATTTTTGATCCAATGTCAAATGTTCGCCGTTAGTTTGGCATAGAATGTCAGGCAAATCTGCGTATGCAACATTTTATTTAATATCCCGAAGAAAATAGTCCAGGCTTATGATGAGAAGTCGCAGTTCCTTCGGAAATCCGACCGTATCCAAAAAACTTCTTTAACTTTTAAACTCTTGAAAAAGATGCATGGGAAGTGGTTGAATCCTGAAGAAACCATCGGCAACTCTCTGAGCAGATAAATATGACATAAGCAATTGATTTATCTTCGGTGGAGCTATTTCCTCGTTTTACGGACGTTGATTTTCATTTGGAACATACTGCACATTTTTATTGTGTATACGACAACGGTTGAATATAGTTCTAGAAAACCATTCTGTTATCGAAAATAATACAAATCTGCAAACTACGTGAAAATAAAAATTAAATGGTATTAAGTTACAACGTAGCACGTAGCAAATGTATTTGATATTATACTTAATTTAAATACTGATCTGAGAGGTTAAGGCATTTTAAGCTCTAATTTTGATCTGATATTTTATGAAAATAATATTGAAGCACTCTTCACTATTCTTCTTCTGCGCTACAGCCTTCTACAGGTCAAGACATCAAGTCAAGGTCAGACAGGTCAAGTCCTCTTTTTCTACATAACCCTGTTTGTCGATTGCTTCCATTTTCCTCTAAGTACTTTTTAAGACCATCCAGCTATCTAATGGATGATTTTCTAATCGTTACTTTCTTCATATTCTTAAAATAATTTAATTTTTCTGGCTGTGGCATCACCCAGTAAATCACTAAGTAAATAACCTTTCTATATAATACGAAGTGTTTTTACTATTTTTTGCAATATCTAGTGGCAATATTTTACCGACCATTTATAAACGTGCTGCTATTTATAAAGTAAAACATCTTCTGATATTTTTTTTCATGAAAAATTTATAAAATTTTGTTTTGAAAACGGACAGACAGGCAGGCAGGTTTAATTTTTTAATAACTTTAATTTCTTAAACTTATTTTTTTTATCATTCTTAATCAGATTAAATTAAATCAATTAGTTAGTTTTTATTTAAAGCGAACATAAAATATTTTATTATTTTCTTATCGATAAATGTAACGGCTAACTTTTAATTTCAATACTAATGTTGATTAATTAATTTACTGTCGCTCATAATCGAAAACAAAAGTCAATTTATATCTCATTATTCTTAAATTTCTTACCACAAATATGATTCAATTGCATGGTTATACTAATTCCCACAGTCTTGTTGGCAATTCGCAATTGCAAAGTATTTCAAACCTAATATTGATTATTGAAGGGTCGGCTTTATTTTTGGCTATGCTATTTTCCGATAAATCACCAATCATGGATCTCTTTTCATGATTCTAACTGTCTGTTGGGAACAATTCAATTACTTTTTTAATTTGGCTCTTGTTTAGGCAGGTCATGGGAGATTTATCTCCCATGTCCTGTCCTTTTACATATCATTGTGCAAAATTTAATAAACTTTGAAAGTCTTATGGATAAAAGTATAATTTGCATCTCGAGCTCTACAAATACTACTTAATAAAAGTTTTATTATAATATCCATCTAGTTTTTTTCAGCAAGTGTCATTTTCCTTATCCTGTTTTCCTCACAATTTTCAATTAGTCAATTATACCATACAACTTCCAACCACACTTGATTTCCGTCTTCATACTGATATGAACCAAAGTGATATTAACCAACCCAGTTTAAATATGTTTATATGTCAAATAAAAAAATAGAACACTAAAAAAACCTTCTAACGCTAGATATACTAATCTTTGCTATATGCAAATCACATGACTACATGCAAATCACAGCAATTACGAAATAAATTATTTCAAAAATAAATAAACAAAGCAATTCTTGTATCGAAAGAACTTCATGTCTATTAATCCTTCATTTTCAATTCAGAAAACCATCAATTTTACATTATTATAGAAACTTTCAACCATTAGACATACTCTTTTCTGGTAATTCTTCATACAAATCACAGCATTTAGAGAATTAAATTAATGAAAATATACACTGAAGCTAACTTTCCACAATTTAGAATTCCTTCAATTTAGTGATGAGAAACTTAGGCAGGAAACACAATGTCTAGAAACAGATTCTAAACATCTCTCACCTTATCAAATGATACTAAAACATGCAAACTATGTTAACATATATCATGAATGATAGAAAATTTATGTATCATAAGAATATTCATTTGCTATTCAACACGGATGTATCAACTATGATAAATGAAGTGGAAATTTTTGAAGTTTGTTAACCCATTACATTATGTCACAAATCTGTCAACTGATGTTGTGAATTGATGTTGAATGGTAAGAAAATGCTTTCAATCTTTCATTCTGGCTTTCACTTGAATTGTTAGCTTTACCTGAAAAGTTTATTGTTATATTTTGTAATATGATTTTGTTATATTTGTTATAAGTTACACTTTAGAATGCTTCATTTTGAATTGTTGGCCTGAAATGTTTCAGCATAAAATGGTTGTTGAATGATATATATATATATATATATATATATATATATATATATGAAGACTTTTGCTCACCAATGTCTACTTTAGAAACATTTATATACAGTATAAAGACGAGATGTATTTAATGGATTACGATGTGAATTTTGAACATTATATCAATAATACAATCTAATGTATTAAAATGTTTAAACCAAAGTATAATTAAAAATTCCTCAGAATGAAATTTTAAAGAGTAATTTAAAAAAATATATATTTCAAGAATAATATGTATAATGTGATATGTTAAATATTTAAATAATAATATCTATATAGTTATTCGCGGAAATAATTAAACTATTAAAAGTAATTTAAAAAAGAATTGTCGTGAAAGTAAAATAAATTTTTAAAAAATAAATAGACCAGTTAAAATAATCATAAGAAATTTCAAAAATAATGAGAATATTTTTAAAAATTATTGAAAATAAGCCTAAAAAATTAAAATTGATTCTAAAATTTCGAAAGTTTTAAATACATATAAACCCATCACACTATGTCACAAATCTATCAAGTCATGTTTTTAAGCATGTTCTTAAGCAATGATAAGAAAATTTATTATTGATATATTCTGTCTTTTTCTTGGATAGTTAATCAGGCAAAAATATCTTTTATATTTGATTAAGTAATATGATTTTGTTACATGTGTTGCATAATTTCCTTTGTTCCCAACAATGTTTCCGTTAAAATCTTTTGTCGTAAATATATAAATCATCTGCTATCTTTAAAACAATTAACCGTCTTTGAATGGATTTCAAAACCACTTTAAAAATAATACATTTTGAATATTATGTAATAAATAAAATTTAATTATTTAGAAGTAAAACAAATTATTAGAACGAAACAGAATAAATTATAAAGAGCAATTTGTATAATTTTTGAAATAAAATATTAAATTTTAAGGAATAGTTGGAATTCTTTTATATAATAAGTGTTAATATACTTATTTAATAAATTACTAAGTTAATAAATTTATTTAATAAGCTTATAAATTTATTATTTTGATTAATAAGAGTTTGATTAATAGTGTAATTAATAGCGTAAATTAACTGCATCAATATAAGGTTAATAAATATATAATTGATAAATGTATTTAATAAATTCATGAATAACAAGTATTTCACGAATTTATTAGAGAGATAATGTGCAAATGTATTTAATGAATATATTAGAGAGGCGACTAAGTGAATGAACTGCCAATTAATTCATAAAATAAAACCTTTGTTAGAAATTAAAGATAAAATGTTTCACAATTTCCTTTAATTAAAATATTAAAGCCTATACCAGTCTGCTAGAGCATTTTAAAATAACTTACATACATCGCTTTTTAACTTTCGAAACGTACAGTATTCTACCCCAAACAAATGTTTTTGTAACCCCGAGTTCCACAGTTGTTTACTTAAAATAGTCGCGCAAAAACTTTTAAAGGTAAACACAAACATTCCAACTCTCAACTTTATAAAATAGTTTATATCGGATATAAAGATTACAGTCAAAAACTACAATCTTATTTTTTCTTCTAATTTTAGAAATAATATTTTTTCTACATCTATATTTTAATGAACAGCTTTCGCTAATTTAATAAACATTTAATACATATTCTCGACATAAAAACGATTTATATTTTCCATATGTTTTTTCTTACTTTTTTAATAAGTATTTGTAAAAGGTTTTAAAATCATATTCACGTAAATTTTAAACGTTTATTAATTTTTCCTTTAAATCAAATTTAAATTTTGCAACCTATTTTTTATAAGTTGACTTATTTTTGTTGTTAAGTTTAAATTCTAACGTAAGAAATATCTTCAATCTTGAAAATTGTGAAACAATGATATAATATTTCATAGTTCATTGTTATAAGTCTATTAAATCATAAATTTTTTATAATTTATTTCTAGTAAAACACGTGAGTAAAAATTTAAGTAGAAAAATATTGAATTTGTTTTAAAATACCGTGTAAGTTTTAATTTGGATAAATAGAATCCAATTTCGTACTGAAATTCAAAACTTATAGTTAAACTTATATTTAGTTGTAGAAAAATCTTTCAAACTTAAGATTTCTATATTGGCAAAAGAAATTATCAAAAGAATTTTAATCTAAATTTATTGTTTTAATTTTGCGGTTATTGTAAAAATAAAAAATTAAAGTAAAAATACTCGCAAAATTATGACGTAATATGTATTGAAATATTTGGCATTATAAGCTATATTGGCTAAATAGTTTGGCGTGACAATTTCAATAAAGATGAAATAGAGATAACGATCAGTTTCTTTCGATAATGTTGGTAAATGAAAAGTCATAAGCTTCCATAAGAAATAAATTTATCCAGAGTACTGTGTAAGTTTATGCTGAAAACTCTACATAAGTTATTTTTTCCAATGTGTTTTTTTTTGCTACATAAAATTAGCTATATTTTTAATTACAACAAATTGTTTTTTTTGGTAAAAAATTTATTTTTTATGCTTGCTTTTGAAGCTATTAAATATAACTAAACTTGAAAATTTCTAAATAAAAAAGACAATATAAAAACATATTTAAAAACAACTTTTAATTATGCTTAAACAAATTAGCTTACAATGAATAAAGCTAACATGGATTTAATCAATGCAAAATTCAGTAGTTTTAAAAGCAATAAAAAAAAAATGTTTCATTTTTTGCTTAATTAGTGGTTACATTTTTTTCTGGGAAAACCGAAAACGATTTTTTACAATGGAAAAAACTCTGTTTATTTTTCAAATAAAGTTTTAACAGACTTATACTTTAAATAAAGTTTTTTTTCATTACTGCTTAGTTGAAAAATACTGTTTTTGTATTAAACAATTTTTTACCTAAATTATTCGATTTGGATTTACAGAGTTTGATTAAGAACTATATCGGTTACAATTGGATACATTGACTATTTAATGAATTCAATTTCTAATTTCTTTTAAATTAAAACATTTGTCTTAAAAAAATAGGATTATTTTGATTTTTTTTAAAGCAAAAAATTCATTATATGATCGAATAATTTTTCTATATTTTCATAGCAAAAAAAAAAAAGAAAATTCACTTGCTCTGTAACGTTAAATCTAGCTTCAAAAATTTCAAACTAATTCTCAAAGTAAAATACAAATGTTTTGAGTTTTTACAGAGTAACATTTCATATTCTTGTTTCAATAGTCATTGTAAAAATAAATCGTGTTTTTTTTATTTTTTTTTCGAGCAAAAAAATGTAAGCTAAATTCTAAAGAGCAACTTAAGAAAAAGAAGCCTGTCATGAGAAATAGATCGCAAAAATATTCTTCTGATTTTTATTCTTAAAAAAAGAAGAGAAAACTTCCATCTGTTAACATGAGAAAAATGACAAAAGATTGCCCCGGATGAATAGCAAAACTTTTGCGCATATTTTATCCTAATGTTTGCTATTAGATATGATTCAGCTTCTTTTTTAAGCGAGTGTCTCTAAAGAGATTTTTTTATTAAAGAAAAAATCGTCAATGTGGTTTTGAAAAGGCATTGTTAAGCGGATGCTTTAAAGAAAAGTTAAAAATTGGAAGGACTGTTATAACGACTTCAGAGCAAAATAGTTTTTATCATGTTTGTGAAATTTGGTATTTCGAGTCCTAGAGAAAAATGGTGTTAAATAACAGAGTCTCTAAAATAGATAACTAATGCTAGTGTTACTGATTGAACAATTACTTTAATTGGACATTGCGGAAAAAAGTATGAAACTAGCTAAGAGAATTATTCGTACCAATGAAAGAACACTGTAAGAAGAAAAGGAAGTTGAGGACCTATCAGCGATAGGTGACATCCGTGGAATGCATGCAAAATTAATTTCTATAAGAAGAGTGTACCAACCACGAACCACACTTTATCGTGGAAAAAATGGAATCCTAGTTGGAAAAGAAAACGAAATTTTGGAAGCGTGGGCAGAACATTTTGAAAGCCTTTTATACAGAAATGAAGTAATTGGACAAACAGAAGGTGAATTAGTTACATCAGAGAATGATTGAGAACCGTTAGAGGTGGAGGAGGTTAAAGAAGCAATTAAAAAGCTACGTAACGGAAGAACACCTGCAGAGGATTTAATTTCCCCAGAACTACTAAAGTATGGCGGTAAGAAGTTATTCAAAATGGTGTATGACCTTGTAAGTGAAGCCTGGGAGAATGAACAGACGACATACGAATGGAACAGCGCGGTGATATGCCCAATTTTAAGAAAGGGAAACATACTGGACTGCAATAATTATAGAGGAATCTCCCTGCTTAACCTAACTGTATTAACCTGAAAGTATTAACGAAAGTCATAGCTACAAGACTTAGGTAATTGATAGAGAGAGAAATTGGGAACTACCAATGTGGTTTTAGGCTGAATAGATCAACCATAGACCAGATATTCAGCATAAGAATATTATATCTAATATTAGTCAGTCCAATTAAATTTAGAATTCCTATTAAATTTAGAACAATCATCTGTGTGTCTAATACTTACCTGACTGAACCTAACTACTTAAATAATCAACTACTTAACTACTCTAACTACTTAAATAATTAACAATATTACTAAAGAAAGTTTTCTTTGATTATCAATAAAAGTTAACAGATTTTTATAGTACAAAATAAAGTTAATTCTATTGCAACTTTCGATTTCTATGATCTCTTCAAAATATATTGCCCTTTCTAAGCTAAAAAATTCTCTTTTTTTGTATTTATCTTTTTAACAACTATCTGTACAACGAAAAACATAATTTTATTCAAATTGATGGGATATCACAAGGATCTTATATTTCATCTCTCTTAACTAACTTATTTTAACAAAGAGAAAAAAATTATCCTCTTGGTCTTAAATTTAATTTTAGATACATTGATGATTTAAATATTCTTAATTTTCAAGATAACACAATTTTGTTAAACAATATTTACCCCGAAGAAATAATCTTGCTTTTAATCATGATGATAATATTAATTTCTTTTTTTTTTTTTTTGGATAAAGGTATTAAAAAAGAAAAAATATCTGCATTGTTGATTTATACGATAAAAATGTTTTTAATTTTGATATAAATCGACTAATTACTTGTTCTATTGTTAAAATTCCATTGTTTCGAAAAACATTTAAATTAAATACCATTTTTATTCAAATGAATAGAATTAACCCACTGACGGTTCTGCACGTAGAAAGTCGTATTTTAATCTGCAGTCTTCACTGCATAGCAAAACCGGTTTTCCCATGTTAATGGATAGGGGAACTGTGTGTAGGGGAGAAACATTCTCCCAATTTCGCCCATTTCCTTAACCGCCAGTGGGTTAAAAGAATAAGTAGCAATGTTTATTTATCCAAGAAACAAATAGACAAACTCTTTCAAAATTTGATACAAATCAATGGACATCCAAGTCATGTAATTAAATTCTATATAAAATCGTTGAGCAAATTATATGTTATAAATAAAAATTTATTTGTTAAATAAATTTAAATTATCAGTGACAAATCTAATTCGGCCAAATCACTGGCTGAAACTCTGTGCAATACGAGCAAATCTTTTTTTTTTCAAATAAATGTTATTAATTTTCTAAAGTCATGAAAATTGTCGAATTAAATATCAACCTTATTCATTATAAACTATAAATTATCCAGTATAATATTATTACCCTGCACATATAGTAACGCGTTTTAACGCGTTATAAAAATATTATTATATTTCGGCTTCTAACTTTATTTACGCTTCTATTTTCATATTTTGTAATCTGGCAAACTTAATACGAAAATATTTTAAATCCTTTTTAAAGATTTCGGAAAGATTAATTTGAATTCGCTACTCGTTTTATCGATTATATGTTGTATTTTTTTGAAATTTTATTTTCTCTCTTTTGCTTGATATATTTCATGTCGTACATTTTTTACTTAATATATCCCATTTTCGTTTTAATTTTTTGGGTGCTCCTCACACTATTGATATATTTTTCTTTGGCTATATTAATACAATATTAGAAAGCACTCCTTTTTGCAGATATAATTGTGTGAGATGATGACGAGATTATATCTTTTCATTATTTTTGTTTTTCAGGCTTTGTAATAATTTTTTAAATAAAAAAAATAATATTTTTAAAAACAATTTATTTTGATAATTTTTTTCTTCTTTTTCATTAATCTTTATTATATTAGTTTAAATATTTTCTACTTATTTAATGAGTTGTATATGCTTGCAGCTTATGTGCAGTACATAAAACTTATTAGTTTTCCTAATTGTCTTAGATTTTCTCTTTTTTATATACATATATTTAGACATTTAAAGTTGTATTTTTTTATATAAATGCAACAATGAACAATGTTACATTTATGCAAATTTGCATTTCTTTATCGAAATTAATATGCATTTATTAATGTAAAAAGTTAGACTTCGTTGCAGATTTATAATTTCTTATATCAAATAATATGAATGCGTAATAATATGTAATATGAATGAGAAAATAATAAGAAAAAATAGAGGCAAAGAGCTGGACCTCACAAGTAGCTAACAGTTGTTAGTGCTTTTTGTTGATAATATTACAGGGGTATACAATTACTTACATTTTTATTTAAAGCTGTTTATGATTTCTAATGTTTATCGTGACACTTTAGTATACTTAAAAAGAATTTCCATGCATGGATTTTATATTTGTGTTCTGTTCTAGTTTTATTTACAATCAGTTGTTTGTTTCACTTGATCTTTTTTTTTTTATGAAATTCAAAGTGTTATTTGCATTTTCTTAAATGCATTACTTCATGTTTCTTTTTCTATTTTCAGTTTTTTGTGAAAGTTTTCAACCGTTGTTCATAATTGTGTTTGCAATAATAAAACAACATTTGCTTCTTAGTCACGTGTCATAAAAAAACATAAATCATTCAAAGATAATTTTCGACCATACAGAGAAATGGTTAACTTAATACATATTATAAATACCTATGATAGTTAAAATGTTTTATAACAATGAAATTTCAGTTTAGTTATTTCTTATCGTGTGTTGCATAACATCTATACACTTTTCAACACAGTTTCTTTTTTTTTAAATAAACAACAATATTAGTATTTGAACAAAACCGTAGGATTAACAAATATTAAAGTACCTTCTTTCTAAAGCGTTTAAATGGATTACAAACATTTGTGATTATGAGCTATTTTTTTAGGAAATTTAATATCAAAAAGTTTTCTTAACGTTCATTTCATGGATTAAAATGTCCCTTTTAATATAATATCTGCACAATGTATTGTACCAAATTTATATAGATAGATTTCAAATACGCAAAAAATTTTAATACTTTAATAACATAAACTTTTTTAAAACTTTTTAGGTTTTAAAATTGCATATTTTTCAATTTATCAGTTTATTTATAAAACGCTGATTTTTTTATTTATTGATTTATTTATATTGTTAGATTAATCATATTTATTTATTACGTGTGATAAAAAAAAAATCATAGTTTCTTTCAAAGCTTCTAAGCTCTCGAGGAAATATTTTCTGGTTAAATTAATGTCGTCAATTAGTGTTCCTAAATTGAAGAGATACTCGTTAAAGATAAGGTTATTTCTAAAGATAAAATAATTATACTAATTGCATTTTGATGGATATAATTTAATTGTAAGCAACTAATTAATCATTTCAGGTCAAATGAAATGACGTAATAGTTAATTTGGACTAACTTAATTGAAGTTTCCAATGACTTGAGGGAAACTATTGGCCGCAAACAATGATTTTTTATGAGCTAAAGCAATTTCAAAATGAACTTATAATACGTTGAACACTACACGAAATAATTTGTAATTATAATTATTTAATTATGAAAAATTAAAAAGAATTCATGGCTAATAATCAAATATTTCCATAATAACTTTTGTCATTAAAGGAATTATGAAAAAAATGATAAGCTTTTATTATATGAAAATAATTATTTTTATATCAAAGATAAGTTAAAGAATCAAATACTTATTTTAAACTATCCAAGTGTTAAAAGTGCATAAAAAATGCTTTCAAATAAATAAAAAGGTAAAAAATAAAAAGGTTTTAAAAATGGTAAGTAAAACACAAGTCTACAATCATTCAAAGAAAATATGAATCAAGCACTGAATTATATTTTTTAGCAGTTTTATTAAAAATTTAATTATTGATTTCCGAGGGGAAAAAATTGCAAATCCATTCCTAACAATTATACAATAAATTGGGATATTTTCCTAATCTAAATATGGGAGAGAGAGAGAGAGAGAGAGAGAGAGAGAGAGAGAGAGAGACTGCAATCTAAAAACTATACTTTCAATTGTTAATACAGATAATCGAACTAGCTTACCGTTGAGATCGTTAATAATAATTTGATTATTCTTATATATCTGCACATATCTGAGATATTTAAAGCTAATGGAAATTTTTTACCACTTCAATTAAAAAACTTGCTAATTTTTTTTTATATATGATTATTTATTTTTATTCATTTGGTTTAAAAATGATAGACAAATTTTTCAAATATTACAAAAAATATACATAATTTTAAATTGTCATTTACGAATGATTTTTTTTGGGTATAATTACAAGAAATGTAATTAATGCAATATAACTATGTAATTAATGGAACTATATAATAAAATATTTCATGATATGTAATTAATGCAATATAACTATGTAATTAATGAAACTATATAATAAAGTATTTATGTACATAATGACAACCGTAGGATGACCTAGTAATGACAAAAATAATACTTTAAACCAAAAAGGTGTACAGTTGTAAATCTTTAGAATTTAAAAAAATTTAAAACGAGTTTTGGAATTTTTATTGCCAGCTTAACAGTTTCAGTAATTTTACTTTGTCTTCCATTTCAAGGATAAGAGTTACGGTAGCTATATGAGTTAGGAACAACATCTTTATCAAAATCACGAGTGATCTGTCACAAAAATATTTATAATACTGTCATTGTATTTATATTTTGTGCGCTAAGTGAATGAAATTCTTTCCAAGTTTTTTATAGTATGGGTAATATTCCATTTGATTATTGTGTAAATAACCCAATGTTTACTAAATCCAATACTGAATTATTTTCAATCCCTTCAGCAAGTCGCAATACGTCAATTAGCATTTGCATTGTTCAAGTTAATTAAAAAATAGTCAAAAAATTAAAATCAAATTAAAACCGACTCTCTTTTTGTAAAATATCACGAATAAAACAAATATTAATTGTTCAGTTGTTATAAACTGAATGTAAGTGAATATTTTCAATGTTTTAAATTATTAAATTTTATTTTCATCTTAAAAAAAAAAAACATTTAATATCATGGTAAACTAATAAATATATATTATTAATTTACCAATACATAGCATCAAAACATATTCTTATATTGCTAAACAGTGTTAAATAAGCAATTCCTTAACGAGCACCATATTTACTCAGAAAACGGAAATTTTCTCTTCGTAATCAAACAAGATCTAAATAGGTGGTATTTGATCATCATATTAAACAAATATTTGATATAAATTCAATTTCACTTCGACTTCATTTGCACTTGACAAAATTAAACTTAGAAAACTAATTTCTGATGTAAATTAGGAACACTACAAATTAAATATAAACCTGTGCTTTAATGCTCATTAAATCCGTGCTGCATTAATATTAACATGTTTCATAATATGCAAAATATTTAATATTATTTACCATCAAAGAAAATTTTAATGCAACGTGTTGTAATGTGCATTTTCTGATGTCTCTGTAAGGTAATAAAAATTTGAAGAAATAGTGCTGTTTAAAATTTATTTTAACCTGAATTGAAATTGTAAACATAAAAGTTAATAACTAGATAAAAGAACATAACTTAATTTGGTTTATTAAATACTTAAGAAGTTTTGTTTAAATTTTTAATTTTAAATTGGGAATATCTTATTAACTTAAAATAAGTTTCTAATATTATTTATAAAGAAAAATGTCGCCAAGTTATTTTAGGACATAATGCTCGCCAGTTTAGAAATGTATTTTCAGAAAAGTTAGAGAATTTAAAAAGTTTATTAGATTTGTTCTAGCATTAAAATTTTCTCTAATATGTTGAAATATTTACGGTTTGAGCTATTGTAATATACAGATTTGTTCAAAAACTAATGAAATACCAAATCAACTAAATTTTATCATGCAATATTTAGGTATGAAAGCTAAAGGCAAGCCACTTGTTTCATAAAAATGGAGAATACAAGGGATAAAACATCTTTATTAAACCATCTTAATTGTAATATATGCATAAATGTTTATTGTGGCGTAATTACCACTGCAATTATTAAACACCAATTCACTAGTATATAAGACATGCTATCTTGATTCAATCTTGAGGTAACTTTTGATGGATGGAGGTTGGCATTGTCTAATGGTCATTCCCCACATTGGTGACTTGCGGACGTGATATGACCATGCGAATTTCGATGAAAGGTCCACATTGACCAGTTGACTTGCTATTTCTGACTGCGTCATCGTCCTCCTAGAGCAGTTGCTTCTTAGTCTCATTTATACACAACAGAGTACTGCACACACTCGACTGCTAATAGCAACACAATAGTGACCACACACACAACCATGAACTTAATACAGCTCTCAAGGCTAAAACTCAAAACCCGGTGACCTTAATCCAGCTCTCCCTGTCTTTCACAAATACAGCAACTAGTGGTATCCGTTAATCGAATTCTATCCCTGATAAAATTCTGGTGGGGGAGGACTGTGGCGTAACTACCACTACGATTATTAAACACCAATTCTATAGCATATAAGAAAGACTTTCTAACTTGATTCAATTTTTTTATAGATGAAAGTTGGCATTGTATAATGGTCATTCCTTATATTTATTATTGAAAACGTGCTATTATTGTTCTTAATATAAAATTAAAAAATCCTTATTAAGCATGGAAAAGTTGCGGAGTCTGGAGTTTTACTACCTTAATTTGTCGTCTAATCAAAAGTGTGGTAGCGTACTACGCATATGCGCCGGTATTCCTTCGTATCATCATCGAAGATGAAATCCAAACCATCACCAGTATCATAGTTGTGTAGCTCTATTGCGGTGTTAATAATAAATGAAGTAGAATTAAATGAAAATATCGATATTATACACAGTCTTATAAATTGAAAAGGACACAGCATTATGCTGTGTCTTTTGGAAAAGACACAGCATTATGCATAATTTTCAAAATTAATGTTTTTTTTAATTGATATCTTCTCATAAAATTGCATCAATCCTACGAATGTACTTTACCGCATATAAAATACACATTTGTTATAAAATGCATTAATTTAATTCAATATTCATTAGACAGCGTCAATTATGCAATAAATGGAATTCAAAAATGTTAAGCATTGAAAATATCGGTATTTTAGACAGATTTTTAAATTGTGATTATTTACTTATTATCACATTTGTAAAACACACCACCTCGTGCATAATTTTCAAAATTAATATATTTTTTTAAATTCATACTCACTCATAAATTTACACCATTTCTTCAAATTTAATATGTATTATATAAAATGCATATTTAATATGAAATAATAATATTTAATTAAATATTCATTACGCATCGTTGCTATTACAATAAATTGAATCCAAAAATGTTAAGCTTTGAGACTCACCAAATAATATCTATATTTGTCTTTTCAATTGAACTTAAAAATCTACATTCATCGAACACACCAAAAGATTAATGCTTTGAAATGAACGTCTCAAAACTGTTGGAAGTTTCTAAAATGAGCGCTGGAGCACAAATATTTACTCTGACTTCTCACTAAGAAAACAGAAGATTCTTTAAAAGAAGATTCTTTGAGTAAAGTATTAAACCAATTGTAAAGAAAAACTATTTATTTTGCACTTAAACAAACATTTGATCACCTTCAAAATCCTCGTTAATCGATCGACAATGGATTATAAAAACAGTCCATATTTACCATAAATGAATTACGCAATAATAATAGATTAGTTTTAAAACTTTCCCATTAAAAGTTAATTTGTTATATTTTTCATCAACATTTTAAGATATTCATTGATGTTTTGTAAATATTCAATATAGTGTTTAGTAAGCTTACATTTCGAATTAAACAATAAGCTTATTAAGTAACAATTATACATATTTTATATTTAATTTTGTAACTTGTATGAACAGCCGACCCAATTTTGAGTTTACGGTTTTCAATGTTTAACTGTGCAGCCATGTAATTTTAACCCAATCCAGAAGACAAGGGAACTCCTGGAAAAAGCATTGAGGCAAGCCAGCCTCTGTGGGGGACTTTTTGATGGATGAAACCGCATTTACCCTACACGTAGAAAAAAACCCACAAGAAATACCCACGATTACCCCGACAGCAAAGGAGTTTTAACCTAGGGTCCATCTACGCCTGAGGATATTTTACCTTAGTACTGTAATCGGTAAGAACCGGGAGTAAAATGTATATCAAATAGCTAACGTTGGCATTCGAACTTGGTCACCTTAATGCGAGGCAAACTCACTATCCCCTGAGAAACCGAGGCCCCTTACTCATGTTTCGAAAGTTATCAGTTTTCCTTAGAATAAATTGAAAATCCTTCATCTGGTGCTTATTTTTCTTTCTTGATTTGTTTTCGCCAATAAATCTTATGTTTTGTTTAAAACAAGCATGGCAACAACTAATATTTATTTTTAAAAAAATTAATTCAATTTTCCTATGTTCCACGGATTTTTTTTTTTCGAGTGGTTAAAAAAAATATGTTTTTATTCCAGATATAACACCAGCTTCTCTCCTAGTTATGTTTTCTTAAATTTACTCTAGATTAAAAATTGCGAAAATTCTTCATTATTCTAGATATTCCCCTTCAAATTGTTTTTTTAAAATTTAAATTAAAATATGTTTCGATTTTGATGCAAAATCTTTATAGATTTATATAATTGCCAACAGCATTACTTCCAATTGTAAATGATATTTCAGAAGATTATATGCATTAAAAATTATAGAAATATTATGCTTTTTCTATTTTTATATTTGTAAATTTAATTTTGGTTGGTTGGTTGCCTAAGGTTTATTGACACAAGAGCCAGATATGGCTATATTGTGCCAGTCACTAGGTTAAAAAATTACTTTCTTTTTAAAGTAATTAATATAGTCTTATTTTTTTCTAACTTGGCAAACTTAATTAGATTGTGTTGCATAGGGACACTGAGCAACCTTTTAAGATTGAATTTATTTTCCAATAATTCAACTTTAGATAATTTTATTAATCACTAATACACATGAATAAATAAAACAGCTATTTAAATCCGAAACGATCATACGTTTTTGATCATTATTTGAAATTGAAAGCTAAAATCTAAAAATGGTCTTCCTTTTTTATTAGTCTTATGATATTCACATATGACACAGCACTTTATGATAAATAAATTAAAAACAATATCGAACTTATTGATCATTTTATATTAATTAAATTGTTTGATCTTCACACAACCATGACCAAGCACCTAGCTCCTCTTTTTTGAACGACCAGGATAGGAAATCCACATAATTTTAACCCTGGTCAAAAGACGGTGCCAGCTCCTGATCTTGTACCCGTCTCTCCAAACTTACATACCATTAGAAAAGAAAAAGACTTCAGCCATGGCAGACTTAGCATGAACCTTGCAGAGTATACATACCGGTTGTTTTGCCGGCCACCAGGATCGAACTCACTTCCCCCAACTCTCAGACCAGGCCTTAACCAACTATGCCTCCGGATCATTCACAAAAAAAACATTGAACGTCTTTCTATAGTTTCCAAAAATTGAAAAGAAATTTAATAACAAAATTGTAGAATTTGCAATAACTATCGAGCAAAATGATGAAATGTAGACCTTATCAATTTAAACGATTTTATCAGAATCTAAATCTATGATACCAAATCTATATTTCAGGATACAACAATTATGTATGTTATAATGGAATAGTTTTAATACTTATGTAATATTCTATTTGTATTTTAAGTTAAATGATTCTTTAGTACTTCTCGAGGGGGTAGTGCGTGCAGAGAACAGGTGTAGCAGAGTACAGACAAAGATTTCATAATTCTCAAAAGACAATCCAGGTTCGAAGTTTATTTCAGTTGCAACTGTAGAATTAAATTCAGCAAGAAATAAAAGCATTTAGTCTCGTTTATTTCATTTTATAATTTTAATAAAATGTTATCTTTCATCAGATAACATACGTGACTCTTCGTCAGCACTTCATTTATAATTTTGAATAAATTAACAACATTTTCGACAAAAAGTAACATTTAAAAGTAGCTTAAACATTTTTGATTTAGTAAATGTAATAACGTGATAATAATAACATATCCACTCATATTTCCATTTATAGAGAATTATTTATATCTTTACTTCTTTTCTTACAATATGCGGTAATGATAAGCCGTATCACTAAGCACAGCTTTATGATTCCATTTAAAGTTATACAGTTTGTAAAAAATACAGTTTAAAAGATAGTGGAAGGAATGAAAAAAAATGGCACTTATTTCTTAGATAACGAAAAACTTCGCCACCATTATCTAGGCAATAAAAGTGATATATGTGTTGAGCTGTCTTCTTTAACGGAGGAATTTATAGCTCAAAATGTTACTGAATATTTCATTTTAAACTTGTGTATCTTTAAAAAAAGTATATCTTTATTTTAAGAAACAGAAGAAAAAAAATTAGTTTTATGAATAATTTCGAAGAAATTTAATTTTAAAATAGTAACTTTATACAATTCGATTCAAAATAAATTATTCGTACCGGAAAAAGTATTCTAAAAAGCTATGTAAAACTGTACATAGTAATAGTTCAGTATTGCATCAAAACATGTAAGCAATATTTTATACCATTTCATTTTGTGAATGTATATAATGGTTATATATTTTCACAAAATAATAGTAATAATATAATGGTCATATAGATTTACAAAATAATAGTTTGGAAAATAAATCTGGATTAATATAGGTGTTTGTGAACAAATTTTTATTTGTTAATAGAAATGATGGCTTAAGGTAAAGGTATGTGACTAGTTTAAACTAGTTTTTTTAAATATTGATGTAAAATTTAAAAAAAAACTACTAGTTCGTTTTATTATGTTTAAAAACTCATAAAATTCGCTGAGGAAATTCTTAATATTTTTTAAATGGCTATTTTTAGGCAGAAATAAAGCATTTTTTGCATATATTCGCAACATAGTAAAAAAATTTATGTCCCCTAAAACAAAAACTTCTTTGGGGATTTTATTTAGAGCCTATCAGCTATGTTTCGAATTGTTATCTTAAAAACTATACTAATACTCATATACTACTGAGTTATGGATCAATCAAGTTAAAAACGTAAATTTATTAAAATTTCCGCACTTGTCTTTGCGAAACAACATGCATAAAAACAGAAATTTTATTTTTTCTCTGAGCTTGTAGTTCAAAATAAATGTGTTAATACGCGTGTGTTAATATTAAGAGGGTCAAAATTGTAAAAAAAAAAAAAAAAAACTGATTTTGAGATAAACCAATTTAAAGACTCCATATCATTAGTTTATCATCTTGTACAAAAACTGATATAACTTTGTAAACAAATACGTTAAAAACAAAAGTAAAGTATTTTTAGAAAGCTAAGAGTTCACAGTACAAGTATTTTAAGTTGTGTAATAAACTCAATCTCAAAAGTTTTGTCCAACAGCATGTTTTTGCATACTATAATTCATCGTCACGAGCACAATTTATAGTAGGCATAATTTGTCATAGCTACTATTCGACGCCAACATAATTTCTTGCGGTTTCGATGAAATTCATACATTTACGAAGATGAAACTCTTTCATTCCCTGCAAAAGCGATCTAAATATTTAATTTGTGGCCGTACAAATATTACGAAAGCCTCTGAAGAGGGATGGATTTGTAATTTGTTTGTTGTTACTTCCTAGGGAGTTGTAGTTAATTTACGTCGCACTAGAGCTGCACAATGGACTATTGGCGACGGTCTGGGAAACATCCCTGAGAATGATCCGAAGACAAGCTATCACAATTTTGATCCTCTGCAGAGGGGATGGCACCTCTGCTTCAGTAACCCAAAGACCTGCACGCGAAGTCTAGTACTTCACGGTAGAACAGTTTAACGAGGACCAATAACGCAAACCCTCGGTCCCTACGCAGACTGATCCAAGTGGTTACCCACCCGCAGCCAGTGATGCTTGACTTCGTACTTACTAGGGATAGAGAAGTATGAACATGGCTTGTGTAAGACACATCAATCTCCTTATTTTTTTATTTTAATTCATGTGGCTAGACCTTAGGATCCAACATAATAATTTTCTTAAAAAGAAGAAAATTAGTTTAATTTTTTTTTTTTTTTTTACCTGCATGATTTTTATCTCATGTTAAGTTGTAGTGGAATAAATGAGGGAAAGAATTTTTAACCCCGTCTTCAAATAAATCAATTATAAAATAGTTCGGCAGCCACTTTTTTTCTTCCTACCCTGATTATAGCCTGAAAATGTCACCGACTTGTTTCATCCACTAAGCTCTCTAATTATGAATTCATCTATAAACCTACTGTAAAAAGCTCGATATAACAACGAGTGTGTGTATATTACGGAAAGCCCGCTATTACGGCGAATTTCTATATCAACGCCAAAATCCTAATATTAAGGATGTATAACGAGTTCTGTTATTACGACAAACCCATATTTCAGGGAAATGCATTTTTTTTTATGTTTGAATGAGCAGTATTATGACAAATATGTTTAAATGGAAAGCATTTTAATTTTTTTTTTAAATCAATTCAGAAAAATTACTACTTACAGTTTAACCCCTCTTTTTTATAAAGCAAAGTTACTTCGGCCAGCAGGAAATTTATCTAAATTATTAATTCTACTATTATTCCAATTCAAATGTGATACTTTTAAATTTCTGACGTGTACTAAAATGAATTTACCATACACCATGCCCTTTTATTTCTCTAAGTTAATACTTATTAATAAAATTGATATTAAAGTTATCAATATCATGTTATCAGTATCAGTATCAACCTACGATGTCAAAAATCAAGATATGACCAATCAAGGTGTGCTCCATATCGCAGTTGTTTCCGCTTGAATCCGCAATTTAAGATCAAGAATGCCCTTAATTCACTACTAAATTGACGATTAATAAAATGATGAAACGTTGACTGTACAATATATACACTCCTTTCTTAAGAAATGAAAAAGATCTTACATGAAATGAATTGTTGAGAAGTTGGCTGATCTGATATTCAAAAAATTCCTTTAAAGGGTGAGCGTAAAATATCCCTTGTACTAAAGACCCTCACATCTAATAGATTAGTCTTCCTGTATGGTGGTTTACAGGGGAAATAATTTACAATAGTTTTAGGTTAAGTTGACTAATACCTACTTGTGAACATAAATGCCTTACCGAAATTAATGGCGCCTTCTTGTTGTATAATGTTCTACAGAAAACAGTACAGGGGCAGACCCTAATAACCCGTGAGTTTGGTTGCAAAGAATTGCTTCATCCTCACTATTCACCTGACTTATCACCCTCACTTTTATCGATAAATAAATAAATTTCTGTCTGTCAAAAAGTTCATTAAATTGAATAAGTTTGCATGAGCAGTAAAGATTTGTAATATAACGACAAGAATTCTTCTTTTCAAGGATCGTACTGAAGCTTTTGATTATCGGCTGGTGGGAGATTTTTAGATCAACGTGTAACCTACTCGCTATATTTTCTAATATATTTAATAATAGTATTAACATATTTTGCCATCGATATTTTGTTTTCAATTATACCCTACATTTTTAGTATTGCTAATTTTATCTCATTCATCATGTTTACGTTTCTTGCTTATACTTAGGTTTCACTTTAGATAGAAAACCTTGCCTTTATGTCAGTGAGGTGTCTTCTCAATTTTTATAAAGTATCAGACTTAAGTTTTCTCATTCAGTTTTATTCAGATAATAGTTCTAAGTTACTTTTTAAAAATGCTGAATAAATTGCTAAACAAATTGAACTATTATACGAAAGTAGAGTGTGAAAAGTATGCAGATACATTCATCATACGTATATTCATTCTCTAGTCATTATGCTGCAAGCCAGAAATATTTTATACCCTTTACCATTTCGTTATCATACGATACGATACGTTATCATATCGATAAAACTATTACAAGAATAGAAAATTTATTTTTATTTTTTCAATTCATACAGATCTTTTGAACTCTTTCATAAATTGAAGACAAAAAAGTATGCAAAAGAAGGATTTCAAAAAAAATATTTAAGCAAATAAAAAAAACTAGCGACGAAAGAGGGATAACTAAACTTGAAGGAAAAAAAGTGTGCACGTCAAAAGGTGCAAAATAATATTTAAGCTTGGAACAAATAAAAATTAAAGACAACAAAATCTGAAAAATCACTAGCGAAGAAAGAGAGATGACAAAATCCCCAAAATTGCTCCTCGTATAAAAATTGAAGGCAAAAAGTTACACAAATCGAAGGATTCAAAATAATGCTTAAGGAAAAAACGAGCTATCAAAATCTGAAAAATCACCAGTGAATAAAAATGGAAAACAAATGCCCAAAACCTGTTTTATTGTCATTTAAACTTTAAGGTAATTCTAATAATTATCCTTCAGCTCCTTATTCAGCACTAAAACTGTATAGGATTCTAAAAACAATTCCTCTTACTCATGATTATCCTTTAATTAATCATATTTATTACAGTATTTATTTCTTCAGTTGTAATAACCAGTAGTTAGCTGCGTTGCATTTTAATGCAATATATCTGTCTGTATAAAGTACATTACAGCGATACATTAATTCAAAATTAAATTTTTAGAAGATTTAACTTTTTTAGGAAATGAAATGCGTATTAATAATATCTCATGACGTTATAC
Source organism: Parasteatoda lunata (assembly GCA_949128135.1). Classification (NCBI taxonomy): domain Eukaryota; kingdom Metazoa; phylum Arthropoda; class Arachnida; order Araneae; family Theridiidae; genus Parasteatoda; species Parasteatoda lunata. Next base: position 43,863,664 of record OX421971.1, read on the forward strand.
TTCTAAGAAATAATCAATAAGTGTAAGAAAAATTTATTGGATACTTAATGGTTTTGCTCCGAGTGTCTTTTTATTAACCTCAAAAGCTGACAGCAGATGTTTTTAACAAAATTGCTATGCCCGAGAAACATTGAATCGGCCAAAAAAAGAATCACATCTTTACCATTAACCAGCACATGTGATCGATAATGCCTTAAAATGTAAATTACACTCTGAAAAAAAAAATTACATACCACTTTATTTTAATTTCTTTTTTTATGGTACTTTATCAAAAAGCGATAAAGACGTTTAACTTGGCAGACATTTTATTGCTCTCAAATTTAAGGCGAATTGACATTTATTATCATTAAAAATATTCTTTATCCTTAAGCGGTGATGCATTCTTAAATGTTAGTCACTTTTCCGATCTTTAATTTTAGTTGTGGAGATTTACACTGAATTATTTGTTCAAAGTAGTATACTTTTTTTTTCATGACCATTACTTTTGAAAGCTACGTAAATAATAGTTAACTTTGTATTGAAGAACTGAGTGTATTCAAAAAATTATATAAAGCATGATTAATATTACCATTTTATAACATGATGTAGATAATCGTAAATGTATTATGAAAAATAAAAATTTCGATCAACAATAAAAAGAAATATTAAAGATAGAAAAAATGCGGGTATCAATAACAACATAAAAATTATTACGTCAATTTAAAGCAACAAGTATATGAACATGGACGTTATTTGGATGTATTATGAAAATGTATTGTATTATGAAAAATAAAAATTTCGATCAACAATAAAAAGAAATATTTAAGATAAAATAAATGCGGGTATCAATAACAACATAAAAATTATTATGTCAATTTAAAGCATCAAGTATATGAACATAGACGTTACTTGGATGTATTATGAAAATGTATTGTATTATGAAAAATAAAAATTTCGATCAACAATTAGCCAAACTCTTTTAAGCCAAATTGTGCCATGGTGCTGAAAAACTTGAAGTCAGATTTCGAACAATATGGACTAAATAAATCATATACAATTAAAAGAAATTCACGCCTATTCTAAAGAAAAAAATTTCGAATCTATATTAATTCGTTATATTTGTATAATATAGTTACGATTGATTTTTATTAAACGATGAATAAAATATACCCTAATAATAAGTATTTAATAGTTTGAAGAACAATTTTCATTAAAACAACTCACTCCTCTTAGACGGTTTGCTTGCCCACCATATTAATTGAGAAAAATATTATGGTCCCACGTTAATACTATAACTACAAGATAATATTAATGTATATTATAATATTATAACTACGAGATAGTATTAATGTATATTATAATATTATAACTAATAGAAAATGACAAAGTTTACCATTTTTCTGGCTGTATAAGAACACCAAAAACGGAACGAAGTGATTTAGCAATGATTTTGGTGAATTTACTAATAAAATATGGTTTTATAATAAGAGACAAAATTTGGTAAGTAGAGTAAAATTTTATAATTTTATCACGATATTTAAGAGCTTGGCAAACAAACCATTAATTCGGTTTAATTTACTTCCCAGTTTTTTATTTGTTACTATGTGGTATTAAGATGAATAATTCTGAAAAACAGAATTTCTGGTAAATCGTTACCACATGAATAGAAAAAATACTAAATGATTGGTTTAAATATCATATATTTTGGTTTTTATTATTGTTCATTTTCCCAGAAATATCGTTAAAGTACAGTACAGTAATTTGAACTGAATTTTTTTTCTATGGGTTGTGAAATTGATAAAAATGCATTTTGGAGGAGAAAATGCAGTAGGGGATTATCTCTAAAATCAACTGTATAATTTCTAATGTGGCTATAACTGTAGTTTTAAAAGAACATCACATTTGCATAATTTCAAATAAAATTAATGAATAACTATTTATTTTATGAGCATATTTTGGTGAACAAGAATATCATTGTTCCTCTCTTAAGTGAATTTTAAAAATAATTCAATCATAATTTTTTTTTTTTTTTTTTTAAATTGCATGGAAGTCAAAGAGTTTTGACAGCTAATGTGTTAAACACAGTAAAGACAACGCAATTCTCATAAATTAAACTTTGTTCAAGAAAAGAGCAAGTCTGAGGAATAAACATTCACATATAAACATAACCATTTTCAATTCATATAGATTTTGAACCTTTCCAATAAGTAAAAAATTAACCAAATCTGGAAAAAAAAACATAGTTTAAATGGTATAAAGAGATAACTCAAAAGACTGTAACAATTTAGTTATTTATTTATTTATTTTTAGTTTGGGTAAATTTTGCTATGTCTCTAAAACTATTTAAGCTCTTCAAAAAACATTCGTGTACATTTATAAATTCGCACCAAACAGTAAAGTAAGTTTTTTTTTATCAATATTTATTATTATTTAGTTTATTAGTGATTAAAATTATTTAGCTAAAGGTGATACAAATGTAAACATTATTTAGATTAACTTATCGAGAACTATTCGACCTATTCCATTAAAATTGCAGATTTTCTTCACCTATATTGTTAAAATTGTTGGAATTGTTTTTTTATATACAATAAATTGGAAGCGTTTATAATCTATATTAAATAAAAAATGAAACTATATAATTGTAAAAGAGATTCATAACTATCTGCAGAAAAATTAAATTTACAAAAAAAAATTAGTTTTTTGCTTTATTAAGATATTGAAAATCATTTTTCAAATTGTGATTACAATAACCACTTACTCCCTTTTTGAGAGTCAAAAATCTGAATCCATTGAGAATTAACTTTTTTCTTTAAAAAAAGAAATCGATTTTGTATCTTTTATTATTATTTTTTTGTTATTTCAGACCATAGTTGGAACTTAAGCATAATATCGGAGAAGGGAAATCATAGTTATTATTTTATAGTTCTGATAATGTAAATAATTTTATATGATTGAGAAAAATCAATAACTTTAGAAAAAACAAAAAACAAAAAAATTGCTACTCGTTACTAAAAAAAAAAAAACTTTTAGTTGAAAATTTGGATAAGATATTAGAAAAGAATTTCCAAATTACAATTACAATACCCATTTATCCCCTTTTTTTAATCCATTAAAAATAAACATTTTTAAAAAAGTGTGGTTGTGTATCTTGTTTTTAAAATTTCAAACCATAGATTGAAACATAGTACAGTAGAAGTGAAATCACAGTTATTCTTTTATAGTTCTAACAAAATATATTAAATCATACTTTTATTTAAAAACACATTAAATATTTATCATGTCAGTAATATTGCATTTAATTGAGGTATTTCTTCAGGTTAGGGCAAATTATGTTTCTTTAAAGCTCAAATTTTGATCTCACGCTGAAATTTAACCACTTTTCGGTGAGAGGGAAGTCATAAAATAAAACCAAAAATCAATTTCTTAACGAAATCATATCTAACTAGACCGGCCAAACGGAATCGTAAAATTTATGTTATTGTCCATAAGTGAAAAAGTATTTCATTTTTTATTACCTAGATAGGGCAGCAACCTTCTTTTTCACTGAAAGTAAAGGAATCATTTTTATAATGGCATGGTTAGGCATGGCAAATTCATTTTACTATAATGTGTAAAAAATAAATAAAATAATGTAGCAATAACCATTTTTCCAATATTCCATTTCAGTTACTGAAAATGAAATAGCAGATGAAGTGTGTACATAAAATTTCTATTTGGTATAAAGAATTCGAATTTGCTATAAAATATTGATTTCAAATGTATTAGTATCTACTGCTTTTTTATAAAATGTAATCTACCAAAAGGGCTAAAAATATTCTTTATAGTAGTACTTTTAATTTTTTATTTATATGATTTACACTTAACTTTTTTTTTATAATCAATTGTGTTGCCTTGCCGTCTGCTTGACTCGCTTCCTATCACCTCATAGTAATTCTGTAGCAAACAAACGTGGGTATATAGACGTTTAATTTAAAAACAATATTCAACCAATTTTATATTTTTTATTCTATCGTCATCAACAGCTCAATGATAACTCAGTATAACTCATCTTCTTATATTTTATTATTTTGGGTTCGAATTAGAAAACAATTATTGATAACAAACAAAACTCATCTTGGAGGAATAGGTTTCCAGTGTAATGATCATGCATCACTTGCAATTTTATAAAATCTTGCGATTCTTCCCAACAACAACGACACTCTAAACACTCGAAATAATTTTTGAAGGCTACGTTTTCCTGTATTAGATTGGTGTAAGTGGGCCAAATTTGTGGCTACTATAATCATTAGATTTGTATTCGATTGAAATTTTCATACAAATTTTTTAAAAGAATTTATTTACGACTGTTTCATCGAAGGAAGTCAAGATGTGATCCATCTGCACCTGGTATAGTTTAAAACGTGCAGTTTTCAAGGTGAGGTGTGTCTGCAGGTGTATGGCAAGATTCTGTCCATATTTTGTTATCGCCGTATGTGCCGTATAAACGTATTGGCCATAACCATACTTGGAAATTAACCGTACCCTTATTAAACAATCCTTCATTTCAGCTGAACTTAAGAATCCACTGGAGTGAAAAGCGTAGATTATTGACAGGTGTGTAGATTGAAAAGTGTAGGATATTTGTCCTTTTTTGCAGAGAATTTAGCCGACAGCATTGTATAATAAGAGGTTTCGTATACAAGAAACAAAATCATCTGTAGTATCATTCTGTTCATATATAAAGCAAATACTAGAGAAAAAAAATATCAACTTCAAATTACAACTGCGATAAAATTAAATTATTGGAAGGTTGATGATCTCCGGGCAATCTATTAGTTTATGTTGGCAAGATATAGCTCAGTTCCGGCTTCCAAGAGGACATATCTGCCTTTTTTTAAAACTTTTTTCTATATGCGTTAAAATTTTTAAACGCAAGATTTTTTTGAGCAATGACGCATACTGCTTTTATTCAAAATCAATCTCGATAAAAAAATGGGCTGTTTATGCAAGTATAATTCGAACCTCATTGCGTGTAAATTATCATAATTAAATTTAACATTTTTTAAAGCTTACAGGGTTTGATTTCTAATAATATATAAACCTTTTTGGGGTTTTGTGTTGCTGCTGCACTAAAATCAACCTAATAATGCTATCTGGAATTGTAATTTTATGCTATTGTATTTTGTCATTCTTATTGTGCATTTTGTATTGACTGACAGAGCTATAAGTTTTAAACAAAATATGTTCCAAAAACTTTTTCAAAATTATTCATATTTTTGTATAACATTATGAAACAAAAGCCTCAAAGAAGTATTTTAAAAGCAAGAATGTAAATTATGAATTTTCAAATTAAATAAATGCTTCTAAATATAGCACTTTTAATTTCATATTCATGAAAATAAAAGCTTTGAGTTTAAAGCTTAATTACATCAGCATTTTTTACTATCAGAAACTGCATCTAATAAAAATACGAGAGTTTCCCTAATTTCAAAGTATAAATAGCTTTATTTCTCCAAATATTTCAGAATATGAAAATTAAAGCGCACACTCTTTTTTACGGTTGATTAAGTTCGAAGCGAATTTAAAGAATTAAGCGACATTATTGTAATGCAAACTCATTCCCTAAGAGATATTGAATTTTTCCCAAATTATCAAAATGTTAGAATAAATAATTAATTTTTATAATTGATGCAATTGAATTAATTTGTTTAGAAAAAAGCTTTACTAGACAAATATAGTAACTGTTTCTTTGGCAATGAACAATTGCTATCTTTGCTTTTTATTCCAAAATAGACGATGCATCCTTCTTGTCAGCATTTTAAACTAATCTAAAATATATGGAATTAGAAATGGCCGATTACAACAACTAAAACTTGAAGAGTATGTTAACAACTTAGAGAATTTATGTGAGCCAAAAGGTCATTTTTTTTAATAAAAGAAAAATAAAATTAATTTTTATTCTATCGCATTGTAAATTATGCATCTTCTTTAATGGCTGAACTGGTTTTAAGATACAGAAAAAAAATTGAATTTTTTATAATTTTTTTCAATCCTATTAAATTTATTAGAAAAGCTCGATAATCTTAAAATTGTGAATGCATTCACGTCGCAAAAATGGTCCAACAGGCAAAAGCAGCAAAAGTGTATCTCAAACAAGATGCTTTGTCCAAGTGAATGAATGAAGAAATAACAGCAATATATACTTAGGAGGGATTATCTCTGAACGGGGAACTGAAAAAAAATTCAATATCAGCATATAATTTAATTTAATTTTTAGTATAGAATCGAATAAAAAAAATTTTTTTGGAAAATTATGTGATCTTTCACCTGTAAATAAATATACAAATTTTAATTGAATTTGTTATCTTCTTAATGAACTAAATGAATTTTTAGAGCATATATCATGTATCAAGAGGAATGTAAATATCTATGTCATCTTTTAAACATTATGAGCAAATAATTGTAAATCAGCTACTATTATAAAAAATGATTAAATCTATATTGTAAAGAATATAGAAAATTTTGCTGAAATATGCTAATACAGTTGCAAACTTTTAGTTTTATGCATCATATCAAAATAATTAGAAAATTCCTAGATGACCATGGTCACCCTTGATTGACATACTTAATATCAGTATATATATATATATATATAATATATATATATATATATATATATAATATATATATATATATATATATATATAATATATATATACATATATATATATATATATATATAATATATATATATATATATATATATATAATATATATATATATATATATATATAATATATATATATATATATATATATATAATATATATATATATATATATATATATAATATATATATATATATATATATATATATATATATATATATATAAATAATGTGTTATTAATAATAACACAAGCTCATAACAGCAGTTTACAGGTTTTTTTTTAATGAGCTTAATAAAGGTTGTGAAAATAAATTCCAAAAATACAATTTATATTTCTAAGCTTTCATAAAGCATATTTTGTTATTATATTACTTCTTTTTAAACTAATGAAGTACCTAAACAGGGTACTTAAGAAAATTCTTTTATAGAGATTTTAAACTTTTGTAAAGAAAGTTAATAACTGTGCCTTCAAATAATTCATTAAGTTTCTCCTCTAATGGAACATAATTCCTTTTTTAATTCTTATCGTAACTACTTATCATCTTACGATAACATAAGATTTTTGTTTTCAACGTGAAAGTTGAAATGTACCATATTGAAGAAGAAAGAGATAATCAAGCACGCAATTTAACATTTTTGCTTTTTCTAATTTTATTTCGCAGAAGCTAATTTGAATTGCTGAAGAGATTTGCAACATTATTATTTGAAGAATATATAGATATGTATTATGATGTAACAATTAAAACATAAAAACATTTTATGTAATTTCATTTTTATTATTAATGCACAGGAATTTGATTTAATCTTCAGATATTACATTTGTATTAGTTTGATATAATTTTTATTATCTTTTCACAAGAAAAAAAACAATAATGTAGCAATTAAGCAATATTACAGCAATTAATATGCTATTTAAAAAGTGATGAAACAATTAAATTTAAGTTGTGGGTATAATTTTTGCGTGCCCCCGGCTTGGTAAGGGATACGAATCCTGATCCTTAAAGTTGGGTGTCTGATGATCGTGTCTTAGTGATTAGGATGTTCGCATCTTTTATTTAATTAGAAAACACCTACGCGTGTTGAAGTGGCTGAAGAGCATAGTGCTATGCCCATATGATCATTATCAACTTCTGCAATTTGCTTTAAATTGCGACTGTGTAGTTTGCGTATGCGTATTGTGTTTAAATTGTCATTACTCATTTGACTCAGAATTTTTATTAAACATATTTTTCATTCTATTTTCATGATTTGGCATCATTTTATGACAAAATAAATGAAAATGAATTATGTTTAGTATTTTAATAATATACGATTTAGAAATACTATATGAAACTCTGGTGTCTTTTTCACTGCTCATTTCCAAATAATAATTTTTCGAATACGCATTTATTTGCTGTTATTTAGATCTGAGAGAAACAGTTATTCATCATTGAAATTTCTTCAATTTTCGTATTTAAAAATTGAAAAATATTTGAAAATGGGTGGAAAAAATAAAAACTACTAATATTAGATTTTAGATTTTAGTAGGGGAGAGTGGGGTCAATTGTAACAGGGTACGATTGTAACAGAGCAAAAATTTCGAGTGTCGGGTTCTAGATTTGGTTCCTAGGTGACGCACAAGGTGTATTTAATAAATCTACATGGACACCCCTGCTGGCAACCATTTTTATGCACTTTTGAAAGAGTTACATCACAAAAAGATATTTTCACGCTACGTAAGTACTTTTTTTGGTATTAGAATATTATATTGCCTCAAAGTAATTTTGTTTAAACAAATAAAAATTATTAACCGAATATTTAAGTGGACACCTTAATTAACATTTTAAAAAAAAGATTAGTTTTGTTAATTAACTTGCATTGTTTTTAACAAATGAAGCTGAAATTGCGTCTTGGGGACGATTGTAACAATAAGTAAAGAGACGAATGTAACAGCTGAAAATAAATGATCTTATGCTTACAAACCATTACTTAACTCTTTAAGAACCACCAATAGTTTCCTATATCATTTATATTATGTTGCATGTGCATTATTTTATTTGTCACCTTTCACTACATAAATCAAAAATTTTAACCCCTTAAAGTTAAAAGTTTAACCCTCTAGGTTTCTGCTCGCATTATTATTTTATTCCTAAAATACCACTACTATTTTGATCAATAAAAAAATATATCACAACTATGATAATATGTATAATTAACTATGTTTTAGTTGAATTTATGAACTGTTACAATTGACCCCATAAGTGGGGACAATTGTAACAAGTGCACGACTGTCAAAAATTTTTAATAACTAATATAATAACATTTAAAATAAGGTATTTTTTTTTTAGTAGAGGACAGTCTACTTTATTCGTCTGTCAATTAATACTAATAATATAATGGATTTTTTGTTAGTTAAAAATAGTTAAGTAAAAAATTTTACAATTGACGCCACTCTCCCCTACAAATATATCTGACAGGATCAACATAATATCACAGATTTGAATGTTTTTCATAATTAAAAAATGCCAATATATATTTCTGCTTGAGGATAGAGAGTCAGAAAAATATACAAAATAGTTACTGGTGTCTTATCTGTGTCTAACTTATCTGTGTCTGTATCTAAGTTTTATTGATGAATCTCAAGCCATCACCAATAAACGAGTGGTCTAACTCTAATGCAACGTTAACAAACAGTTTACAGATGTAATCAGAGTAAGTAATTTTTAATTTTCTTTCCTCGGTGAAAACAAACCAAATCTTTCAATACTAAAATAGCATATCTCCTTAAATTGAACGGCAAAATACAAACAAATTTAACTGATTAGGTCTTGACTATTGACATTTCCAAAAAAAATTGTAATTTCAAGTTGTTATTTTTCACAAATTACTCAAACGTTACCATTCCCACTTTGGATTATATATTTCAAATTTGAATAGTTTAAAATGAGAAAAAAAAATTTAGAATCAATTAAAAAAAAAAATTCTACAATACCTAAAAAGCAAAATATAACAAACAATCAAACATATTCTAATGAGTAAAAATCCAAAAGTATTCAAGAAGCTAAAACCTTACTAAAAGAAAATAAGATTTTGTGTCTGATTTCGTAAAGCAACGTCATCTCAAATTATCTAGTTAGGTCATCTCAGAGCGGGAAAAATAGCAAAATTTCCAATTAGTTGTTTCTTTTTTTATGCATTATACAACATTCTAGCTCATATTAATAATATTAATAAAAATAATTTATATTGCTTATGAATGTGTTTATGGTTTTGACTATTTAGTTCCTAACATTCAATTGTTTTAATAGATTAATAATAAATTGTGTTTAGCAAAATTTTCATTTTTAGTATTTATGAATAAGTACTTCTGAAATGCTTTTTAAAACTCATTTTTTCGCTTTGAAAAATATCCAACTCCCAGAAAAAGTTTAAATTTAAGAAAAACTGGTTTTAACAAAATGATTAAAATGAAAAGATGCTTGAAAAAGTGTCTGCAACTATTGAAATTTTATGAATTTCTCGCTCTTACTGAAGCATTTTTAGTTGCCATGAAAGAATCTAGAACTATATTCATCTTATCAAACCACATTCTAAAATATATTTTTTTTTGTTGGTAAAATGGGTTAATTTTTTTTTTCGAAAAAAAAAATTCTGTAAACATAAAATTGGATTCAATAGCTTCTCTATACCAAGGACTGTAGTATTAAAATCAGAAACTTTTTTTTTGAAGAACGTTGCATCAAAAAAAGAAAGAACTACGCCATCAAAGTGGATTTAACTTCAATGCATGTCATGTTCTGTAAGCCAGGATTTGTGAGCTACATTTGTTTTATTGAGTCGTGTTCGAAAGATATCTCTGCAAATAGTGTCCGGTTAAATAAAAAAAGAAATTGAAAAAAAAGGTTTTAACAATACATTTTATAGAAGTAAATATGAAATTTAAGCGATGTTTTTTTTCCTAGTTAAAGTGCCATTTCGATATCATTAGACATCACTTTATTTCAGAACTTATTTTGAATAATTGCTCATAATAGTTTTATTATTTAACTTAATTTTAGACACTTTTAAAACAAGTGTTCTAAGTTTGGAACCAGTTAATAACTTGCTATGCGCCGACAGCAGTACTAACCCAAAATATAGGCAACTGCAGATCGATCATTTCTTAGAGACATATTTTGGGTGAGCTAATCTTGAAAGTTTTTTTTTTTTCTATTTTTCACATATGCGAAAAATGAGAAGGCGATTTCACTCAAAACATATCACCAAAGTCTGTTGCAATACTTCACATCAGGAATTCAAAGTTTGGAAATTTTAGAACCTGCGTTAAATACAGCTGACCCAATTCTGAGTTTACGACAATCAGTGTTCAAATCTGTAGCTTTGTAATATGGAATCGAACCCAAAAAAAACAGGAAACTCAAGGATCAAACACTAGACCAAACTTAGGGCTTTTTGAAGAAGCAAAACTCTATTAGCGATTTGTGCTACATGGAGAGGAATACCATGAAAACTACCAACGTTTACCCAGACGGCAAGAGGATTCTACCCCATGTTCCGTTCATCACCGAGAATATTTTATATCAGCACTGTAGTCGGTGCAAGTCAGGAGCAGAATTCGTATTAAAAAGCAACCTCATCGGAAGTCGAATACTCTATCTTTTGAGACACCGCGACTCAAGAGTTCCGGATTCAAATAAACACGTTGATGAATTTGGTAGTATACAGCATTCAAACTGAAAATGGTTCAACATTAAATTCAGGCATGATTATGACCAACATATGTAGAATATGTGTGTACAAATAATTGCAAAATTAAAGCTGTTCTTAAATTTAAATCTTTGGATTAAATTTAATGCTTCAAATATGTATTTTCATTTTCCTAGATAAAACATGTTTGGAAATACTCTTTAGAATAAAAAATTTTAATAAAAACAAAAAAACATTTGGAATTATTTGAGAGGCACTAATCCCTCAGAAATAACTTAAATATCATGCATTTCAATTTAATAATCCGTAGTCTTTCAGTGTACATATTATGTTAAATAAGTATTTTTGTTAAGTTAAGCTCGTATACAGATTGTTTAATTACACATGATTTTTAAATGTATTGAGTTAAAAATATAATTCATTTAATATATTTAATTTTTTTTTTTAGATTTCTGAAGCAATTTCTTCATTTAGAGATATTTATAATTTAGAAATACATACACATCTGAGTTTGAATATATAATGTTCAAAGAAACAGCCTATCGGAGTAAGTATTATAACTCTCAAAAATGTTTTTGTTGGAGTCCTGAAATTTTGGAAGTTTCTAAATTTGTTTAGAAATTTCAGTCCATCTGAAATAGACGAACGAAAAATGGAAATTTCTATCATTTAATTTAAAATTAAAACTGTAATTGAAATTAAATTGTTTTTCTTTTAACCTTCTTGTATGTTGAATGCACATAACATTGGCATGTTAAGGAGACGTTTGCAGAATAATATTTTTATAGCTATTCGAAAACAAAGCATAACTATATAAAGTCTATTTTATGCGTAGTTGTGCTATTGAATCATGTTTAGACAAACTAAACTAATGTAAATTCAATGGTAATACAAAAACGTTTAGTTCTGTACTTAGTCATATATGCCAATTCATCAAGAAAATTGCTCGTTTGTGATATCGTGATACGTTCACCCTCAATAGAATCAATTTTGGGTCAAAATGATACAAAGCAAAGATAATAATTTTGATTTTAGTGAGTTGAATTTTTAAAAAGAAAAACCTTTCTTGCTGAATATATTACGTTACGTTAAAATTGCAACAAAGAAGGATAACAAAAAGTGAAATTGTTTTTAATTTTTAACTGCATAACAATTCAATAGTAGTTAATGATTATTTCACCCCATGTAATGAACAAGTAAGTATTCATTTAATATTAAAATGAAAACTGAACTTTTATAAATATTTAAATTTTCCAAAAAATAAAATTAAAGTCAGTAAAAATAAACATTATATAAAATCCAACCAAAAATAAAAATAAAAATTTTAGAAAAGAGTAATTAAATAATCTTTTTAACGAAATTATTTTATTTTAATTCCTTAAAACATTTTCATAACATCATAAAACATTTTCAATTCAGAGACACAAATCTAATAAGGACATATGCTTTTTGGAAACTAATCTGAAAAAAAAATGCTCTTTGTCTTTCTATCAAGAATAAAAAACCTAACAAACAAAAAATTTTGAAAATGTAAAGAAAAATAAGTCCTTTGTAGCAAGTCATAACAATGTTATAAAAATAAACATTTGTAAGAAATTAGTTTATTTTTAACTTTTTGTTTACTGTTATATTGTTTTTCTGACTCCAACATCTGCTTAAAAACAAAGGATTTTAAGAAAAATGAATGAAAAAAATTTCCTTTTTTGTTAGAAAGTAAAATGGAAACGTATATTTTTCAAAGTTATTAAAAAAGATATTTATAAAATTATTATTTGACTCTCTTTAATTCGTAGAAGATATTTTGTCAGAGAAAAAACAATTATCAGTCACCATTAAAAAAATTTTATGCAATATGTTATTGAAACAATTTAATACATCTGATTCGTTATCAGTTAAAATTAAAAGTTCATTTAAAAAGTGTTCATATTTAAGAAAATTTAGAATTTATTTTAGCATTGACCACAATTAAAATTTTACTGCGTATATTTTTTAAGCACAGCCTTTTATAAAATTTAATTTTTACCAAAGGATACTGTTAATAATCGGTAGTTATATATTTTTTTACTTTGAAACAATTTTTAAAAAAAAAATTATTTGATTTTAAGTGAAATAGGTATCCACATGAATTGTCATTCTTATCTGTAACATCCCGTTGATGTGCCTTGAGTTCCTTTACCAAAAGAAATTAGAAAGTTATAGCAAACAGTTTTAAAATTGTTAGTAGAAATTTTAAAATCACGGTGCCACACTTGCTAAAGTGTCTCCTCGAATCTTACAATCCACAACCTAAAAATGACTGGATTGAGCTAACGTTTATTTTTTTCCAGCTAAATTGCAGGCCAGATACTCCAAATTTCTCTAAAATGCTGATGAACTGACCGAGCTCTTTAAATAAAAAAACATAATTTTGTTGTTAATTGGTTTGAAAAAATTAAATTAGTAATAAATAAATTAACTGGATATTAAATTTTATTAAGAAAATTAGTTTCATCAATTTAATAAATCATTAACTGGTATATAATAGCATAAACAACTTAATAGAAGTGCCAAGTTTAGCCAAAAAAGTTTTAAAAGTTAATTATTTTGTAAAAGATATAATTATTTAAATCTAACTATGAATAGTTCAGAATAAATTCTGAAGTAAGGTCTATAATTTTGAATTTCCCCCAGATATCTGTTGTTAAGGGGTTTTTGGTATATGTATTAGCTTCCAGCCAATCCCAGATCGTTACTCGTATATTGTAACCATAAGAGATGTAGATGAAGAAACCATTTTAGCTAAACATTTTAGCATCTATAGTTAATATTGATCTCTATGTTAAATATAAAAAAGTAGCTGAATGTTTTAGATTCTAAAGCTAATTTCACTTTTTTCCCGCACTCACATGATTTTGTAACAACAGTTCAAGTTGTTAATCATAGTTAGTTTTATACCTATTTTATAAGTGCTAAAAATGCGACTGTTGGTTTGAATCCACAAACCAATATGATCAACCAACTTGGAGATGATTCTAACTCTTTCCACATTAGCATCACACAAGTCAAAATACCCACAAAGAGTAATTTCATATTACGGTATATTTTGGGGGGAAATGATGCACTTAATCATATATTGTATAAGCTTAATTACATAATGAGCTTAATTATATATTGCACTTAAGTATATATTTCACATAATTATATATTGTGGTATGTTTATATTGTGGAACAGTAAATAATTGCCATATTATTATAGTTGACAATATTTCTTAATTAATGTTGCAAAATTGTAATTAATTTAATTAATGTTAAAAATAACCTATCAACTAAAAAGCAAAGTTAATGGTAAAAAGATACTTATTTGTTTTATAGATATTAATTTTCACCATATGTTTAATACCAAAACTTAATTTTAGGTATTAATTGACGTAAAAAAATATGCTTTATACTAAACAGCAAAGTTTATGGAAAGAAGGTTAATTCGTGTAGGGAAACCGTAGAAAATCTCCATAAGCAGATGAAGCTCAAGTAATTTCCATAATATATACTACTGGTATTATGGTAATCGGTACGGTTATAATAAGAATTCTAGAACGGGTTGCAGAACATATATTTTTTCCAGTGGTAGCAGATATAATGGATAAATATTTTAATGAATTAGAATTAGAAGAACTTTTTCCTACCACTGTATATAAATATTTTAAACAGTAAATTAAAGGTGATTAGTGAAATAGTCATGCTCCAAAGTCCTTATCAGGGTATTATAAGAATTCTATTTGTTTCTAAAATTTCGGCTTTAGTTTGCTGCATCTGATAAATGAATTTTCTACAAATTTCAAACGTTGAAGTGTTATACAATAAGCCCCAAATATACTAATGTATGTATACAGTGTAAAATTTATATATATTTTAATTATTAAAACCACATTAATAGGTGTCGTACGCCCCCTTGGAAGAGATATGTACCGGAGAAAATTGCTTGATAGTGGTAAATTTTGACTATCATGAGTTGGCTGCGAGCATTATCATCATGCTAAGTTATGCTAAATCTATTCTGATGATATGAACTACAAAAAACGTGTTTTTCTTAATATAATTACATAAAACCACCAGGTCGGGTAACAAATAATAATGAATAAGAAATGATTTTAGCTTTATTAATTGAAGAGCTTAGTGGAAAGACCAGATAAGTGACATTTTCAGAGAGGCTATAATTAGTGTACGAAAAAAGTAGTCTCTGAACTATTTTATTACCGATTAAATAGGAAGCGGGACACATATTTTTTTCCTTTGTTTTATATGCCACTGAAATAAAAAAAAAAATTTTATTTCAGTGAAAAAAAAATTTGAAAATAAAATCATGCAAATATGCTAAAAATTAATGCGTATAAATTATGTTAAGATTAAGGTGAAAGCAAAAATATTTTTGTTACATTAAATCTAATGATGCAACCACTTTAGGTTATTTCCACTGACTTATTAAAAATTGCACTTTCCTGGTTCGTCTACTAAGCTATTCAATTGTGTTGGTCTTTGCCTTTTAGTTTTGAGCATGATTTCGTAAATATTGTTCATTAGTGGTTAATTGATTTTTTTTATTCACTCCGTGTGAAAAACGGGTATTTAGCTAGTAAATGAATTTAAAAAAATACGCAGAAAATGCTCCTCCACTTCGATCTGTTTTTTACAAAACTTTGAAGAAAACTATTTTTATGAGTTATTCTACTGTTCCTCTAATATTTAAATTTCGAAATTTCAAGATGTAATGGAACCATCATTGGTAATAAAGTAGAGTAATTATAAAATATAATATGAAATAGAGTAACCAGTTTAAAATTACTGCAACCATAATTGAATTGCTTTTCAGCTAAAAGATACAACATCACACGCGTAAATGCATAGAAATGCATATCTGTCCCCTTAGTTCATAAAACCATAATAATTTCAAAACTATCAGTCCTATTGATTTCGATTTGATATCATTCAATTCAGCATAACAATGTACAGCAGAAACAATACCTCACTTGTCTGCATGTTTTTCTCCCTCTCCAGAATGTGTAAAATGGGCATTGTTCTTAATAAATTCAAACCTATTTTGAGAAAAAAAGGATACCATTTTTGAAATCAGACAACCATATAATATTAAAATCAATCGTTGTAATTCAATCACTTT
The DNA here is from genome assembly GCA_949128135.1 of Parasteatoda lunata. Classification (NCBI taxonomy): domain Eukaryota; kingdom Metazoa; phylum Arthropoda; class Arachnida; order Araneae; family Theridiidae; genus Parasteatoda; species Parasteatoda lunata. The sequence continues at coordinate 43,880,127 of OX421971.1, forward strand.
TTCATGACTGATATTCGGCGGGTTTGTGTTAAACTTAACATAAAACTGAAAAACATAAAACTTCACCAAACCCGGCATGCATATTTCCTATAGTTAACTAAAGGAAAATGACTATAAAGCTGCGAGATATTTTCGTTTCATAATGTGCTGTTACGAAAAGGCGTCGTAAAAATAAATTGAAAGTGTCAAAGCAGTTTTCAAGCTGTTAAATACGGAGCCTGATATGTCTTCAAATACATATTGAAATTTTGAAATTTAAAAGTATGAACAGAAAACTAAAATAACTCGTTTAAATAGACCAGTTTAGATAGACTGGTTAAATAGACTCGTTTAGAATAACCATTTCAAAATTATTACACCCATAAATGAATTGGTTCACAATTCAAATCCTATAGCCAATAAACATCACGCTTCAATAAAACTCTAAGTGGGTACTTCATATTTTTTTTTTTTTTTGTATGATAATCTCTCAGTAACACAGTAAAAAACTTAGGATCAATATACGGTAAAAAGTATCGGAACTTTGCGTGCATCATCCTTAAAGTCCTTTCTTACCGTAAAATATTATAACGCAATATTTACATTAATGTTATTAATTAGTATTATTAATTAATAGATATTAATGTATTATTATTATTAATTAATATGAATTAATTACTAAAATTTCTAGATAAAATTACGGTAAAAAGAACTGGAACTTTGCGTGCTTCATCCGTAAAATTCATTTTGACCTTAAATTATTATACTATAATTTTTACAGAAAAATTTGCATAATTAGAGCGGTTCAGTGATTTTATGGTTATTAATAATGAAAAAAAAAATGTGATTTATCAGATTTTTATGTTTCGTACCATGCTCCGGTAAAAAGTACCGGCACCCTGAGTACAAATACTTATTATTGAAGTTTGATCCGGAATTTTTTTACAGCTAAGATTAAGATGTTACGAGTTTCCTTGATTATAATATCGACGGTGAGAGTTGTATTCGGAACATAGCTCAAAATACAAATTTAAAAAAATGGGCATAAGATTCGCATTTAAGAAGGACATAGCTCGGAGACGGAATAGCTTAAAAAGAGATAGCTCGAAAAGCATTTTTAATAAAATGGATACAGCACAAAATGAGCCTTTTCAATGTCCAATCCAAAATTTACAACTAAAACAGACATTTTGCCAAATTTTTTAAATAATAAGCACAATTAACTTCAAAATTAAACATACTTTTTAAACAAAAAAAAACTAGCTGGGTAAGTAATTTTTTAAATTATTTTCATGTATTCAAATCTCTAAACGATAAAGAGGTAATTAAAAATCGAAATTCTTGCAATGTTAGTTAACTATCATTGTAAATTTAAAGGGCTCGTGACAACTCTGTAAAAACAAGTGTTGATTCTTAAAATCTATTAAAAAGCTAACTTTAAAAATTCTATAAAGTGTATTATAAAAATGGTTGAGATAACATTAAAAATGTATTGTTTGATTCCTTAGAAAAAGAAAAATATTAAAACAAATTAAGTTATATAAATAAAAAGCAAATTCTATAACCATTTTCTTGATGAAATATATACAATATTTCACTGCAATTTTAAAACATCTACCTTTGTTATAATTTCTTAAAAATAGTTCGAAAATGCATTAAATTACAAATCAATATGTAAAAACATGAAGGCTGCTAAAATATATGACCAACTCAAATACTGGGAAGTATAAGTTAGAAATAAATATAAAAGAAAATTTTTGGTCCATGTTAGGTCTACGCAAACATTGGCAAATTGTATTAAATTATAAATCAGTATGTAATAAAGTTACGGCAAATATTTTTTTTTATTTCCTACGAGCTGCACTATCAGTCGTCCCGATAAGCAGACCTAGTGCGTTCTCCAGAACTGGTATCCACTCTTTTAGGACCACCACAATGGGTGAGATACCGTTGGCAATGTTAATTTGGACGTCTAGTTTCTGCCACACTAGATGGCAACACCGAGACTCTATTTGGATGCTAAAGTGCACTAGGAATTTAATTTTGCCGGAAATGCCAAGAGCCAATAAGGCACTCCAGGGATGCCGCAAAATCATACGACATGACCGCTGAGGATTTTCTGCATCCCGAAATTCCGGTGTCCGGGCCGGGGATCGAACCCGCAGTTACGGCAAATAATTTTAAACTATAAATCAGTATGTAATAAAGTTTCGTAAGCCAAGTTAGGTGATCAATGTAATTGCTGAAAAGTATTAAATTGCAAATCAATGCGAAAGAAAGTTTATTAGAATACTAAACTAAGCGGCATATAATAGGCATAACATATTCCCTAGCTCATAAAATTTCTTTAACTTCATAAATTTAATTTGTTTTAATCATTCCTAATTCAACTGTAACTAAATTAAACCAATTATTTAATTTTTATTACATTTTATAAAAAGCAAATATAAATATTTGTATTCTTTTCTTAACAATAAATGTAAAGGTTAACTATTTTATTCAATACAAATATATAACTCATTAATTCACTTTTATGACCAAATCGAACATCAAAACCTATTTTTAACTCTTTATCCCTTAAGCTACTTTATTTCTCTTACCACAGAAATGTTTCAGTTACAGGGTTATATTAATTTTCACGGTTTTTGGTGATAAAGCTATAGCCGAACTAGCATTAATTGTAGCATTAATAACTCGGGGTTGGCTTCGTTTTTGGTTATTTTATTTTTCGATAAATTGCCAACTAAGGGATTCTTCCCATGCTCCTAACTGTCGGTTGGGAAAGAATCGATCACTTTTAATTTAATATTTTTGCATTTGGACTGGGATCTCCCTTCAGTCCGAGGCCCTTCAGAGGCCCTTCAGAGGCCCTTCAGTCCGATCGTTCATTAATTGCAAAACTTTTACAAAAATCTTCATCTTTTAAGTCCTTTCTATAAGGCTTTATTATTTTGTTGCTGCTTATTGTTTTGTTATTTTCAGAAAATGGCCATATTTGTATCCTCCAAAAATATTTGGTAAACAAAGCAACAATTTCTTTATTTTTAAGCATTTTTGTTCAAATTCTCTGGAATAAATCTCTTTTGCAAGAAGCGCAAATGTACCAGAAATCTTCATTACTACGGTCAAAGCCCTTCATAAAACTGAACTAATATCTTTAATAAATATTTAATATTATGCTAAAAATAAATATTATGTACTAAAAGACAAAAAGAAAGAAATGGTACTAAGTCGTAAACGTAAAAAAAATCATAAAAACGTAACATTATCAAAAATAAAATACTTTGCAGTAAGTTTAAAAATTTGGTAATTTAATCAGTATAAAAACCATTTATTCTCTTAAATTTACTTTTCAGTTTCGTATTTTTTTCTAAATGCGTAATAATAAGAACTATAATTTTAAAAACCAGAAATTCAGGTAAACCTTTACTTTATGAATAGAAAAATTACCTAATGAATACTTTAAATACCATTAGTTTTCGTTTTATTAACAAAAGTCGTAATTATTTTTGTCGGTATTGTCATTATCATAAAGTACGGAAATTTTGGGTTTTTTTCCAAAATTAGAACAACAGATTTTAGTTAATTAATAAGAAATAGAGATGCAAATTCTATAATCGCAAATTACAAAAGATAACTATACCGACAATTTGAACGATCATAATTTTTTGAAGCTAAAAATATCTTAATTAGCAATTTAACGATGGTATTTTTTTACTTGTAAAACTTTATAGGATCTGCATCCAATAAAGAACATCAAAGATTTAAAACCATTTTTTTTTATTAAAAACTCAAAGCTACAAAATTATAAAATAACTAAGAATCTTAAAACAAATGGATAATTAAATTGAAATCTAGATATCAAAAACGGTGAATAGTGACATCTTTGACAAATTTCAAAGAAACGAGAATTTATATTTCAATTTAAATCTGCCAAAAATGTTATAAAAGTATAATTCATTCTCTGTTTTAGAAAAAAAAAAACTCTTTTGATTGTATTATTTCAATTTCAGAATATTTATCTTTATCTGTCTAATGAAATGTATTAAAATTACTTGAAGCAGAATTAAGTGAAAAAATTCCTTTGCGATTTAAAAACAATTCTGAAAATTATGCATACAAAATCCTAAAATAATTAAATAAATAGAGTGCACTCAAACAAGATTCACATTTAAAATATTTCATGCGTTAAAATATTTGTAGTTTTTATTGAGTTAGTTGCAGTAAAAGAGTTAAAATGTGCTAAATATATTTATTTTTAATTCAAGATAGTGTAGTTTATTTATTATGAACTACAACTGAAAAAACTTCATTCAACTATACTTTGCTTTTTGCATAAAAAGTTGTAAAAAAAAAAATTCCCAGCATTAGAAAGTTGGATAAACTTAAAAATAATAAATTAACAAGCTTTTGTAATTTATGTTGCGTTTTATAGTACGTTAACGTTTATTTTCTGTTGAAAATTCTTTACTGTGTCTATATAATATTTAGTGATTAACGTATTTATAAATTTTTGTACGAATTGGAGTGTATTTATTAGTTTGCCTTGAATTTTATTTAAATTCATTTGATTGATTAAATAAATTTGTTTGATTCATTGTATTTCAAATATATTTGAAATACACATCAAATGGAAATTAAAATTTATTTTTACATTCTAATTTGTTGTATTTTAGTTTATTTTATTTTAAGTATGTTTGAAAAACGCATTAAACAGATATGTATATTTATTTTTACATTTTAATTCGTCACTTTCTAAATTATTGATGAGGTTGGATTTAAATGTACATATGTTTTCATTACATTTTAACATCTTAAAGACTAACTAAAATTCACATTTGTAAAAATGTAATTAATTTTCATTGCATTTTAACATAAGTGAATTATGTTTAAAAATTTTAAATTTCAATTCTTTTGAGAAAATTTTACTATTTTGTATTTTGCCTATTTTTGTATTTTAATTTTTGCGTGTCTAATTGATGGCACACAAATCGATAAATATGCAATACGCATCAACAAATTTGTAGATAGATTTTTTTAATTTCGTAATTCGTAGCATTTAAAATAAGAGGATAAAAATACATTTAAGAAAAATCATACAAGAAAATTCATAATTAATCCTTTTTTTCAGAGAATTTCAACATCTTTAACTTTAAATAAATAAATTTTTGATAATTCTGGGCTTCAAACTTCGTTTGAAACACTTCAGATTCCTTTTTGTAAATTCCCGGTACATTTTATTCATTTATTTGTATATTTTTATTTAATTTATTTATTTCGAGAAGTTATAAACCACATGTAATTTAATAGTTCAAATCAGCCGTTTTTGTGTGTTTTTTTTTCTGTTTTGAGAACTTCAAGTGACACTCAATTGTTTTTAAATAATATCCATTCCAAGAATTAATACTTTTTTTAAAGACAAGCATAAACTGTCCTTTTTCTCATCAACTTCTTCAAATAAAGCGAAGATATAAAATTTGAAGAATGACTTAATGTATCTTCTTATGTAATGTGATCAATAAGTTAAACTGACGTCAGAAATTGTGATAAATTCAAAATAACGGCACACTTGAGACGTCATTAAAATGAATTATTGAAATTTTTAAAGTAAGGTGCTTGCGTTTCGCAATTATAAAATTATAATTGCACACAGGATGAAGTATGAAGTAATTTAAATCTTCTTCAAATGCTCTTTAATACTATTTTTTTAAGCAAAATACACATAGAAAAAATATTAAGAAGAAAATACTGAATGGCTATACAATCCAGATTTAATATTTACTTTTTCAATGTATTCTGTCCCGTTTGATGTTTTCAGCCATTATTTAGCATTTCTCTTTTTATTTTATTAATCTTTACTGTCTTGGGTAATTGATTTTAAGTTCTTTGTGCATATACAGTTAAATATTTAAAAAAAAAGCCTTAAAAAAATAGTTTTTTTTAATAATTTTTTTTTATTTTATATAAGCACCATTTTTTTTTTAAATTACTTCTATGTTAAGATGAACGTTCAGGCATATGCCTCTTTAATGTTATTGTTTAAAAATTTATACATGAGTTTTTTCTAAAACGTATCCTTCTTTTTACACTTTTACAATCTATTTGAAACCACACGTAATTTAAAAGAGAATCTAAGCTATAAAAGTGATGGAAAAGGAGGGGGACAATTCAAAATATAACGATGACAAATGTGTACAAAATCGTTGCTGTTCAAGATATTCACACAATGTATGGTACGCTATGCTACGCAATTTTACTTAGCAAAGTGCATTAAATTCAAAAAATTAGTTAAATATTACTCGAAAATACACTGGTGGACAAAATTAAGAGAAAATCAGAAATTAATCAGAATTGGACAGAGCTTCAGTGGCCTAATGTTCTCTTCACCGATGAGTCCAGATTCAGTCTACAACCTGATTCTGGACGGTTATTGATATGGAGGGAACCTGGAACCCGATACCATCCCAGAAACATTAACAAAAGGGACCATTATGCTGGTGGAGGAATCATGATTTGAGCAGGGATCATGCAAGATACCCGCACACCGGTCCATGTGTTTGACAATGGTTCCGTGAATGCCCAGAGGTACAGGCAGGAGGTCCTAGAGCCCTATGTGCGTCTTTTCAGGGGCGCTGTTGGCCCTGAGTTCATTTTTATGAACGACAATGCGCGACCACATAGGGCTCTCATGGTTGATGAGTATCTGGAAAGTGAGGATATTCAACGAATGGATTGGCCAGCCAAATCCCCTGACCTGCATCCTATTGAACATGCTTGGGATGCTCTTGGGAGGGCTATTGCGATGCGCCAACCTACCCCCAGAACCATTCTGGAGTTAAAAATTGCTCTGATGGAAGAATGGGAGGGTCTTCCACAAGTCCTCCTTAACTCCCTTATTAACAGCATGCATACTCTTTGTACATGCTGTCTGTCTCTCAGGGGTGACCATACACCATACAAGAGGCAACACACACTGTACAAGCCTCACTTTTATTATTATCTTTTATCCTTAAGTTCAGACTACATTCGATTTATTGGCAATAGGTCTTGCCAGTGAATGGCACTTTCATTTTTGTTTTGCATACTTTATTATCATGGAATAAGCTATATCCATACCAAATTTCATTTATTTATATTCAGTATTTTTTGAGATATTTGGGAAAATGCCTTCCATCTCTTAATTTTGTCCACCAGTGCAGTTTATACATTTTAGATCAATATTCATGTGTTTTTAAAAGTTTTACAATAACCATACTTTGATTCTAAAACAAGCTAATACATTCCGCATTAGTAGATTTTATCCTATTGATTAAAACACACTGAGATATACATGATCAGTTTTTCATCCAAAAACTAAATTTAATGGAAAATAAGGCATAAAATTTTATAAAAATAACTCAAATCTTCATAACAATTTAATAATTTAAATAACACGTAAGAGATGTGTTATCAGATGTCGAATTTACCACAAATAAATTTTCAAAGAATTAAAAAAATTGCGGTAAATTTGGTTGTGTAGAAAAACATGTTTTCTAAAAAAAAATTTTTTTAAATTTTGGCACTGAATTGTTGTAAATCGCCATTAATGTCATTCATTCATCTCTAAATATTTTCATCCATCTCTTAAATATTTTCCAAGAATCTCTTTCATTTACCATGGCTGAATTTTTTCGATGCGTTTTCAGATGTTGAACTTACCAGAAAATATTTTCAAGACAAAGAAAAGTTACAGAATGAAATCTATGGTGTAAAACTCATATCTTTTCAAATCGAAATTATCAAAACATTGTCTTTACAAACAAATAGCCCACACTGTCTTTCAATCATCTCTAAATATATCTCTAAGTAATCATTTTCATATCATTGGCATTGATAAACAAATAATCTACAATGTGTCTCCTTTATCCTTAAACAAACAATTTCATACATCTTTAAAGAACTTTCATCTCTAAAAATGTCATTCATTCCACTCTTTTAATCTCCCAGTCTGTAACTAGATTCATTTGATTTCTGATAAAGAGCAACAATGTTCATTTCAAAGTACTGCTTCCTGGTATAATTAATCTACCCGGTTTTGTCCAAACCTCAAATAGATCTCACATCATATGTACGTAATCTGATAAATGGCAAAAATAGTTTGTTTATAAGTACTGGTTCCCAGTTTAATCAATCCATCTGGTAATGTCCAACCCTCAACTTGATATCACAACATATTGTATGTACATATTCTTATAAATAACAACAATAGTTTATTCAAAGGAACCTGTTACCAGATAAATCGATCAATCTGGTTATGTCCAACCCACAACTAAAGATCACAACGTATTGTGTATGGATGATTACTGATAAATGGGAAAAAATAGTTTGTTTAGAAGTACTGGTTCCCAGTTTAATCAATCTAGCTGGTTATGTACAACGCTCAACTTGATATCGCATCCTAATGTGTGTGGATGCCTTATGATAAATGGCAACAATAGATTATTCAAAAGAACCTGTTACCAATTAAATCAATCAATCTGGTTAAGTCCAATCCACAATTAAATATTACATCATATTGTGTGTGCATGATTTCTGATAAATGGCTACAATATTTTATTCAAAATTACCAGTTCCCAGTTAAGTTAATCTACCTGCTCACTACATATCATATCATATTGTGTATGGAAGTATTCTGATAAAAGGCAACAATACTTTATTTAGACTTTATTTAGAAGTGCCGGCTCCCAGTTTAATTAATCTACCTGGTTGTGTCCAACCCTTAACTACAGATCACATTATATGTTACATGTAGGATTTGAGAATACATGAAAAGGTGTACCAGAATTTAGAAAACATTTTGTGATTTAAAAGTTCTTTAACAATTAATCATATTGTTTTGGTTTAATTCCGAGCTTAAAAAAAATCAATTATTTTCCAATATTTCAGTCGATTGCTAGTTTTTGTCACAAAATATTTCCCTTTTCTTTATTGGGAGAGTAAAAAATAGAATCTGAAAAAGCTTAAACTTATTAAATTTTCACTAAACTGTATCCCGTACCAAAGACTTATGCATCCATCAATCAAGATTTTCTTAGAGAAGACGATGTCTACTTTTGCCGAAAACTCTTTAAAAACACGTTGTTACTGTACAATATCCATTATTCTGTTAAAGTAGATAGAGCAAAAGAACTAACTCAATTTTTTTACAAAAAAATTTTTAACTTCTCGATCAAATAAAAATATGCTCAGTTTCGTTTTGCACGCAATTTTAAGATTTCTTTGCAATTTTTAAGATTAGTTTTTCTTTTCTCTCGAATTTTCTTTTATCGGTAATTGAGAACCACGAAACATAATTTAAAGCATTTGTATAATGAACTATTACAGTACAATATATTAATTTAAACACTGAATCAACTTTCATTTTGTTCATTTTGAGATGAAAAAGCGTCTATTGTCTAATTTGTGATGTCCTGTTTGAAAGAATACTACAAAAAATATACTAAAATTTACTTTTACTCATTTTTATAAGGAGTTCAATCACTATTCAACACTTATTTATTACAGAATGGCAGTTGAATCTTGACTTCTAATTAAAGAGGATATTAAGTCTATAGTTAAACCCTTAGTTATTAGTTCTAAATCTTTTTTGTTATTTTATTTGCACATTTGTTTTTTGTTTTTTTTTAGATTTTTCACAGTGAACAAATATTTTAGAGTGTTCATGAATCTTATTGCACCAAATTCATCATTTGTTCACTTAATAAGTTCACACAAAAAGTATGTTTTAATATTTATAAATTTATTAAACTTTTATATATAGGGGTAACCAAAATATAGGGGGAAACCAAAATCTGGGAAATATGGTCAACATAGTGTAGTCAAGAGAGCAATCCAAAATGTGGGCCCCTTAATGTTAATTTTACTTTTTTGCGTATTTTGCCATTTCTCGCGAACTTTTTAAGTGAATTGAAAACTATTTGCACACAATTATAAAATTCGTCTGTCCAATTTTATGCGGAAAATAAATTTTAATAAATACTTATTACTTTTTATTATTTAATTTAATAATGGTCGAAAAAAATTGTAAGACATACAATTTACATTATTTTAAAGCACGTAATTTTACATGACAAAATACGAAATTTAAGTGGAATCGATCCTGATAAGTCGAATTTTAAAAAAGTCATTTTTTTTAAAATTAAATTTCGTGGGAACTATTTGACTTATTTTGCTCAAATTCTGTATTTTGTCATGGAAACCTACATACTTTAAAATGATATTAAAAAGTGCACACAATTCAGAATTTTTTCGACTATTATTAAATAAAATAATAAAAATAATAAACACTTATTAAAATATATTTTTTGTATAGAACTATCTCCGGACAAACAAATTTTATAATAGTATACGAAAATATTTAAATTAGCCTAAAAAATTTTAAAGATATACTTTTGATCGCTCTCCTGACCAAACTATCGGCAACATATTTCCCGGTTACCCCCCGGCAACATATTTGCTGTTACCCCCTATATTTTAGAAGTCAAAAATCCAAATCGTTGGAAAAAAGGTATGTTTATTCGGAAAAAGTACGTGTTGTGTCTGATTTTGTTACAAAATGCCGTATTCACTAATTAATTCACTAATTCACTAATTAATAAATAATTAATTAATATTTGAGTTTACAACCTTAAACCATTAAACCAAGAAGATCTGATCATTAGATCAAAAGTTATTCAGGAGGGTCCGTTTTATTTTTTATTTCGGCGCACTTTTCATCGATCTATAATTAGATTGCTTTTGAATGAAGATGTAATTAACATTGATACAATTTTATTAAATCATATATAATGTCATTTTTTGTGCAACTCACAAAATGCTGACTTTAATAATGCCTCTATGGTTAAGTTACTAGTCGTTTCATAGTTACTAATGCTAGATCGTTGAAGTTTACTGGCAATTGAAAATTCCATTATAACAAACAAAAATTTCACTATGCTAAACAACGCTGTTAAAGTTTTAAGCAATACGGGTAACAATTCAAAAACCATGAACGTCTGACTGATACATCCATACATTGTTTGCATTAAAAAATAAAGAAAAAAAATCCATACTAGAATTTATTCAAAATCCATACTGTATACTGGAAATTCGTTTGAATAGGAAATATCTCTTGCGTTTAAAATGGTGATTTCCAAATTTCATGAAGTACATTAAACAGCAAACAGAGAGAGCTAGCTGTCAATAACTGCAAAATAATGAAGATGACCCATCGATGGAAGATGACGCAATAATAGCAACCTTCCATTAAATGTGACAAGTATTTTGATTTAAAAATATTTTACTTTAATTTGCAATTATTCTCTTGAAGTGAACCCGTGTAGTTCTTGACAAATTAAAAAAAGCTACTTTATTTTAAATAACAGTATTTTTTTTAATAATATACGAGGCAGGTCCACCCATTTACAGCTCACTAATCCTGTTTGCGTTCATTATTGTTTTGCTCTTAAAATTAGATATTTTTAACAGAAACAAAGAGCATTTTGATAATAAATTAAATATTTGTTATTAATTTATTTAAGATTATTTTGTTACAAGGTTAATTGTAACGCAATGAAAGACTAACTAAAATGGGGAAATAATCAAACAGTACTTGTAAAAGATTGAAACTAAGGAATACTAAAAGAGTGATATAATAGGGAGAAATGAACGAAAAGTTTATTTTTTCATTTTTTTTCTCTGTGACGAATTATTTTGTATTATTATAACAGTTCAAATAGAAAGCAGTGTTTACCTCTCTTCAATAATTTTCTTCTTTTTCAAACATTTTTTTACCATAAATGTTAAGATTTATGTTCGATAACATCAAGTTTCTCTCTCCATCTTGTTATTTTCGACATCAATTCGTTCGTAAGCTTAAAAGCTGAACATCGTGTGTTATATAAATAGTTCTTTCTGCTACGGTTTATTCATTATTTAGAACAAATTAAGAAAAAACTTTCACAAAAAAGGTTTTTAAATTGCTATAAATCTGAAGAAATGAGAATAATTTAAAATTTTTAGGTTTTATTGCTCAAAAAAAGTTGTCGTAAGGCAAACAAGTGATAAAAATTTCTTGAAAAAAAAAACCATTTAAAAGTAGAAAAACTTTTTAGCAAATTCTAACTTCGAAAAAAACTCGAAACAAGTTCATAAATTAGTATAGTTTTTCAGTACATTAATTTTCAACTCAGAAGTCAACACTTTTGTAGGTTGCAGAGCGGCCCGCATTGCATTTTTACAACTAGTTCCCCGATTAATAATTCTTGAAGTGATTATCAGAAATTAAGTTTTTTTTTTACTTCATAGTATTCCTCGCACATTTTTAACAAATTTAATAATTGTAATTTCAGCACATTTTTAATAGAAATTTCTCAATTAATAAATTTATTTATTATGAACTATATATATTCGGAAGTCAGCATGTCAAAATATCAACTTCAAAAAAGAATTCAAACAAAAATTAAGAATAACAGAAGAAAAATAAACTATATTTCAAATGTTTAGATGCGGAGTTTTAAAACTCTTTCTAGCCTCGATCAAACATTTCAGTCAACAAAAATAAAAATTTTATTTTCCTTTAAAGCGGAGGAAAATGAAACTGATTTGCTGACGCGTGTTTTTACTTCAAGTAAATTCAGTTGAAAGTAAATTGTAAATCCAGGTAGAATAAAACTGCTATCAGTTTATCCAACACAGCGAAAACTATAGTACCATAAAGATATTCCCTGTAAAGAGAAGTTTTTATTTTCTTCGCTTTTTTTATCGCCAAATGTAGTTCAACGATTTCAAATCGATGTGTTTCTTCTAATGTTAGGCTAAGAAAAACACAAAAGAATGTTTCCTTTTTTTATTTTAAAAAAACATCATGTTTAAGAATAGACTGAAAGAAACCGAATAATAAATCATTATTGTTTTTTAATCAGCATTAACTATATTACGTTTTCAAACGCGTTCAAATATTTAATTTTATGAGAATTTTCTGTGATTAGAATCTTCTAGCGATTCCATAAAAAAAAAAAAAAAAAAAAAAAAAAAAAAGATTCTACAGTACTGTTTTATAGAATAAGATTCTATAAAAAATGAAAAAATTTCTATTTAAAACAGTGTTATTTCTTTTTTTAATCCAGTAACAGAGATGATTTTTATGCCTATATTATTTCCCTACATTTTAATTGCTCTTTCT